>CAJQZJ010032761.1:4374790-4487784 GCA_907164525.1 Lophiomys imhausi
CATTTCCATATACTTAGCAGTTTTTAGATTGTATATTTTATCTGATATTATAGTCAGTGATTTTAAAGTAGAACTCATGAGAAAACGAATGTTAATATTGCTTGCTTTGTAAGTATATGCTCTTTACAATGAAAAGTCTTAAAGTCTGTCACAATCTTAATGGAGAAACCCTCTCCCTCTATCTCACTCCTGCTCTGCCCCTTATAACTAGTTCATTTATATAATTTATTTGACACAAGCTTCCTTTTATAATCTAGTCTCCTCCAGCCACACATTTTGATAATTACAGTCTTAAATTTGTAAAAAGACGCTGCAACATAGAATGTATGAAAATGGAGAGTATGTATGGAGTCTGTGGTCTAGTCCATACTGGGCTTTAGTTTGCAATGTGCTACTTAAATTTCTAAATGTGCTTCAGCTTAGCATCCTCAGTTGTCCAGTATAGTTAATATTACTCTTATGAAGTTTACATAATGTATATAACAGGCTTCAGTGCAATGTCTGGCATATTAGCCTTGTAGTTAGTTATTTTACCATATAAATTGTAAGAATTCAAAATAATTTATGATTATTATTATTATCAAATTATTATAGAATGATTATGATATCAAAACAAAGTCAAGGATTTTTTAATATTTCTATTTCATCCTCTTAGCACAGAGAGAACAATAACTATTTTAAAATAAATAAATATTAAAAGCTAATAAGGTTATTATCTTTCTGTAGGTTTGGGGAAAATGGTGGTAGAGGACATTGGTCTAATTTCAGTTACCATACTGAGAAAGATACGAATTTGGAACATTCCAAAGCTATATTACAGTTGACTTGAATAAAATCAAGCATGGTGATACACACCTGAAATCCCGACACCTCCTACATTTAGGAGGAGGGTCATGAGTTCAAGGTCCATACATGGTGAAGTCCAGCTCATTCCTAAATGGCAGGAAGTAGGTGGACATGAGTGAATATGATGATCATCATTAAACAGGGCAACTAAAAACTGGACAGGCTTTCCTTCCCCTGTTGCCACTATTCAGCAATTGAGCAATTTGTTTTATAAACCTACATTAATTGGTTTTGAGTGTCATTTATCATATGATTCAAAAAATCCATTATTAATATCTATCCTTATAAGGGTTAAACAATGAAACTTGGTGGTCTTTTGTTAAATGTCTTTATTACTTATTTTTAGGTAATTTTTAGCTTTCTGCTTTTCAGGAGACCTTTAAAAAAATACCCATTAAAAAAAATACCCATTCTCAACCATCTGTTGGACTGAAAGGGGAAACTTCTGGGGGGAAGAGGGTGGAAGGGCGGGATAGGAAGGGGGAATAGGGAGGGGTTTGTTACTGAGATGTAACTTGAAGAAAAAAAAATAAAGTATTTAAAAAAAAATACCCATTCTCAACATCCTAACATCTTACCCTTTCTATTTCCCTTGTCATCAATTAAAATATGACATCAAATCTGAGACTTTATCATAATGCAAAGAAAGCAGTATAGGAAAAATCTGCTATTGTTGGGGTACTACTTGGATACTGAGTACAGAAATATTTGGGTCTCTATAAGTACTTTTTAAATTTATTTCCCTGTGCATAAATTGAGAACGTAGCTAGTCTGTGTATTTCTTACTGACTGACTCACTTCTTGGCTGGTCTCTTCTGTTGAAGAGGGCCAAACTGACGGACATTGGGTTTTGAGCTTTTTGACCAAAGAAGCTATGGAGAGCTTACTCCAAGTAATTTTCTATATACTCTTTAATTTTTACAAAATAATTTGTTAGTTAAAATGTTAAGTAATGAGCTAATTTTTTTATTTTCCATTTTCAGTCAATTCTTCTGAAAAAGAAGCTTGAAGAACATCTGTAAGTAGACAACTTGTTGAGGTTCTTCACATTACAGAACAAAAGTCCTTTGTGCTGTGGGTGCATGGGGTATAGCCAGTGCCGTTAGTGGTCCTTGAAGATACAGGAAAGTACTGCCTGTTAGTGTCCACAGGGCCATTCTACACAGATCCTACAGGAAAGTACTGCCTGTTAGTGTCCACAGGGCCATTCTACACAGATCCTACAGGAAAGTACTGCCTGTTAGTGTCCACAGGGCCATTCTACACAGATCCTACATATCAGTTCAGGAACTGTGAGCTGGGTATGGCAACTCACACCTGCAATCAAGAGACTGAGGAGACCTGCTCCCGGTTTCAGGCCAATTTAGTCTCACACAACAGTGTGAGACTCCTAAAAAAGCACCAAAACAAAGATTTTATGGCTGTTTTCCCAGTTTAAACTTTAGGACTTTATATCTTTGGTGTATTATTTGTATGAGATGCTGAATCAGAATTTTCTGTGATAGGCCAGATATTCATTATGTATGAGTCCTGGCCAGGGTTGCAGCCATTCTCAAGCAGCTGTAGACGACGGTATTAAACTAGTAGTCGGGACTGTGCTGCTGTGGGACGTCACCCATGGGAACAGATACCCCTCTGCTGCCCCTGACCAGCTACGGTTTGAAAGTCATAGATTTGTTTTTAAGTAAACTTATTTTAAAATACAGTTTTTTTAGTGCTTTGATAATTTCATACAATGTAATTTAATCATATTCGTCATCCCACACTCCTTCCCCTTACCTTCTCCCTGCCCTACTCTACTTTGTGTCCTTTTTTTTTAAGAAGACACTATATTGAAGCAGATGCCCTGGTCCTCTGGCTCTTATAATTTTTCCACTTCCATTTTCCCTGAGCCTTCGATGTATGGGATATGTTAGATATATTAACAAGTAAACTTTTTAAAAGTAGAGTGCTTGTCAGTAGCATACTTTCAAATAAGCCTTTGAATTATAGTCATCCTAAGTAGGGCTTTGTAACTTAGAAGTTGAAATAAAAAATTTAAATGTTAACTTTGATTTCTCCTGAGTAAATCCTCCTCTTTAGCTGAATATTAAGAATATTTAATAATTTTTCTCATGCCCAGTAACACCTTAATCTATCACTTCCCAGCAAAACTGCTTGCAGATACTAAGTATAGAATGGCTATGAATTTATAGCTGCTGATTAAGTTAAAGTATGCATTCTTAACACCAAAGAGATAAATTTGAATTTTCTTCTAAGATTGGAAAGATACTCTGTTTCTTAAAGTTTGATATATGTTATCCAATTTCTTAAATATATTAAATGTGATATACTCCTAGGCACTGAGATTTCTAGAAAGTCTATTAATAGATAGATACTTAGTGTACTAAAGCAATTCTACTTTCCAGCCTGTGTAAGATTACCCAGAATGAGAACAGAGTACCCAGAATGAGAACATAGTACCAAATCTTGTGCTTTTGTATTTTCCATTAGTCTCTGACAAAAACTGAATACTTCAGATCAGTAATCTATTCTTTAGCCATTGTTCTGTACTCAGTTGCTCATATGCTAAGAATATTCATCAGATTTGTATTAGTTTCTTCTGTCTGTTGAAAAACATAGCACAAAATAAAGGGACTAAGAGAACAGAAAAGTTACTTTCTCACAGTTATAAAGCCAATAAATTTGAAGTCCTGTTTTCTACAGATTGGTTTCCTAGTAGATGAGGAACAGAGTCTGCCCCAGCCCATCCCCTAGTTCTGGTAGCCACTGGCAGTCATTTGTGTTCCGCTGATAGCCTCCGTTTTCACTTGACAACTTTTCTGTATAGTGCTGGCCTCATCCTCAAGATTTTTTCCAAGAGGCTCAGTGAAGGCCTGAAATCACTGATCGTTCTGAACTCTACATTTTCTATTTTGTTTTTTATAGATAAATACCTCTAATAATAGCTTAATAATTCAATAGAACAACTATAACACTATCCTAAAACAATTGTTCTAATAACTAACATGGTTACTAAATGGCTAGTGGTGGATAACCTACATAGTATGGATATGCAAGACAAACGGATAATCCACATGTCAGACAAGACACAACAAGGCCACAGGGGAATTTATCACACATCTCGGTACACCATGTAGCTTAAAACTTATTTCTGCCTGGGGTTTCCCATTTAATGGTTTCCCTGCAGTTGATATAAGCAAAATCATAGTTAAGGAGGAACATGGGCCTTCCTATAAGGACAACAGTGATTGGGTTCAGTGTGTACCCTGGCCCAGTACAACCTCCTGTTAAGCATCTCTGCAAAGATCCAATTTCTAAATGGTGTCACAGTCACAAGTAGAGATTAGAACTC
Organism: Lophiomys imhausi; assembly: GCA_907164525.1. Taxonomy (NCBI): domain Eukaryota; kingdom Metazoa; phylum Chordata; class Mammalia; order Rodentia; family Muridae; genus Lophiomys; species Lophiomys imhausi. Next base: position 4,378,992 of record CAJQZJ010032761.1, read on the forward strand.
ACCCTTTGGAAGGCAAGTGAGCTCATCAAGGACCTCTCAGTAGTTGCATAGTTTTAAACTGTATTAGATACCATGTTTCTAAATGTTTATTTATTACTTCAAGTTACATCTCCATCACAGTCCCCTCCGTCCACCCCTCCCGATCCTGCCCTCCCACCCTCTCTGCCTTCTCCTACAACTCATAATTCTTTTTTTTTTAGTAATTAGGCCACAGTTATGAAAATTATAAGGTATAACATACATTCCCAATGTCAAGTCCATACATATTTGGCAACTAATATTAATATTCTATTATCTATCTCCAGTAGTTTAAAGTTCTATACGTAACTCAGTTTCTATCCTAACTTTCATTACCAACTTAAAAACATCTTCTTAGACCTAGAACATCCTTTGAATTCCTAAACAACTTAAAATTTAACTGTAAGACTTTAACTATCAGCCGGGCATGATGGTGCACACCTTTAATCCCAGCACTTGGGAGGCAGAGGCAGGCGGATCTCTGTGAGTTCGAGGCCAGCCTGGTCTACAAAGAGAGTCCAGGACAGCCAGGGCTGTTACACAGAGAAACCCTTGTCTCAAAAAAACAAAAAAAAAAAAAAAAAAAAAGAAGAAGAAGAAGATCCTCATGTATGTTTTGTGTAAAAGCAGTTTTTGTTTCAAACTAAAAGAAGTGAGTCTTGCCTTTTGCCTTTTTTAAAAACTTTAGTCTGTTTATATCTGTTTCATAGTACTTGTGTGCAATGTAAGTTTGTTCTAAATACAATAAGTTCTTGTTCAAAATGAAAAAAAAAAGGATAGAGAGACAAGTGGTAACCATGTACCCAGCGGTGGAGAACTTGTATAGCATGTCTGAGGTACTGAGTTGGGGCTCCAGCACAGCAAAGAGAAGCAAATGGGAACAGGAGTGATGATAAAGTCACGTACTTTGTTGCAGAGAGAAGCTGCATGAAGCCAACCATGAGTTACAGAAAAAGAGAGCCATTATTGAAGATCTGGAGCCGAGATTTAACAGCAGCTGTGAGTTCTTTCTAATAGCATCATTAGCCATACACTATTGTAGAGATAATGAATTTATGTAACTTGTTTCTTTTAAAAAGGCCTTTTAGCTATTCTAGCAATTAAGAATTTCCCTTAAGGGGCTGGAGAAGATGAGTTAGTTGTTAAGAACACTTGCTGCTCTTCCACAATATGTGAGTTTGATATCCAGAACCTACATTGCGTGACTCACAGCCCCTGTAACTCAAACACCCTCTCATGGCCTCCATGGCACCCACACACATTTGACATATACTCACATAGGCACATACACATGTGCATAAATAAAAAACATAAATCAGGAAGGTTTTTAAAAAACAATTTATCAGGTTTTAGAGAGATGGCTCAGCAGCTAAGAGCTCTTATGCTCCTTCAGGAGACCAAAGTTTAGTTCCCAACACCCATGGCAGGTGGTGGTCAAGGGCCTATAACTTTAGCTGCCAGGGATCTGATGCCTCTGGCCCTGGGCCACTTGCAGTCAAGTACACACAGACACATACACCCACACACAGACACACAGACACCCCACACACACACACACACACACAAACAGACACTCTCATATAAAATAATCATAAAAATTTTTAAGAATGTGCCTTATTTCTTAAAATACTAATTTTATGACTTCTTTAACTGTGGATTATAATGGATATTATATGAAGCTAAATGCTTTTAGTGTTGTGCATGAGTTAGCCCTAGACATATACTTCAGTTGGTATTTATAACTGTAGTTAGCTTAACTTCGGGTTTTTGGGTGGTTTTTTTGGTTTTTCGAGACAGGGTTTCTCTGTGTAATAGTCCTGGCTGTCCTGGACTCACTTTGTAGACCAAGTTGGCCTCGAACTCAGAGATCGGCCTGCCTCTGCCTCCCTGAGTGCTGGGATTAAAGGCGTGCGCCACCACGCCCGGCTCTTAACTTCGTTTTTTATGAAACTTTATAAACTTTAATTTATTATACAACAAAATACACACAGCAGTGGGTAACCATTTTAAGAATACAGTACAGTAGAATTAAATACACTGTTTAACCTCACTACTACTCACCTGTAAAGTCTTTTCATCCCTCTGAACTGGAACTATTCCTCCCTCGGTTAATTAATTAACCCCTCCTTTATGATCTACTACTTTTACCCTCTGTCTCTGAGCTTAATGATCTAGGAAACTCATACAAGGAGATTCATATTTGGAGTTTCCTGCCTAGCTTATTTCACTAACCATAATGTCTTTCCTTTTCACTTAAGTCATTATACTGTAGCATGTATCAGAATTTAGACTTTAAAACATCATATTGTGTGAATGTATTTATTCATTCATCCATCAATAGATACTTTCTACTTTATGTAGTTTAATGCTGATGTCTTTGCTTACTTATTAGATTTTGGTAAAATAAAAATATGAATTAATTTTAAAGAGAAAATTACATATATATAATAATAGACCAAACAATCTCTCAGAACTATTATTTATTATTTGTTAATAAATAATTTAAAATTTTATGGTTTTTTTGGTTTTGGTTTTTGGGGTTTGGCTTTTTGGTTTTGTTTTGCTTTGCTTGCTTTTTGGTTTTTCAAGATAGTGTGTTTCTCTGTGTAACAGCTCTGGCAGTCCTGGACTCACTTTGTAGACCAGGCTGTCCTCAAACTCACAGAGATCTGCCTGCCTCTGCCTCTGTCTCTTGAGGACTGAGATTAAAGGCATGCACCACCACATCCGGCAAAATTTTATGTTATTAAATTTTATTTTTTTTTAACAGTCATCTTTTATTGGCAGCCTTAAGAATTGAAGAATTGCAAGAAGCTTTACGGAAGAAAGAAGAAGAAATGAAGCAAATGGAAGAACGCTATAAAAAATACTTAGAGAAAGCCAAAAGTGTGAGTATGAACTAGTAATTATCCCACTACTTCCCAGTGATGTTTTCCTCTAGCCTGAAAGTATAGTACCCATGTAATATTGTGTTCTTTCACAGAAAATAATCAAAGACATCTTCTAAGTGTAAAAAGTTCCCAAAATATGTCACTCCACATGGATCAGCAAGAAGAAAATGTACCTTATGTTAAAAATCACTGATAGCCACCACAGTAGCCAGTAATTAGAGTTAACAACACATGAAAGAAAAAGAACATTCTTAATGACATGCATGTATAAACAGACAGGAAAAATAAAAGCAAGGGACAAGAGTCACTTCTCTCCTTCTACCATGTGGCTCCAGGGGTGGCACTCAGGTCCTCAGGCTTGGCAGCAAGCACTTCTACCCACTGAGCCATCTCACTGGCCCGAGAACAAAGTATAATGAATGGCATAAATGTATGAAAATGCCATGATAAAGAAAACCCATTAAGTTATAGATTGACTTTAAAGAACTTAAGGGGTTAGAGAGATGACTCAGCAATTGCAAGCACTTGCTACTTGTGCAGAGGACCAAGGTTCAGTTCCCAACACCCACATGGCAAATTACAACTGTCAATAACTCCAATTCCAGGGGTTCCAGTGGCCATTCTGGCTGTATGGGCACCAGGCAATCAGGTGATACACATGCATACATGCTAGAGAAACACTCATACTCATATAAACAAATACATCTTTATTTTTACAAAAAATTTAAGAGGCTAGAGAGATGACTCAATGGTTAAGAGCACTTGTTACTGCAGAGAACCTGAGTTCAGTTTCCAGCAACCACAGGTGGTTCACAATTGTCTGTTACTCCAGGTCCCAGATATCTTCTGACCTCCATGGTCACATGGTACATATAATCACATGTTCTGCATTAAAAGGAATCCTGCTTGCCAGGTGGGATGCATCAATGTTTGCGTCCTCATTTGAGAACAGAGAATCAGTTATAAGACACACTTTTGCCAAGTGATTCCAACTACTTCATAAAACCAAAGCAGGAGGGTTAAAAGTTCAAAGTCAGCCTGAGCAGTTTACCGAGATCCTATCTCAAAGGTACAAAGAGATCTAGGGATATATGCCTCATAGGTAGAGTGTGTTCCTAGGATGCACAAGGCCCCACAGCCCCAATCCCTCCCACCTACACCTACAAGGCTGGGAAATGTAGACATAGACTAAATACTGGCCATTTTACAAAATTGTTGTTTTCTTACAGGTGGTGATAGTATTATGATTATAAAGTAGAAAACTTGAAGGATATGCACACGGAAGTATTTAAGGGTTATGTACCATTGGGATTAGGAATTATTTCTAACACCTAAGAAAGTGTTAGAGGAGATCAGATATGACAAAATAGCAGTTACTAAATCCAGGTTAAAAATAAATGGATTTGAAATGCTTGAAGGTCTATGTGCTTGACCATTTTGGTAATAAAACTATTGGTGAAGAACAAAACGACCTCTCTCCCAGAAATCGTGTAATGAGCCAGGTACAATTGTATCCCATGCTCATGCCTCAGCCATACTACTGACAGAAGAAGAGACAGGCCTACTTAGGATTCAGCCTTGTGTGCCTTTCTGTTTCTATGCCCAGGACTAGTTGGAATCAGAAAAGAGCTGCGAATTGTGTCTCTTTAATAATGCTCACTGATCCAGAATTGATTCTTCTGTCTATATCATTGGAAGTTTGCAGCAATTTTACTCTACTTTATACATTTACATTTTAAGTGTCCTTAATAGCTTTTGAGTATTATTTTTCTTTTTTGTTTTGTTTGATTGGAGTGGGGGTGTTAGGAATCAAACACAGAGCTTCATGCATTCTAAGAGAGTGTAGCTATCTTAGCTATATGTACATTTCAGCCATTTGATTCCCTGAGTCCTACCCAGTACTGGGGATTGAACCTTGGACCACATGTATGTTAGGTATGCACTCTACCACTGGTCATATATATATTTATATTCTCAGCCTGAATTTCATTTTTAAGACTGCTGTCTTAGATATTAGATTCTTTAAGTTTGAGGGGTTTTGTTTTTATTTTAATTTGTAGGTTATATGTGTGAATATATATGTGTGCTTAAGTTTTCCTTTTATTTTCATAGGTTATCCGTACTTTAGACCCTAAACAGAATCAAGGAGCAGCACCAGAAATACAGGCTCTGAAGAACCAACTGCAGGAACGGGATCGACTGTTTCACTCATTAGAGGTCAGTTACTACATTGTGCAATAAAATACTGAGGTTTTTAGCTTTTTCAGAGAGTCTTGTTATATTATACAATTGTATTCTTGGGTTTAAACAATCAATTGTAAATACTTTCCTTATGTTGAATTCATTTGTATCTTTACATGTGGTTGTGCTTCAGAAAGAATATGAGAAAACGAAGAGTCAAAGAGACATGGAGGAGAAATACATTGTTAGTGCCTGGTACAATATGGTAAGAGAAAAGTATCTCAGAATAGAATGCAAAGTTCAGTGACTATGTCATTATATTGCCTTTGCTGTAGAGGTAATTCTACCAAAAGGATCTGAAAGTCATTTTTCTCGTAACACATACTAACAAGCCTCTATGCTGACCTTAAATGTGAAAAGCACTGTACACAAGGCTAAGGCACTGAGACCATCCTCCCCGGGGAGAAAACAGCAGCTTAGTTAGTCCTCGGAGCCGTTTGTCGCATTAAAACCGACATGGTAACACCTAAACACACGAGTAGCTCTTGCTTCGTGGGCCGTGCCAGCACCTATACTCCCTTTACGGGTAGTTTAACTGTCATGGGATTTGGAAATGTTCAGCTTCAGACTGTGACCACTGAAGGCTTTGAAATGGAACATTCCCGTGTGTGCAAAGAAACAGAATGTGAGCCGGGCGGTGGTGGCGCACGCCTTTAATCCCAGCACTCGGGAGGCAGAGGCAGGCGGATCTTTGCGAGTTCGAGGCCAGCCTGGTCTACAAAGTGAGTCCAGGACAGCCAGAGCTGTTAAACAGAGAAACTCTGTCTCGAAAAAACAAAAAAAAAGAAACAGAATGTGTAAGGGAAGGCAGTGCCTACTTGTCACCGTGCACAGCCCTGAATTAGGGGGAGGTGCCTTTTCTAGACCTAGTCTCCTTTTCTTTGTGGTTTTTCCAATGAAACCATCTCTACCTCTCTGAAATGTTAGGGTCTTTAAAAATTATTTACTGTGCATGCGTGTGCATGATAGGTACAAGGTTCTCTGTGGAAGCTGTGTGGATTCCAGGGATTGAGCACAAGTTGCTAGGCCTGCTTTACCCACAGAGCCATCTCCTCAGACCAAATGTTATTATTTTGAAGCAGGGGCTGTTCTCTCAGTTTTCCCCTCTTGTCTTATAGCTCTCCTATTGGCACAAAAGTATTGTTTTTATTTTAGTGTTACAGTTGCTACTATCTCTTAAAGTTAATTCTCCAACCTTAAAATGTGATTTGATCTTTACTAAAATGTATGTTTCATGACATGTTGCATCTACAGTGCACCAGTGTATTGGTTAAAGTTTAAGATTTTATCGTAATTTTTCTTTTAAGAAGGAAATAATTTTAAATGAGACTACTATTAATAAGTATAATTTTCTTGAAAAGGTAGAGGAAAAAAAATCCCATTAGGAGATTTCTCTGGGCATTAACCCTAACCCCACTGTTCTGTCTTCCTTGAAGCTTAGTTTTCTCAGTCTCACAGCACTTACCTCAGTCCCTCTTAGCAATTTCACATTCTTGACTTGTTTTTATGGCTTCACATAGTGCTCACATATTGCTTCTTATGGGACCAGATTTATTTATTCAGTGACATGGAACTGAAAGATAGTGCTAATTTTTAACTTTTCAGAGTGAAGGGGTAATTACAAATTGACACATGCAAGTTCTACTTGCAGAAGGTAACCAATAACCATCATGCTTATATTCAGAAAGTTTTACACCTCAGACAACTTAAATAGGAATCAAGATGGTGAGTATTAAGTTTTTCAACAAGTAGCTTTGTGTTGGCCACTGACATCTTAAAAGTATGTGAGAAGTGTTTTTTAGTGGTAGAGCCCTATAACACAGATCAGATGCCCAGCTTCCCCAGCCAGCTACTTAAAAAAATAGAATTTTTAAAGTGTAATCTCATTATGTGTAGTAAAATGTTTTCAGTAGCTATTTGCCAGTTTTTTTAAAACCTGCAGATGTATTTGTTAAGTTAAAGTTGAATTTAAAAATATGCTCTGGGGATGGCAAGATGACTTAGTAGGTAATTCTGCTTGCTGCACAAGCCTGGTAGCCTGAACTCAATCCTCAGAACCTGTGCAAAGATGGAAAGAGAACATGATCTCCATAAAGATGCCCTCTGATGTCCACACAACTGTGATACGGGCATGCACACACATCATTTATATACACACATGATAACCATACATGCACGCTCTCACACACACATTCCTATCCCACCCACCCCCACCCTACCCTTGAGGGCACATCCCTGAGGCCAAGCATGTGACACAAGACAGTAATACCAGATCAAGGTCCTCTGGGATGACCTAGTCCCAGGCTAGCAGGGCTAAATAGTAAGATTCTGCCTTAAAGAAAACAAAACAAACACAGAAAAGAAACCTAGTCTGGAATTTCCCATTGGGGAAAGTGTGTTGTGTTATTAGGTAAATATGAAAGGCTGAAGCTAGATTCAGAATGCAAAGTTATGGCTAGTGTTTCCCTAGAGGCTGATTAGTAATAGGAAGGTGGATTTTCTAGTCTCCTGGCTTCTGTGCATTGTGTCTTTATTGTCCACCTCCACCTCCCTGCATCAGCTCCCCGGTGTTGAGTTACTGTTGTGACTAACCAGCAACCTGAGTGTCTCTTGCTAGGTTACTTCATCATCTTATTCTACAAGAATAGTGAACTGGCCCCTTCCCAGTCTCCTTTAGTCTTCTGACTTCAGTAAAGCGGTGTTGTTACCGTCACTCCCTGTTTTTCCACATTCTGAGAGTGCCCTATAGGTTTCCTCTCTCCGTATAGGTGTAGCCTGGTCACTTTTGCCCCTCCTCAAAGGTAGTAAGTGATCTTTTTGCTTTCATGGGGAGATCCCCTTCTTGGTTGTAGCTTTTGTTGTCAGAAACTTTGCTTAGTTTGCTTGAGAATGCAAGTCTGCATTGAAGTGAAGAAAAACAGCATTGTGGTATGTATAGTATCTAAAGAATGGCTTTCCAACGTAAGAAACAAGTGCGTTTGTGTTTTTTCTTTCTGATGAGTTCTGTGATTTCTACAATTTGTGTGAATCAGCTGCTACTAATCAATTGCACCTTTCTTGAGAAATCGCTATTTGATTTGAAAGGAAAGTGACAGATTCTAAAAATCATTCTCCATTATCTACTGTTTTGATTGCTGTAAATTCATAAAATTAAGTCTTAATTTTTTCCAAAGGAAGATTTGTACTTCATTATTGGAATGAAAAGGATTTCATAAAATTTTAAGCTGTGATGAGTAAAATTAATATTGCTAAAAATTCTGATTTGCTATTCATTGAAGTAATTTCTGCATGATGACATTTATTTTTGTAAGAATATATTCCATGTTTTGGCTGATCACTTTTGTTTTTCTTCTAATTTACAGGGAATGACTCTACATAAAAAGGCAGCTGAAGACAGACTAGCTAGCACAGGTTCAGGGCAGTCATTTCTAGCTAGGCAAAGACAAGCAACCAGCACAAGAAGATCCTACCCAGGACACGTGCAGCCAGCCACAGCAAGGTAGAGAGGTCTTGACATTGCCATTCGGAATTTTTAAAAAGCATACTCTGTTACATATAACATTTCAGGAAATTCAGCCAGCTTATTTTATTTCTCTCCTGTGTTAATATTTAGTGTTTCTCATGTAAGAATTTTTCTCTCTCTTGTATCTTTTAGTTTCTTTGTCCATTACTTTATGGTCTTTTCAGTTCCTTTTAATGTGCCAAAAATTTGTGAATGTACAATTAAAAGTGTTGTATAATAGTGTAATACTTTTCTTTGTATGAAGATGTCTTCTTCCCCATTTGTGTGGGCTTTGTAAAGAATCAGATTTTCTGCCAATAATTGATACACAATTTATATTCTTTATTGTGCCTACTGTGTTACCATACTTTATAAGAATGTCTTTGTTTAAAGGGAATTAATCTTTTTATGGTGTATTAATCTGTGTTTTCCAAATGCACTTCAGATAACTTAAATATTTAGTGTACTATAGTGTAAAAAGTGTCAAGTGCACTTTTTGCAAAAGGAATACATTGGCAGAGATGCTAATCAGATCTATGGCACCTGGCAGGGTCACTCAGAGGGGAGAAACTAAACTTGTTCTAAGATTTGGAGTGTTTTAAAACATAACATGTGAAACTTCATTATTTCCTGCTGTCTTATTTGCTGCTGGCAGAAGTGAAATTGGTGAAGATATTTGGGTAGAAATTACAGAGAATAAAAATTTGACAGGATTTTTTTTTTCTTCCTTTAGAATATCTTAATAGCTAAGAATCAGATTCTAGCCATGCACTTTTAATTGCTCTCCACATGTAAAAGATTTATTTTTCATATAGGTAATCTTATCTTTGTTCTTTGACTTCTGCCTCATGTGTTATATATTCTGTGAAACTTTTCCTTTTCTCAGTTAACCTTGATAGCTAACATCTTAATGCCATTCATTACGATCAGCACACGACTTTCTGTATGTAATATTATGACAGAGCTCCTTACAGTTTTTCTTAACTCTACCTACAAGTCCAAGAATTGGTAACAGGAGAGCTTTTCTTGGGTGTTTGGTTACTGAAAGTGCTTACATAGTATGTTACATTTATTACATAGACAAACACCTGTTAAGCAATCATGTGAAGCACTTTGTCTATATAAGGAATTATATAATTTTAAACTATCATTTATTTGAAAACGATCTACCTTTTGTCTTTTTCTATATTGATCTGTGTATTTGATCTCAAATTATATTTAAGGCTTCTTCTAATCTTTTTCTTGTTCCATTCCACATTAAAAAAAAAGAAATCTTAAATTAGGTCAGAGGATTATTTTGTTTGTTTTTAGGTAAATCATCTAAATAGAAATTGTTGTTTTATGTACTTGCTATTTGGAAGTTCTGGTGTCATTTAGCTCTCTGTATAAACGACAAATAACTTTAAGTCAAGTTTAATGTGATGAAGAATTTTCAGAAACTATATTCAAGTTTTAGCTCCCTCCTCTTTTATAAGAAAGTTGACCTAGAAATTTGTCCTGCATGTTTTGTTTTGTTTTTGTCAGACAGATTCTTTATGTAACCCAAGCTTCCTTGAACATGTGATCCAATTCGATTATAGGCATGATCCACCATACTCAGTTCTTAGAATTGTTTCTTCTTGAAAAAAAGGTATTAGAACATAGAGAAATGCCACCACCACGCAGCATTCAGCGTTTCTTTAGAAAACACCAGTGCAAATGTGTAAGCACACTGGGAGGGCGTCTGCCTAGGCAGACAGAAAGCAGCAAGAACTAGAGACAGTGGAGAGCCCTCAGGACCGATGCACTGCGGGGTTTCAGGGCAAACACAGCTGACCTTTTGGATCTGCTTTTATTTTTGTTTCAAGGCAGTCTAGCTGTGTTACCCATACCTGCCCCAAATCCTTTGACTCTAAACCATCCTCCTGCCTCAACCTCCCAAGAGGCTGAGATTATGGTATGTGCCACCATGCTCAATTATATATCAAGTTTGAAAATAAAAGATTAAAAATTGGGGCCAGCAAATTGGCTCAGCTGGAAGAGTACTTGCTGCCATGCCTGATGACCTGAGCTCAGTTCCTGGGGCCCAGAGATGAGGAAACAAGCTATGCCAAAGGGTTGTCCTCTGACCTCCATACTCACAGTTGTAGATGCACAGGAATAATAATCTGTTTTAAAAGATTAAAGATAGTTTAAAATAGTTCTCACTCTACCTTTAATTCACAGACTATCTAAGATTCAACCTTTTTTTTTTTTTTTGGTTTTTCGAGACAGGGTTTCTCTGAATATCTCTGGCTGTCCTGGACTCGCTTTGTAGACCAGGCTGGCCTCGAACTCACAAAGATCCGCCTGCCTCTGCCTCCCAAGTGCTGGGATTAAAGGCGTGCGCCACCACCGCCCGGCGATTCAACCATTTTTTAAACCAAATTAATCTATGATTCCCTCTCTCAACAAAATTATTAGTTGTTGAGAAATTATACCTGTAGAATAAAGTGAGTGTGAAATCAAGAGACTTTTTTTTTCAAGACAGGGTTTCTCTGTGTATCCCTGGCTATCTTGGAACTCACTCTGTAGACCAGGCTTGGCCTTGAACTTACAGAGATCTCTTGCCTCTGCCTCCCAAGTACTGGAATTAAAGGCATGCATCATCACGCCTGGCCAACAAGAGACTCTTGAAACTACTCTTCAACTAGATTTTTACCTGTGAGGTAAAAACATCTCAATGTTTCGATTTTCATTTTCTATTTACCTGCCCTCTCTATGAACACACCCACCTACCCAGGTACATTCTATGGATGTTTTGGAAATGCCTCAAGCTTTCAGAAGGAAGTTTAGCTTCTACTTTTCTTCAGGATCTGTTGTGTGCTAATTTCCATGTTTATAGCTTTTTCTGTTGTTTGCTATGTCTTTAGTGTTTGGTGGATTTCCTGCAGCAATGGAAGAAATATCTCTTGTGATATTTCAGAATAAAATAAAACATGCTTTCATAAGAAACAGCATTTGAATATATACTTTAGGCGTCATAAAGCCAAGAATAAGACTTAAATATGGCCATGGCAACTTTTCCATTGAATGGTTTAGGTCAGGATTTAGGGGATTACAGTTTCTGTGGTAGTGATCAGAAAAGGTGTGGGCACCCTGATGAAGTGTGGTCTCTCTAAAAGCTAAGAGGTCAGTGGTGCTGGGCTGTATCTTCACACGCTTTTTTTATAGTACTTTCTTGAAGCCTCCTTTGCTTGTTCCATGTATCTTGTCCTGGCATTAGCAAGGGAATGAGGGCAGTGTCATTGTGTCAGGAGGGAGGAGCTGTCGCCACCATCTGAGTTCTTATGACAAGCTTATTTTCTGTGCCTTCTAACCAGGGTTTACAAAAAAGGAGGGGGGAGCACATTGCTAAAAATTACCATTTACATTCCACAGTATATGCTTAAGATTATAATAGGAAACAGTCTAGTAAATGTAATAGTTTCTTGCATCTGAAATGAAAATAAGTAATACACTTGCACATACTTGTAAATAACTTTTAAAAACTGTGGCTGGAGAGTTGGTTCAGCATATAAGAGCGTTTTGTTCTTCAAGGACCCCATTTGCAGTTCCTGACATGGAAGCTCATAACCAACAATCTGTAACTCCCATTCCAAGGAACCCAATGTCATCTCCTGACCTCCTCAGGCACCAGGCACACATGTGGTATACATGCATGCAGGAAAAACACTTATACACACAAAACAAATCTATAAAAAGGAATTTTAAACTGTGTCATAGTTTTCTTTTGTCTAATTATCTGACAATAATAAAAATTAGTCCCTAAATAAATGATCCATAGTTCAAACTTAATAAAGATTGAATTCTTCCTGTTACCTTGGTAAAATTAGCTTAATGTAATGATTAAATTATAAGAATAACATCCTTTTTTTAAAGTTGTTTGGTTAATATAATTAGAGCCCAGTTGCACAAAGTCAAACTAAATGTCACCAGTGAGAACCAGCAGTCTAATTTCGCTAGTCGTCACAGGTCCACACTGTACAAACATGCAAATGAGGAGATAAGTCAGAGAAAAGGTAGCTGAAATGAAGGTGCCTTCTTTGAGCAATTTTATTTGCCTTTTCAATAGCAGTTCCTTTAGTCTTGTTAAGTAAAGGTGAACTATTTTAGAGGGTGTTAAGTAAAGGTGAACTATTTTAGAGGGCTGGGATGTAGCTCAGTTGGTATAGCACTTGCCTATATGAAGTACTGGGCTCAGTCCCTGGCATCCCATAAACTGGGGGTATATGCCTGTAGGGAGTGTGAGGCAAGCTTGGGCTGTGTGAGATTCTGTCTTCAAAAAAGAGGGAGGGGGGAGAGAGAGACAGAAAGAGACAGAGAGAGAGAGAGACAGAGAGAGAGAGATTCTTTTGTAGAATCTCTTGCTCTCACATAAGCATTGATCTATTGTTCTAACTATAACCATATTTTAAACTCTAAAATCTTTATTTCAGTGTGAGTTATCTTTAATCAAAACATAAATCTCAAAATATCTTCTTTACTCTGTACATTTAATCTTCTTTTGTTTCAGGTCTTGTAGTTCATGAATGTTGTAATTTTTCCCAGTTGGGAAATGTACTTCCTGAACATCCAGAGTCCATACCTCATAGGATCTAGCTAGTTTCTAGCCACGTGATTTAAGAACACAATCTGACCCACCAGCGTTTAGCATCTCTTTTGCTAAGATGGAATCACATTAGTGCCAAACACCTCACTTGTCTGTCATTAAACCACAGAAGAACAGTAGGACCTTTGTTTTTTCAGACTTAGTATTTTTCACTTGAGAGATAGAGATTTGGGCAGGGTATGTGCAAGTGCCATCCATGGAGGCCTGAAGACAGCACCAGATCCACTGAAGCCACAGTTAGAGCCACACCCTTTGTGCAACTTAGGTCCTGAGCCATCGCTCCAACCCCAACTATTTGGACTTTTTATCCTTGTATTAGGAAGAGATTTATTTTTCCACTATAGCCATCAGCCTAGTTCAGCTTTGTGTTTTAACAGTGAAGCCTATATGATATCGACGGTAATCCTAGAACTTGGGAGCCTGAGACTGAAAAAATGCAAGTTGGAAGCCAGCCTGCACTATACAATGAGACCTTGTTTCAGCACTCTAGAGGCAGAAGCTGGCAGATCTCTGTGAGTTCGAGGCCAGCCTGGTCTACAAAGCGAGTCCAGGACAGCCAAGGCTACACAGAGAAATACCCTGTCTTGAAAAATCCAAATAAACAAATAACAACAAAAAAAGAGTGTGCCCAACAAAACAGAATGAGAAGTGAGGCCTGTTACCTAGCATACTCAAGTCCCTAGTACTGATGAATGAATAAATATATAAATGCATAAAGTGGGATATCTACATCCATAAAAATTATTTTACCATGTCCTGTTTACCTTTTCATGACTGAAAGGGTTTTCTATCCAATGAAAGTAACCTTGTTAACTATAGTCCTGTCAGAATTAAAAGTGATTCAGCCAGGTGTGGTCTCACACGTCTTTAATCCCAGCACTTGGGAGGCAGAGGCAAGCGGATCTCTGTGAGTTTGAGGCCAGCCTGGTCTACAAAGCGAGTCCAGGACAGCCAGAGCTGTTACACAGAGAAACCCTGTCTTGAAAAACCAAAATAAATAAAAGAATTAAAAGTGATTCAACCTTTTTCTTTTTGTTTATTTGGTTGGTTTGTGGTTTTGTTTTTGTTTGTTTGTTTGATACAGGGTCTCGGTGTGGAGCCCTGGCTGTCTTGGGACTCACTCTGTAGACTAGGCTGCCCTTGAACTCACAGAGATCTGCCTGCCTCTGCCTCCTGAGTGCCTGGCTTTTTTTTTTCTTTTGTCAACACAATTTTATTACATTTAGAAAGAGGTTTCAGAACTTATTCTTTTAAACTAATTTGAATATCCTATGATTTTTTTTTGTAAACAGAAGGCTACTTGTCAGTGCATCTCACACAATATTTTACTTTTTATTTAAGTGATTGATGTATGTTTTTCATTGAATATTTGTCCAATTCTAGCACAATAATGTTCTAAGTTATTTAATAAATACTGTACAGCACTCAAAAGCCTGTAAAATAATTTACAAGTAACTAACTTGCTTGCGAATAACACAGGTAACTTCTAGCTCTTTCTGTGACTTCACATTATCAGTCTTACATTTACTGCAATTTTATAAAATGAAAGACAACCCAAATGTAATGGCATTTCTTGCTTTTAAGTCATTAATTATGTCGTGGGAAGTATGTACTGATTTCTTAACAGCTTTTCATCACTCAAATTTATATTATCATTATGAGTAGGAAACCATAAATTCTATATTTAATGTTTTTAAATATGAATATATGTGGATTCCAGTTACACTAAAGTAATAGAAGGGCATTGGTTTGAGAAATAAGAGGCCTGAGCCTAATTATGGCTTGTATATGAAGTTTGGAAATTATGTGGGGGTCCATAAATGCATATGATTTCCACAAAATGTCTGTAAATGAAGATAAAAGTATACTTTTAAAAACATATTTGAAAAGCATATTCATAAGCCTTTATGTATCTGATACATTATATTTCCACAGGCTCACAAGCAGGTGTTGAGGTCTGAAGATATTTATATATACTATATATATATATATATATATATATATATATATGTACATATATATATACACACACAACATATATATACACACAATATGTATACACAAACATACACATTTAAAATTAGACATACCAAAGTTTGCTTTACATGTCTCTTCAGTATTTTTCTGTTTTATTACAGTTTTAGTAAATTACTTTAAGGTTAAATCTGAACATAGTATGTAAGTGAGAAGATAAATTGAAGAAAGTAATGGATGGCTGTTGAGACAAATCCATTATAGAGAGTAGAGTGCCTATTAGGATAAGAAGTAGTCTAATTAACAAATATTTAAGCCAAGAGAAGTACTCAAACAGTATCTTAGTAGATATTGTTTACAGTCCCTTAAGTTTTAGTTAACAAAATATTATATTCTTTGTTTTGTTTTGTTTTTTTGGTTTTTCGAGACAGGGTTTCTCTGTGTAGCCCTGGCTGTCCTGGACTCACTTTGTAGACCAGGCTGGCCTCGAACTCGCAAAGATCCGCCTGCCTCTGCCTCCCAAGTGCTGGGATTAAAGGCGTGCGCCACCACCGCCCGGCTAACAAAATATTATATTCTTATTACACATTTATCTGATAAAAGAGTAGAATGAAAACTAATTTCTAATTGTCTTTTGGCAACTATATAAGTATAACTAAGCATATAGCCTATATGTTAGTTGGAGGGAAAACATTTCTTTTTATAACTATTGAGAAGTTACTACTAAGTCTAACAGTTTAGGAATTTAGGATGTTAAAGAAACTTTGATTTGATGAAGTAAGAAAAAAATCTATGATGGCTGAAATTATCACGAACTTCCAATAGGTATCTATATCAGACTTTTTATAGTTTACACACCATTGTTGTAATTTCATGTCCCCAAATTATACATTTTACTTCCACAAAATGTCTGTAAATGTAGGCAAAAGTGGACTTTTGAAAACATTCTAAGCCTTTATGTATCTGATACATTACATTACCACAGGTTCACAAGCAGGTGTTGAGAGGTCTGAAGATGAAATTGGAGGTGCCCATTATCTCGAAATTTCCCACCCATAGTGCTGTTAAAGCCTGAATTACATCTACTTCAAACTTAAAGGAATTAAATATCATGAGAGGAACAAGCGAGTGAATAAAAGACAAATCCCAGCACATTCTGAGGACACTGACGAGATGTCTGATCAGACTGTCCCTTGAGAGAGCTCTGAACTGACAAAATAGAAAGAACCCATGTGTATTCTTGATGTGCTTAGAACCTGTAGATAGTGATCACTGTATATCCTTTCTACAGTCTGTCGGTCTTATTAGAAACAGGCATCTTTATGTTATCCACCATCTCATCAGTACAGGGTGTTTACACTTCACTACAAAGTTGCCAGCATTTTACTAATACTACCTAACTCTTCCTTTCCTCTTCTGCTTTTCTTTGAGTTTTCCATTTGGCACCTCTGTGTCATGAATCAAAGTCTGGAAATATGATTGTAACTGGGTTTGCTACTGGTCACACCACAAGGTCTATATATTTTATAACAACACTGTGAAGCCACCTTCTGGGATTTGTGCTGGGAACTGAGCCCAAGGCCTCACGTACTCCAAAGCAGGTGCTGGACCACTGAGCTCCAGGCACCAAGTCATCTCAAGTACAAGCACACTTCAAACTGTATTCTCGTGAATAAAACTAAACACCTTTCTGTTTAATGAGATTTTCTTACCCTTTGAGGAGTTGTCCCCTAAAATAAAAACCTTGGAAACTGTCCCTTAACTTTTTTTTTTTCCCCTTCCATTGCAAATACCCAAAGAGAGAAGGAAAAACAAAACATTCCAAAATTGAGAAGTCAGATCATCTAAAAAAAAAAAAGGGCTGGAGAGGTGACTCAGGGGTTAAGAGCACTGGGTGTTCTTCCAAAGGTCCTGAGTTCAATTCCCAGCAACCACATGGTGGCTCACAACCATCTACATTGAGGTCTGCTGCCCGGGCATATATGTAGAGCAAATACTGTATACATAATAAATAAATGTTAAAAAAAAAAGAGGGAAAGGTGATTTTCTTTTTTTTTTTTTTTTTTTTGTTTTTCGAGACAGGGTTTCTCTGTATAACAGCTCTGGCTGTCCTGGACTCGCTTTTGTAGACCAGGCTGGCCTCGAACTCACAGAGATCCGCCTGCCTCTGCCTCCCAAGTGCTGGGATTAAAGGCGTGCGCCACCACCGCCCGGCTGGTGATTTTTTTTTTAAAGGAAAGGTACTAAAGATGCCAGATGGTATAGTTATAGTTGTTTTATTGTTTTTTTTAACCTTGGCTTTCTTCTTAAGTTTATCTTGCAAAGGTTTCCTCTTGTGCTGGTAAGTGAGTGTTTTAGACCGAGAACTCTCCCCTTTGCAACATGAATGGAGCAGTCGCATTAGAGACCAGAGTACTGATACTTGTTTGAGGAACATTAACTCATGATTGCTGCCAGAGAATGGGGAACTTGGCTCATGAAAACATTTAATTTGGCTTTTCTTTGTTTTAAAAGAAATGTGTGTTTTAATAGTGTAAAAAGTTTGTGCATTTTGGGCCAGAGGACCTAGCTCCAGAAGCATAACATGCGATTATATTGCACATCACCCTCCCTGGCTTCAGTCAGTCTCCCTTTCTCTCTCATGTCACTGAAGTAGTTTCTTTCTTTCTACGGATGAAGTTTTCTTAAGCCAATCACCTAGAAAAAGCAGCACTGAAACAGAGGCATCTACATTCACTTTTAAGGAAATAGAGACCTTGTTTTCCTTTCCAGAGTAAAAACTTAGAACCCCAGAATGGTGGCACACACCCATAATCCCAACCAGGCTAGGGCAGCAGGATCACAAGTTTAATGTCAGATAAGGCAACAGAGAAAATTCAAAGCCAGTCTGTCTCAAAAACGAAACAAAAATTACATGAGTACACAAAACAATATAGTGTTTTAAACATATTCTATGTACGTGTTCAATGAATATTTTCTAAGTGTCTTAACTTCTAGCTTCTTGTTAATTTACATAGAGTGGTTATATACCAAGTCATTTCCTCATGCTATGTGTGGCAGTTTTAATTCAAAGGTAGCTTATACCTGTAATTCTAGCATTTGAGAGGCTGGGATAAGAGCATCTCTACAAGGCAAGGCTATTCAGAGCTGCATGGTGAGATTCCATATCAACTTCAGTACTCTAATCATGTTTCAGTTGTTCAGTATTCACACTTGTGCGGTGGACAGCATGGATGTAGGACATTTCCTTCAATGCAGAAAACTATGCTAGAAAAAGGAAAGAAAATCGGGGCAGTCGGCCAACTCACAAGCCAACTAACTCACAGTTACTAAAGGGTTTAATAATTAAAAAGTGTTTCTTATAAAGGGTTTTTTTGATGATTTCTTTATCCTATGTGTGTTGGTGTTCTGCCTGCCTGCATGCCTGTGTGAGGATGTCAGATCCCCTGGAACTGGAGTTACAGTTGTGAGCTGCCATGTGGTGCTGGGAACTGAACCCTGGTCCTCTGGAATAACAGTTAGTGTTTTTAACCACTGAGCCATCTCTGCAGCCCCCCCCCCCTTTAAAAAGTTTGGTACCAACCTTTTTGGCCTTGGAAAAAAATCAAAGACCCATATTATGAGTTTTTAGTATACTCTTCCCAACACAAATTATCAATACTTTAATCAATTGATATAATTAAATCATTTTATAAATCATTTCTTATTATCTTCAGGCATTTCTCCCTTTTATACTTTTTATATTGATTATATTAGTTGTCCTCCAGAAAAAACTGATGTTTAAGTTATTTGCCAGTAAAAGTTAGTAAACATCATAACCTTAGATTATTTAAATCTATTTATAATCTCAGTATCTCATGAAAGTCACTGTTTCTTCTCTATAGCTTTAAATTCATGTTTGGCTCTCTTCTACTTCAAAAGTACAGTTAGGACCAAATAATTAGGTTTTCTTCATGGTCCCCAGCTCTTACTTTCTTGGATGATGAGTCCAATCAGTTTTTTCTGCATGAAACAAACGTTTGCTGTTACAGAATATGACTAGCTAATGAAATCATTTGAAATATGTACTGGTTTTCCTTCACTATACTAAAGCACTTAATTTAACTTAAAAGGTTATGTTGATATGTATCTGAAATTTTCAAATCAAACTAAGGGACTTCTTTTAAATGTTTGTGAATATGTTGGTTTTAATTTTTCTGCTTTTCTGGAGTTTGCAGCACTGGAGGCCTTGCGTATTAGAGTACTTTACCAATCACAGTTCTCCCTTTCTAGCCTTAGCTGACCTGGAACTCAGAGACCTGCCTCCTGAGCGCTAGGATTAAAGGTGTGCTCCACCACTCTCCGCCTTAGTTGTAGTTCTCTTCCGAGTCAGACTAAGCCTAGTGAAGCCTTTCCTGCTTAGAAGTCATGGCCTTCTCTTTCTCTTTTAAACTTTCGTAATCAGGAGCAGAATCAGAACAGTATTGTCAGCTTCCAAACAAGTTCTGAGATTACTGCTGTAATTCAAGTACAGACAAGCAAATGATACATGTTGAGTTTGTTTTACCGTTTTCTTGGGAGCCTAATTAAATATGTATTTTGCAAAGACTCGGTTAAGGACAATTTTCAGTTTGCTGTAAGTAGTAACATTTAATATAAATGTAGAAAATGACTGTACACAGAGGCCAATCAGTGATCTAGCACTTAATTTTTATAACAGTTTACTTGGTTTTTTTAATAGCTTTAATTACTTACAATTCAAATCCACTAAATATCATTGTCATCCCTAATTTTGGCATTTATGGATTCTGTAACTCATAATAATTTCCACTCTGAATGATAATTTCCAGAGTTGTTGTAGTTCTCTCATTTTGAGAGTTGCCCACCATTATAACACCCATCTGTTGTTAAGTAATGAGAAGCAAAATTCAAACATGCTTAATAATTTGCTTATTTAGATTAAGAAATTCAAAATGCCAAAAATGTAAGGAGAGGAAGAAATTTGTTTTGCTATGGTATTTTAACCTTTTCAGATGAGCTGAAAAGCACCTAAGTGTACTGAAGTTGAATTCTCACTGACTACAGCCCCATGTGTTAAGCCTTGTACTCAAGTCTTAACTGTACTGACTCGCCCTATAAGTTGTTGCTAGTTTCATATTTTACCTAGTGGGATACCATCCACTTTGCATTTTAGCCATTCTAAAAAGGGTATTAGGAGTCATTTTCCCATTCTGGTTAACTATTGGATTTATAGTTTTGTAGTTTTATTCCTTGTCACTGTAATGCAGAAGTGATGTCCCCTTTAGGCTCTACATTTTCAACTCATATTTAACAACACTGTACATAATGGAGCTCAAGCATTTCCCACCTGTTTACCAAGTTCGCCAGTTACTTATTTTGTCTTGAGTCTGGTGAGTTTTTCCACTGTTTTGCTGAGGAAAATGACTTGTTAGAGATTTCAGTTCGAAATTTAACTAACGTCACAAAAACAAAGTTCTGAGAAACCATCAGAAGGTAGGATTTTTTTGTTTTTTGTTTTAATCCTACATTTCCTTTTGGTTTATTTTGAGTTTATGACTGCCAACTTGTTATATATGAGTGTTTATATATGCATATAATATATGTATATGAAAAAGTTAAGATTTGGTCAAACTATATTTTCCCATTCAAGTACAAAAAAAAGTGTTTTCAAGGCTGCAAAAAGTGTACAGTTGTTAAACAAGTTGTAAATAAAGACTTGTATAAAAATCCAGCATAGATCTTGTCTTTTCTGCTCTTTTCTATGGCAGACATTTAACAATTGTCTGATGTTTACACTTGATTTTGCACTTGCTGTTGTTAGGTAGGTAGACAGTTAAGAGTCTTGGAAGTCACTGAGGATGGACCTTCCCTCGCAATCAGCTAGCCCACCTCCCGTTTCCAGGCAACATTCAAGAAAAGGAAGCATCACAATGAACACCTTTCTTACGATTTTAAAATGAAAGTGAGAAAGAGGAAGTATCAGCTTGAGGGGAAACGTTCCTCCGACTCAGAAGAATGAGACCTGAATTCTGCCCTGGGTGCATGGCATTCTGATGTAACCCTGAAATTGTGATAATTTCCCCTCCCTTAAGAGTTAATCAAGCCAGGTCTGGAGGCAGAGGCGGGCAGATCCTTGTGAGTTTAGGGCAGCCTGGACTACATAGTTCCAGGACAACCAGGGGTATATAGTGAGGCCCTGACTCAACAAACAAATAATCCAATAATCAGTCATTTGGCCACAAGACTACCCAGTCTAGGTATGCTGATACACCTGAAAACATGTGAAAGTGATGCAAAGAATAGCATTCCCTTAATGAAATAGTATACTTAAGAGTTTCATCCTGAAGTTTGTCCCTCAGAACAGTTGCTTACATATCTTCACTTACTCTGTTCTAACTCTAGAGTTTTCCTTTTCCTCTGGCCTTTCTCCAGATACTGCCCAAAGTTGTAAGTATACTTGCCCTGATACTCCAAACAGTCTAGCTTTCTGTAAAGACTCCTTTGTCCTTATTGCTGGGTCTGCTTGCAGACACTCACTGCTCAGCCTCCTGCTTTTGGAGCTAGCCCAAAAGGCATGACTTTCTCCCTCTTCACCACCTTCTTCATAGTAGCTGCTAAGACTGACAACTTACCTGCCCTCTTTTTTTTCTCTCAAATTTATAAAATGGTCCTCAACCTTCCAAGTCTTAAAATTCTTTTACCAACAAAACTAGGAACATATTCCCTACTAAAACTTATGTATGCTGTCTGTCAAAAGAATGGAGATGATGGAGCTGGAGAAGTAGCCTGGCAGTTAAGAGCATGAAGTGTGGGCTTGCAGAGGACCTGAGTTTGGTTCCCATTACCCATGTCAGGCAGGTAAGAATACTTATAACTCCAGCTCCAGGGGAATCCCAGGTCTGTGTATCTGCTGACACCTGCACTCACATGCACATACCCACACATATACACAATTAAAAGTAACTTTAAACTTTTAAAAGCTTCAGATGTGACATATAGAGCACAGTGTAGGAGACAGAGCTTGTGACAGGGACATAGGAGTGAGCAATGGCCAAAAGCACTATTCCAGAGAAAAACCTTAGTAGATAATAGCAAATAATTGTGCAAACCTATATAATTAGGTAGGCTAGTTCCTGAAGTCTCTGCAACAGCTTCTCATGTAGATTAACTCTTAAGAGATGGTCTATCTAATCACTTAGGCATTTTAGATCATTGTGTCTCAACCCAAGACCAGAAACAGAATTCAGATTTTATTCGTTTGGCCAAAAAAAAAAATAACAGTTCTGGGGTGACACCTCAGTCAATAAAATTCTTGCTGTACAAGCATGAAGTCTTGAATAAAAAGCCCACTTAGGGATAATCCCAGTAACTGGGTGTAGACACAGCTCATTCTTAATCAGTGGGTTCCAAGCCAGTGAGAGGCTTTTTGAAAAAACAAAGTGAATGGCTCCTGTAGAACACAAAACAAAGTTGTCCTTGGTCCTCCACACACATAGGCTCACACGTGCAGAGGAAAGTCATGCAACAGTGTGGATTAAATGTTAAAACCTGTAAAAGCAGGGATCTTTATCAGGACGACAGCCTTCTCCCTACATGCCTTAAGAAAGGCAGCCTCTCTCCCTGTCATATGGCATCTTAAATCAAGGAAAGGCATCTGTGTCACATGGTGACAGTTCTAAGGAGATTGTGATATCTTCCCCCTTTCTTGATATGCATATGTTATGGGGGCACTGGAGGTGGTAGAAAACCTGATTTGGGGGAAATCTATCCTCAATCAACTTCAAGTCTACTAATGTCTAAGTAGCTACATAATTCTGTCACTTGTTTACTGGAAATCAATATCCTTTTAGTTTTCACACTGTGATAGTTTGTGATTTAAACTGCTACTATGTATGTGAGCCTGTCTCTTACTTTGATCCAGTATCATACTGTATGCAGTTAATAAGCCTGTACCTAATAAGGCACTCACCTAAAGGATGGCCTTAGCGTCTCTCTCTTGAGTCCTGTCCTCTCTTGATCCTTATTCACAGTGGATTTATGTATTTTTTAAAGACTTGTTTTTATTTCTATTTATTTTTGTTTGTTTGTTTGTTTTGTTTTTTGAGACAGGGTTTCTCTGTGTAACAGCTCTGGCTGTCCTGCACTCACTTTGTAGACCAGGCTAGCCTTGAACTCACAGAGATCCACCTGCATCTGCCTCCCAAGCACTGGAATTAAAGGCGTGCGCCACCATGCCCGGCTAATTTTTATTTTGTATGTAGGTATGTGTATCTGAGAGTGAAGGCATTTGTGGAATCCAGAAGAAGGCACAAGATCCCATGGAGCTGGAGTCAGAAGGATTTATGAGCTGCCTTAAAGGCGCTAGAAACCAAACTCCAGTCCTCTGGAAAGGCAATTGCATAATTTTAACCACTGAGGTATATATCCAGCCCCTGGCCAGAGTTTTGTTTTTTGTTTGTTTGTTTTTTTTACTTTATTTTTTATTTCTTCAAGTTACATCTCAATTGCAATCCCCTTCCTACTCACCCCTCCAGTCCCATCCTCCCACTCTCTTCCACCTCAGCCCACCCAACCCCTTCCTTTTTTTTTTTTAAGTTTAAGGTATATCTTTTTCCCCCAACAGCTCCCCCTTTCAGTCCAACAAATGGCTCTTTCTCTTATAATAATAAATATAATACAAAACAACAGAGGTAATTAGGCCACAATTATGAGAGTTATATGGCTTAGCATACATTCCCATTGTCCAGTCCATATGTATTTGGCCCCTGACTTTAACATTCTACTATCTAACCATCTCCATGAGTTTGAAGTTCTATATCTAGCTCAGCTTTCATACTAACTTGCATCACAATTTTAAAAACATCTTCTTAGATCCAGAACACTCTCTTGATTCCTAAACAACTCAAAATTTAACTATGAGACTCTAGCTATTTATTCTTCAACCACCTCAGAGACCTGAGAGGGATAAATATGTCTGATTATATAGGAAGTGCAGGGCCTACAGCTTCCAAAACTAAGAAATGACATACCAGTGGCTGCCTGGACAGTTCCCATTTTCTCTCCATACATTACAGCATCGATCTTCAGTCGTTTGGCCCCGTTTCTCTGACAGACATTGATTGTAGAGCAGGGGTTATGAAGGACTTGCCTACCCTGACCAGAGTTCTTAAAGGTAAAATTTAAACATGGTTTCTTCCCTTTTAGAGTTCTGTTAGCATTGAGGCAGAACTGAAAGATAAAGAATTATGGGGACATAGTAAGGGAAAGCACCTCATGCTGAACTCTTGACAGCTGTCAATCAAAGTGGGCTGAAGGGATGGCTCCACAATGAAGAGCACCAGCTGCTCTTGCAGAGAGCCTGGGTTTGATTCCCAGCACCTACATGGCAGCCTACAACCACCTAAAACTCAAGTTCCATGGCATGCACATTGTACAAAGACAAAATACCCACAAAATATCCATATACATAATTAAAAAATTGTAACACAAACAGTGTCTGTGGTAAAGGTTGCCAACGAAAAGAAAACATTTTATATAGAGATTCCCAGCAAGAATGTTAAAATGGCAACAGGCATGCTTAAGACCTAAATATACATGGCTTTTCTCCTTTCCAAGCTATAAACCAGTAATTTTCTAGGACTAACCAGAAACTCCATTTTACTGTATGAAGACATGACTTAACTCCCTAGTGCAAATTTAGTATTTCCTGATTTTAGTATGTTTGTAGCCCCTTCCAATGGACTACATTAGAGCCACTCTAATCTCACTTATCAAAGATGAAAAAAAATTACCCTTCTTAGGAACTCTCTGAGATGTACATCCAGTGCCACCAAAATAGTAAATATGCTGTCTTACAACTGTGCTGTGATAAAGCACCATGACCAAGGCAACTTATAAAAGGAAGCATTTCATTGACGGCTTTCTCACAGTTTCAGTCCATGAACATCATGGCAGAAAGCATGGTGGCAGTGCTGGACCAGTAGCTGAAAGCTCACAACTATTTTCAAGTTACAGGGAGAGAGAGAACGATAAAGACTGGATGTCTTAGTCAATGACCTATTGCTGTGAAGGGACACCGTGAATAGGACAACTCTTAAAAAGGAAAGTATTTAATTGGGACTGGCTTACAATTCAGAGGTTTCATCCATTATCATCATGGTAGTATGCAGGCAGTCATGGTGCTAGTGAGCAGATGAGAGTTTGACATCCAGATCAGCAGGCAGCAGGAAGAGAGACACTGGGCCTGGCTTCAGCACTTAAAACCTCAAAGCCCACCCCCCAGTGACTCACTTCTTCCAACAAGGCCACACCTCCTAGTACCACTCCCTATAAGACTATAGACCATTTTCATTCAAGCCACCATGCTGGACGTTGGGTGCAATTTTGAAACCTCAAGGCCCATCCCCGGTGACACACCTCCAACAAGACCAGACCTCCTAATCCTTCCCAAACAGTTCTACTAACTGGAGACCAAGCATTCAAACATATGAGCCTATGGGGACCATTGTCATTCAAACTGTAATGATCCATGCAAGATAGTTATTGACAACCAGGCTGATTAAGCCAATTAAAAGTTTTTAATTCCTTTTTATTGGTGACCAGACCAAGAGCAGGCCTGAGCCTCTGAAAAGTCTCTTGGTGCCCGAGCACAAGGATATAGAGTTTTTAAAGACAAAACTACAAAGATCATAGTTTACATCTGTCTCAGATGACAGTCAGAGTAACTTTAAAATGTTTATTCCTACCAGAGCATAGTCATTATTTTAGATATAACATGTCAATTATTTTTTACTTTTTTCTAGTTATTTTAGTTTACTAATTATTTTGATTAATACATCTGGACCATATCTGAGGCCATGGAAATCTCAAGTGTGTTGTCAAGGCAGATGTAACCATTTGTGGGAGAAGGGTAGAAGGCTGAGAACTGTCTAAGCGAACATAGAATGGAGTCAGAACAGGCTAGCATTACCTCAGTCATTTCAAAATCACCACTGCAAAGACACCTAAGTGCAACTTTCCCTTGGAGTCCTGTGTGCCTCCTAGGTACTGTTAGATAAGGATGTGGGTAGGAGGAAGAGCTCCTTTGTTATAGACAAGTACTGAATCACATTTCAGATCAACACAAGTTTTATTTATTCTGGAAAGCATGATGGGAATTCAGTCTTAGATCCTAACCTTTGAAGGGTCTTGAGGGAGAATCCAGAGAACAAAGGAAATTTCTTACAAGTTTCTTCAAGGGTGGGTACTTCCTTCTGGCCTTTGAGGGCTCTTTCACACGAGTAGAACACATAGCTCAGATAGTTACACACACACACACACACACACACACACACACACATGCATGCACATAAAATGAATAATTTTTTTAATGTTCAGATTGTATAGTGTAGGTTTTCAACTTTTTGTTTGGTTATCTTATCAGGGTTTGGTGTGTAGATTAGTTATAGAATTGCAGGGGTAGATACTAACATTTCTAAGTCTGGGTTTGATCACTAGCACAGGTGGGCTGAGAAACTCAGGACAAGAAAGTTGATTTGACTGATAACATTTGTGGGCTGTTAGGATCCGGAGAAATTTCTGCTAAGATTACATACCAATCTCTATTGGGATCCCAGAGGTTCCCTTTTCTGCCCTATAAAACCTCCAAAGTCCCATTGCCACCCTTCATTTTTCTAATTAAAGGACAGTCAGTTTCTAAAGACGCTGGTCTCTTTTATTTCCACTTGCCTCTATCAAACCTGATCTAAGAATCCTCCCTAGAATATGCTCTGTGACCAAACACTTGGGTTTTTGTTCTACTGTGAGTGAACTTGGTACCTAAATGACAGTAAATATTTGCTAATTGAATGTAACTATTGTCTAGGACATTTAGAAATTTCTTTTTCTTTTTCTTTTGTTTTTGTTGTTGTTTTGTTTTTCAAGACAGGGTTTCTTTGTACAACAGATCCCTAGCTGTCCTGGACTCACTTTGTAGACCAGGCTGGCCTTGAACTCACAGAGATCCGCCTGCCTCTGCCTCCCTGAGTGCTGGGATTAAAGGCGTGCACCACCATGCGCGGCGTATAGGACGTTTAGAAAAAGGCGCTTCCCTTTTTTATAACATACATGCGTATTACACAGAATCCAAACTTAATTTCCCAAGACAAAGCCCCTGGTTTAATAAAATGTTTTATATAAACTAGCATTAAAAAGCGTGCAAAGTGTGGAAGAATATAAAGGTTCTTCCAAGGTTAAAGTGGAACCCTGAGTTAAAGTGGAACCCTGAGGTAGGGCGGGGGGCTGGCTGTGGACCATTTCCAGTTCTTCACAGTCCTAAGACAGTGCAAAAGGAAGGAGCGGCAGGAGGCTGGAGATGTAGCTCCGAGGTAGAGCACATGCATGGCATGTGCAAGTCTGGGTTCCTTCCCTACCATTGAAAAAAGAAACAAAAGCAAACAAATAACGAAAAGTCACCCGAAGAAGGGAACAGCAGCTAACACCACCGATTCTCAAGAGGCACCTAAAGGCCTCTGTGAAGAACTGCCGACGGGAAGGGCCCCTGGAACCCCAGCAGCAAGCATAGTAGGTAGTCAGTCCAAGACAGGCCTCCAGGCCGGGCCCTCTACCCTACGCCTCTATGGTAGGCCCGAGGAACAGGAAGTGGGCCGCGCCGGGGGCGGGCCGGTCGCGGGGTGGGCGGGGCCTCCACCACCATCACCACCACCTCTGTGCGACGGAGGCGAGATGGCGGCCACCGAGGGGGTCGGGGAGTCTGCGCCAGGCGGTGAGCCGGGACAGCCAGAGCAGCCGCCGCCCCCGCCTCCCCCGCCGCCAGCGCAGCAGCCGCAGGAAGAAGGGATGGCGGCCGAGGCCGGCGAAGCGGCGGCGTCCCCCATGGACGACGGGTTTCTGAGCCTGGAGTCGCCTACCTATGTGTTGTACAGGTAACGCCCTCCCGCGGGCCGCGGCGCTGGAGGCCGGGGCTGAGCGGCGCTGCCGGGGCTGCGGTGCGCGCGACCCCGAGGCCCGGCGGACGGGGGCGCCCTCCGAGTCCGCGCGGCCCCCGGGTGTGGGCAGGCTGCGGCGGCGCTCTTCGGAAGCTAGGATGCGGTGACACTTCCGTGGTCCCGCAGTGCTGCCCTGATGATAGCCGGGCATCGCCGGGAAGGTGCGCTTTTGATAGCTCGCTACCGAATAATTTAATTTAAACGGCTAGATTTGCTCTTTAAGGAGCGCTGTCAGGGCTTGCCATGGCTTCTGCTGATTGGAGAGAACTTTCTTGCCTTCCTTCATCTTTGCCGCTGTCTTTGACCATCCGTTCCGTTCTGACCTTTCTGTGTTCCCCAGTTCCTGTCAAAAAGTACTTTCTTGTGTAGCTCTACCTAAACCCTTTAGATGACTCACTTGCCGTGTTTTTATGAATGAGTGAAAGGCAGAGGTTTCTGCAGTTGAATTACTTCAAATTGGTTGTGTGGTCCCAGAGGTTTCTGCAGTTGAATTACTTCAAATTGGTTGTGTGGTCCCATAGCTCTCAGGGCTTGTCTCTGAGTTGTGAATTACGTGGTAGTGTTTTCCATGCCTCTCTCCAGGCCATAGGTTTCATATATACAGCAGGTCATCCTTTTCCATATATTCTTACATAAGGAATACAGTTTTAAGGTTAACTGTGTGCTACAAATCTCTGTTTTCAGTAGCTGATTAGTATAGAGAAGAGGAAAAGAAGGTAAGTAAAGGATGGTCACTCTGGGCAGTTGATGGAACTCGCCATAAGCGCCTGTTGTTTCATTAATATTAATATATTAATAACTAATAATAAACACTATTGAAACAACAGTGTTTATTATTAGTGTTGCCTTGACACTACTTCCTGGATTGTTTGACTTCTTACAATATGCTCTACAGGTTTTAAGTACTCATTTTCTATTATTAGTTCTCAAACTAGCCTTCCAAAGTTGACTGATAGCATTACCTTCATCTTAATATATGAAGAAACTGACATCCAGGGAGATTAAATGACTTTCCTAATGTCACACCGGAAGTTGTAAAGCTGATATTCCAACTTAGGCAGTGGTCAGATTCCAGAGCTTTCTCTCACTCATGCTGGGTGAACACCTTCTCACATCCCAGGCCCCTCTGTCTTCCTGTTAATGACTCTGGAGCCACCACTCTAGTACACCATAACTAGAAGTGCTTAGTGTGATTAATTTGATCCTGAGACATCACACCTGGGATTTTGTGCCTGTGTTCTACTCTTGAGATATATCCCCAGTCCTACTTTGAGTTTAAAATTGTCAGTTCCTAGTGATATTCAGGTTTTAAAAATAATAACGCCCATACTAAATGAATGAGAGACTAATTTTTAAGTTAAAGCTTAGATACTTTATGGAAGACCACATTTTGCAACACCATAAACTTGAAATTCTTAATCAATTAATTTTTCTTTTTTTTAATATGTATTTTATTCTATATATATGCCTGTGTGCCTGGGTATATGTCTCTGTTCATGTGCCTCCAGGAGCCCTTGGAGGTCAGAAAAGGGCATCAGATTCCCTGGAACTGGAATTATAATTTCAAATCTCCATGTGGGTGCTTCAAACTGAACTCTGGCCCTCTGCAAGAACAATGAGTGCTTTTAACTGCTGGACCATCTTTCCAGTGCCTTATTCCTTTTTCTTAATCCAAAGATGGTTTCTGTTTTATTTTTTAAAAGGTTAATATGTAAAACAAAGTGTCAGAGGTTGGCATGGAAGAGTCCAATCATTACATTAAGATCTCAGTTTGAATGAATGATTGTTGCCAATTTAAAAAACAAAATCAAACAAACAAAAAAAAAACCAAAACCAGCAGAATTGCTTTTCTTGTAACATGTTTGAGTATAACCATGGGAACATGTCTGTTTGCAGGGACAGGGCAGAATGGGCTGATATAGACCCAGTACCACAGAATGATGGCCCCAACCCAGTGGTCCAGATCATCTACAGTGAAAAGTGTAAGTTTGTGTTTATTGGGGAA
This sequence comes from Lophiomys imhausi, assembly GCA_907164525.1. Lineage (NCBI taxonomy): Eukaryota > Metazoa > Chordata > Mammalia > Rodentia > Muridae > Lophiomys > Lophiomys imhausi. Next base: position 4,409,239 of record CAJQZJ010032761.1, read on the forward strand.
AAAAATCTCTGTAAGTTAAACAAAGTTGGAATTTACAACCATGGAGCAAGAAAAGTGAGAGATTTGTATTTAATAAGAATCTGGGGCTGGAGAGATGGCTCAGAGGTTAAGAGCACTGGCTGCTCTTCCAGAGGTCCTGAGTTCAATTCCCAGCAACCACATGGTGGCTCACAACCCTCTATAATGGGATCTGGTGCCCTCTTCTGTCCTGCAGGCATACATGCAGACAAAACACTGTATACACAGTAAATAAACAAAATCTTTAAAAAAAAAAAAAAAGAATCTGAATTACTTTTGGTGATTTAATGTTGTTTTCTTTGTCATTTGTCTTCATATTTTGTTCAGAGAATAAAGATATTCTCAACAATGGATGTTATATTCTAATACATAATAGCTATTGTACAGTTGTGCTTTATTTTGCATTTAAAGTATAGTAAATGAGTTACTATTTTATTTAGAATAAGCTTTAGTTGCTTAAGTACCAGCGTTTTTAAATCTATTTTAGCTGTGTAGTGTTAGCTCAGTTGAAGTGTATGTGCTGATGTTTTGTTTGACAAAGTAGCCTTTTCTTACCGTGAATGTGAACTGTTTTGTAAATGGGAGGTCATACAAATGTTGATTATTCTTCTAGGAAAGGGTAAATGGATGAAAAGCTATTTTTGGAATTTATGTGTTTGTATGTTCCAGTGTAAATGTATCTTTACTCTCAGTTAATTCTTTGTTTTCTAAGATCATTCCTTTTTGCAAAAATCATTTATTCATTTACTGATATGAAGTAATGGTAACAAATGTGTGTAGAGGAAGAACAATGGTGTGGAGGTTGCCATATACCAAGGATGAAAATGTAGTACCAGTTAGTATGTCACACTGGTATAGAAATAAGAAGGATAGTGAGCATTAAAGTAGGCACCAGCAGATGTGAGCATCAGTGGGTTAAAAAGCATGTTTCATGCCTTCCCCCATGGCTTGGTTTGTTGGCTGTGCATTTAGGTAAAAACATAATTATCTCACTGTCCCATATCTTAACGAACATAAAAATAAGATGAGTTAATTGTTCTAAACCAATAAGCAATATGCAAGTGTGAGAGAATAACCTTCTGTGGGAGGTAGCGCTGGTGTGTGTGTGTGCAGGCCCTGGGTTAGATGCCCAGCAACACAACAACACTGTCAGCCATTCCTCAGCTGAAAACAAAATGAGCAAAGAAATAATATTTAGTTCTTATTGTGATAAAGGTAATATGAGATTAGATAGAAAATACTCTACTAAGGAAAAATTTCAGAGTATTTACGCGAAAATGTTTTCTGAAATATCTCCACATAATATTTCTGTAGAAATAGAAATATCTACACAGAAATGTTTGTTTACATTAGTAGTGATGAGAGAAATGTAAACCACAACTTTTTCAGATTTGTAAAGTTTCTTGTGGGCAGGAGAGTGAGACAGGTTCTCACTCTGTAGCTCTGGCTGGCCTAGAACTCACTATGAAGACCAGGCCTTGAACTCACAGAGATCCACCTGCCTCTGCCTCCCGAGTACTGGGATTAAAGGCGTGTGCCACCACCGCCCGGCTCTTCATTAGTTTTTTGAGACAAGGTTTCTCTATGTAGCAGAGTCCTGGACTTGCTCTGTAAACCAGGCTGGCCTGGAACTCACAGAGATCCGCTTGTCTCTGCTTCCTGAGTGCTGAGATTAAGGCATGTGCCACCATGCCTGGCAATTTATTTTTATTTTAATAGATGGTTGTTTTTGTCTGCATGTGTGTCACATGCATACAGTGTCCCACAAGAGGGCATGGAATCCTCTAGACCTGGAGTTAGAGGGTTGAGAGCTGCCATGTAGGTTCTGGGTACCAAACCCAGGTCCTCACTGGGAAGAACAGGTGCTCCTTACCGCTGAGCCATGTCTTCAACCCTCTGAGAGTGACTTCTAATACCTACTCTGGTCTCACTCTAGCATGTGGCATAAGGTAGGTGCCCAAAAGATGGCTAAGTCCCTGAGAGCAGAGGACCTGAGTTGGTTTCTTAGCACCCACAGTACATAGCTCTTAACCTCCTGTAACTCCAGCTCCCCAGGACAACCTCCTCTGGCCTCCCTAGATAGCTGTGTACACACAGTCATCATAAATGAAAATAAATCTTTTAAAAAGACAGAGGGTTAAGAACACAGACTTTGGAGTCTAACCAGCGGGCTTAAATTCTGATGTGTTCATCTTACTGGATCTCTGTTCATCAACACATTATTTACCCTCTTTGTAGTCAACACCCATAGAAAAATGTAAATGAGGACAGTAAACGCAACTGTTACACAGACTGAATTTCTTACATACCCACTCGTACAATGTTTGCCTTGTAGCCAACCCCAGGAATACCAGTTGTTCATTAAGATTTAGATTTTTTATAACATGAATTCACATAAGGTATTTGGGAAATTTAGTTTGGCATTAACCTATAATGCATGTGGTAAGCATGATTAGACTTACAAAGCTCTTGTGTTGTGTCTGCTGATGTGGGACACGGCTATAACCCTGGCACTTGGGAAGCAAGAAGGTTAGGAATTCAAAGAAAGCCTCAGTTACATAGCAAGTTAGAGTCCAGCCTGGTATATATGGGACACTGTCTCAATAAAATTAGTTATAGTAATAAAATGGCCCAACCACCCAGCTATTTAATGATTTACTTCCTGGTATATACATGTACCAGGTGTATGTATATACAAGCAAATAATACATACATGTAGTATAATGGGGTTCTACACTGTGGTGCTAGCATTAAGCAGAACCTGTTTGTACTGTGTGTTCTGTCCCCAGTTAGAGATGTTTATGATTACTTCCGGGCTGTTCTGCAGCGCGATGAAAGGAGTGAACGAGCTTTTAAGCTCACCCGGGACGCGATTGAGCTAAACGCAGCCAACTACACAGTGTGGTAAGTAAGAGAATCCATTAGTGTTCACTACTAGCAAGTCTCATGTTTGAATCCAAGTGATGCCTTTCTTAACTGAACCTTAATTTTCATCAGAATAATAATTCACATATTTGTGTTAAATTCGGTTGAATGAAAAATAACCACATCTGCCAGTCTTTGTGGCACCAGAGCCCCATTCCCATTTTCTTGAATTGACTTCTGTGTACCCGATAACACTGTGTTGCTGTTTGTTTTTGCGTAGTCGGCATAATTCTTTCTGTGAAAGATGCAGAGCCAGCTGTGCTTCTTCCTACCACAAATGGGTTCAGCCTCGTGTCATCCGTGTCTCATAGTACAATTGTACGTCCTTTAATAGGTGTCCGAAGGGAGTATTTTGCTGTGATTTTTTTTTTTTTTTTTTTTTTTTGCTATGTTTGTGTCTGTGTGCAATGCACGCACAGATCGCAGCACCTTTGGGAGTCTGTTTTTTCCACCATACTGTGTCGTCTCTGGGATTGACCTCAGGTCTTCAGGCTTGGTGTCATGCCGCTCACCCTCTCAGTAACTTCACCAGCCCTGTTTTTGTTTTTTAAGGCAAACTCTAATACAACCCAGGTTGACTTTGAACTCAGTAGGTAGCTGAGGAAACTTGATGCTTCTTTATCTTCCTCTTGGGGGATGAAGTCACAGGCATGTGTCCAGTGGCATGCATGTTAGCAAGCATTCTGTCCATTAAGTGGCATATCCAGCCACTTTGCCGATTTTGTTTGGTTTAGTTTCTTATGTACCAGTAAGTCATTTCTTCTCCCACACTCTGTGATATGTAAATATTTCTTTACTAGTGAATATATTATACTCTGGTATTTCTTCAGACTGTATGAATCTTTTGTCTTTTACTATTTTTTGGTTTTTTAAACAAAAAATACAACAACAACAAACATCCCTCAAGGTCTCACTTTGCAGACCAATCTGCCCACGAACTCACAAAGACCTGTCTTCTGTGTGCACACACCCTGTCTCCAGTGTTAGGAGTGAATGTATAAACCACTACACCAAACCCTTTTTCTTGATTCACAGTCTTATTTTTATGGAGCACATCCTTAGGCAGAAGAAAACTTAGAAAAAATTGTGTGGATAAAAGTGTTTCAGATAGGGCTGGAGAGATGGCTCAGTGGTTAGGAGCACTTGTTGATCTTTTTTTTTTTATGTTGTTGGTTAGTTGGTTGGTTTGGTTTTGGTTTGGGGGTTTTTGGGAGGTTTTTTGTTTTGTTTTGTTTTTGAGACAAGATTTTTCTGTGTATCCCTGGCTGTCCTGGAACTCACTCTGTAGACCAATCTAGCCCTGAACTCACAGAGATCCACCTGCCTCTGCCTCCTGAGTGCTGGGATTAGAGGCCTGCTTATTACTCTTACATAGGACCTGAATTCAGTTCCCAGCACCCATGGTAGCTCAAAACCATCTGTAACTCCAGTTCCAAAGGATCCTGTGCCCTCTTCTGGCCTGTGCAGTCCAGTGTGCACATGTGGTACACAGATACACATGCAGGGAAAACATACAAATACATCAAACAAAAACAAAGAACTTTTTTTTAAGTTTGAGATATATTTAACAGTTTTTTTGTTTTTGTCTTTGTTTTCTGTTTGTTTGTTTGTTTGTTTGTTTGTTTTGTTTTGTTTTTTTCCGAGACAGAGTTTTTCTGTGTAACAGCCCTGGCTGTCCTGGACTCACTTTTGTAGACCAGGCTGTCCTCAAACTTACAGAGATCTACCTGCCTTTGCTCCTGAGGGCTGCGATTAAAGATGTCCGCCACCACACCTGGCTCATATTTAAAAATTTTTTTATCTTAAAGCCTTTAACTTTACTAACAGACTTTTACATTGGAAACCATAGTCCTTCAGATTTTTGCAATTAATTTCCTTTTTTTTTGCCTCAGTTGTGAAAAAGATTCCCATTCCTCTTTTAAACCCTTTTTTTTTTTCATATGTTTGAGTGTTTTGCTTGCGTGCGTATCTGGTTCTGTTGGGGGTCAGAGGAGGTTGTGGATTTTAGGATTATTGTAAGCCACCATGTAGAGCTGAACCCAGGTAAGAACAAGTGCCCTTAACCACTGACAGATCTCCAGCCCTAAACCTTGTTCTGGGCCTGTGTAAGTTGTAGGTTATGCTCTTTTCTGTCTTCTTTCTGGGTTGACTTTTGGCTGCATATAAAACCTCCTGGTTCATCATTTTTTGGTTTTTTGATTGTTTATTTGTTTGTTTTCTTCAATTTGTTTTAATTTGGTTTTGGAGACATAATCGCACTGTGTAGCCCTGGCTGGCCTGAAACTGTATATAGGCTGGCCCAAACTCAGAGCTCTACCTGTCTCTGCTTTCGAGTGCTGGAATTAAAAGGGCGTGCCAGCACATCCTGTAGAAAGACTTATTTTATTTGTAAGTAACATTTTGGTGGTAGTTCTGTATCTACAATATTTTGAAAATGTTTGTTTTATAATTATTGTATAGTATAGGTATCCATACTGCATCCTATAGAAAAGGAAGTGTTTTATTTTTTATTATGGAATGCCAGAATCCAGATTACCTGAAAATAACATTTTAGTTACTTGTCTTCCATTTCTTAAAGCTCAAAAACTTTACTTTTTTTCTCTATTTTGTATTAGTTGTATGCCTCTTTGTTTATACATGAAATGCTTGATTCTTACAGTTCTAGATATATAAATTTGGACATATATAAGCTCCTAGATTGCTAAATTACTAGCTGTATAAAATAAGTACCAGACTGTTGTCTGTATATTGTATTATTGTCTCATGGCTTTATTTGACATTCTTGCTAGGCAACTGTGTCTAACTATAGAGTAACAACACTTTGGATGTTTGGTATTTGCTATAGGCATTTTCGGAGAGTTCTCTTAAGGTCACTGCAGAAGGATCTACAAGAGGAAATGAACTACATCACTGCAATAATCGAGGAACAGCCCAAAAACTATCAAGTTTGGTAAGAGGAAAGCAGGAAGGAAATATATCACTCTGCTAATAGCATGTGACACTGGGAGCTGAGATTTCTTACTCACTGAGCACTTACATTCAGAGTTGCCTGCCTCATAGGGTTGTAACTTCCCATTGGAAGCAGCACTGCTAGAGAGGGAAAAAGCTGAAAATGGTTTTCTAGTCAGTATGAAATAACTTTCTAATATTTAATACTTTTTTCTTTTAGCTAAAAATGTTTATTAGTCTCGTGTATATAGAGAAACTAGAAATAGTCTAGAGGTGAGAGTGAATAACAAAACCAGCTTTGGTGGGTTGTTTTTTTTTTTGTTTTGTTTTTTTGAGACAGGGTTTCTCTGTGTATCTCTGGCTGTCCTGGACTCACTTTGTAGACCAGGATGGCCTCGAACTCACAGAGATCTGCCTGCCTCTGCTTCCTGAGTACTGGCATTAAAGGTGTGCACCACCACACCCCAAAACCAGTTATTTTCATGGGGTATCATGAAAACATGATGGTAGGGTTTTAGGGTTTTTCATTTTGTAGCAAAAACAACATGGATTGTAACGCAGGGATGTTTACAGTGGGGAAAGCAGAGAGCAGAAGCAGAAAAGGGGAAGTGAGGGCACAGGGCACTGACAAGAAAAAGAAAGGACTAGAGTTGGGATAATTCTTATCCCAGAGAGGGTTGCCTGAGTAGCAGATAAGCCTGTCACTCTTACTATGTGCTCAGTGAGTGGTGGGAGTGCGGAAAAAAGGAAGAGCCATGTGGGGGAGACTTAATGAAGCAAAAGAAATATTGTGAGCAGGAGAATGGAAAAGTGTGATGTGCTCAGGGATATGCATACAATCCCATGTGACTAGAATACATTTGGGGAGCCCCCGAGGTACAGGAAGGGTATGATTATGGAAGCCCTATATGACTAGAATACATTTGGGGAGCCCCCGAGGTATAGGGAGGGTATGATTATGGAAGCCCTATGTGACTAGAATACATTTGGGGAGCCCCTGAGGTACAGGAAGGGTATGATTATGAAAGCCTTAAGAACATTGATGCTCACTTGGACTGACTAAAGTAGCGTGGTTCTGAATTCCTGGGTCATGACCCCTCTGGGGGTTGAGCAACCCTTTCACAGGAATTGACTAAAACGTGGAAATACCAGATTTACATTATAATTCAAAACTAGCAAAATTAAAGTTATAAAGTAGCAACTAGAATAATTCTATGGTTGAGGTCACTACAGCATGAGGAACTGTATTAAAAGGTCACATCATTAGGAAGGTTGAGATCCACTGCTTTAGACACTGTCATTAACACATGTCACCCAGTGTTAGAACCAGAGCACAGACCCAGCCAGGGTAGCTGCTGAGAACCCTGCTGTGTTTACTTGGGGTACATGTCAAATTGCCCATACTGTTGACTTTCATTCTCATACGAGATGAGCAGTACAAATCCTGGATCCTAACTACCTGATCTCTATGCTATGAACTAGTCCTCTCTCTTTAAGTCTTTATATAAAATAGGCTAATATTGTATTGTTTTGTTCTGAGAAATCAGTTTCATAAAACTTAACCAGAAACCTGGGAAAAGAAAATGTTAGTAGTATTCATTGACTTGGAAAGTTTTAATAATAAATTTAGAGAGGCTGAAGAGATGGCTCAGTGGTTGAAAGCACTGGTTACTCTTTCAAAGGACCTGAGTTCAATTCCCAGCACCTACATGGCAGCTCACACCTATGTATAACTCCAGTTCCAGACCTTTTGACACCCTCACACATACATGCAGGCAAAACACCAATGAATGTAAAATAAAAAGTTTAAAAATAATAATAAAGTTTCCGGGCGGTGGTGGCACACGCCTTTAATCCCAGCACTTGGGAGGCAGAGGCAGGTGGATCTTTGCGAGTTCGAGACCAGCCTGACCTACAAAGTAAGTCCAGGGCAGCCAGGGCTACACAGAGAAACCCTGTCTCAAAAAAACACAAACAAAATAATAATAATAAAGTTAAAAATCCTTCTACCTAGGATTTTCTTATTAATAATATCTTACCTTCTTCATATTATGTAAATTTTCACCCATGTGGTGTAGATTATTAATTGAGTATTAAATTTTTCCTTTTCATGTCAGTTCTGCTCATTAGTGTAATAAATACTGTAATGATTTTTTAAAGATCAGTATTATTCTACCACATTTCACATACTGTGCAACTCAGAGTGTATAAATTGGAAGTCTTTGCAGACTATTCTCAGGCATGTGTTACCCCGGTAATTTCCGGGTTTTCCTGGTCATGTGGGATAGAATCTGGAGTCTCACATACCCTAGGCAAATGCTCTGTCATTGAGCTAAGTACCAAGCCTCACAGTGCGTTTTTGAATTTTCAGTGTGTAACTTTTTAGAGTAAGGAAAATTGTGAAAATGAAACCAGTATAAAACACAAATATTTTCCTAACACAGAAATTTGTCTTGTGACAAAGTTGTAACTTGTCCTAGTTATATATTTTCTAGGGCAGAAGTAAATAAGTTCTGCTTATAAACTGGTAGAATGAAAAGTTGCTTTCATGGTGACATTTTGAACATAGTGATCACTGACTAGTTTTAACTAGAGACGCGTTAGACTAGATGGACTAGCATCGCATCCCTCATTCATCCTTATACAATGCTCCAGAATCGCTGAACAAAAGCCTAGGCTGTACTTGAAGTCTGGTTGAGAGGCCCATAAGCTCTAGATACCTGATTTGCACGTCTGCCACTGTGCCTCTCCCCTCTCAGTGTGCTGGAACTCTGTCACTGTTAGCCTCTCCCTGGCAGTTTTGAGAATCGGGGTGAGTGTGTACCTCTTGAGTGCATACCCTAGTGCAGCACCTGCAGTGGTGTGAGTTCTCTTACCCTGAGCTTTCCTTCTTTCTTTGGACAGGCACCATAGGAGAGTGTTAGTGGAATGGCTCAGAGACCCTTCCCAAGAACTTGAGTTCATTGCTGACATTCTCAACCAGGATGCAAAGAACTACCATGCCTGGCAGCACCGGCAGTGGGTCATTCAGGTACCGCCTTTCTGAAAGCCTGGGCAGCATGCATCTGAGCACAGCGTGCATCTGAGCACAGCGCACACACAGACACTGGGCGCACACAGTTAGAAACCTGTGAGGATGCTTGAGACCTTTTATAATCTCTTTGGATATGTTGGTGAGTAGTTTCATATTAAAGAAAAGTAAGAGGAAACTTTAAATTTATATCATATCATTTTTTTCAGACAGAGTCTCACTATGTAGCTCTCTCTGCCTGACCTAGAACTCACTATATACACCAGATTGGCTTTGAACTCAGAGACCTACCTGCCTCTACCTCCTGAGTGCTGGAATTGGAGACATGGGGCCCCATACCATCACAGTTAAATTTTTTTTATTTAAAAATTTAAATTTCTTCATATTTAATTAAAAGGGATGCATTTTTCTGAAGCTTTTCAGTATTTGTAATTTTTTATTTTAAAAAGTCATTTTTGGGTAAACAGTTTCGTTTTGACCAAGTTTTCATTGAACTTGCTGTGTAGCTCAAGGTGACCTTACCTTTCTGTCCTTCCTGCCTTTGCTTCCCAGGTGCTGAGTCGAGGTTTGCACCACTGTATTCAGTTTTCTGTGGTGCTGGGGTAGGGCCCAGTGTTGAATGTGCTAAGCAGTCTACCAGCCAAGCTGTACCCCAAGTCCTAGTATTTTCATTGAAAAATGTAATCAGCTGGGCATGAGAGTTCTATACTTCTAATCCCAGTACTCAAGGAGGCAGAGACAGGCAGATGTCTGAGTTTGAGGCCGGACATAGCAAATTCCAGGCCAGACAGGGTGACGTAGTGTGACCCTGTGTCAACAACAAAAGCAAACAGAAAAGGACATTGTAATAACAAAACTATATGTCACACACAATTAGACACTCATGCCCATCTAGTAACAACAAATTAAGTACAGTGTTACCCATGTCTTTGAAAAGCTGCCTCATGCAATACGTTTTAACTGAATTGTCTGAGGTTCTGAATGACAAAGGAGTCCAAGAGACCCTTCAGTTGTATTGTAGCTTTTAAGTTTCTATAACTGAAGTACTAAAGTTTCTCCTAGTTTTGCATTTGATATGCATGGTTTCATGTTTCTAATACTATCTTTAGAAGATAAGATTATTTTCAACTACAGGAGACAACTGAATTGTGAGAACTGAAGAAAATCTGTACATTTTCCATGGAAAGCGATAATATGTCTTCTCAGGTGTTGTGGCACATGCCTATAATTGCAGCACATAGGAGTAGGGGCAGGAGGATCAAGAATACAAGGCCAGACTGGGCCACGTAAGACCCTGTCTCAAATAAGAAATGAAAAAAAAATGTTTTCAGTTTGAACGTGAGACGTACACATCCTTAACATCATATAAGACTGGCTGGAGAGATAGCTCAGTGGTTAGGAGCACTTTCTGCTCTTGCAGAGGACCTGAGTTTGATTCCTAGCTTCTACATGGCAGCTCACAACTATCTCTAACTCCAGTCCTGGGGGATTTTATGTTCTCTTCTGGCCTGCATGCACAGAGTACACAGACATGCATGCAGGCAAAGCATTCATACACATGACATTAAAAATGAAGGGAAAAAGCTGGGCGGGGTGGCATACACGCCATTAATTCCAGCACTCAGGAGGTAGAGGCAAGCGATCTCTGTGAGTTCAAGGTCAGCCTTCTACAAAGTGAGTCCAGGACAGCCAGGGCTGCACAGAGAAAGCCTGTCTCGAAAAACTTAAAAAAAAAAAATGAAGGAAAAAAATAATTTTAAAAAATTATGTAAGCTAGTGTTTCTCAAGCAGTGGGGCTTGGGGATGGTGATAGTTGGCAGTATTTCAGAGGATTTGCTGTTCATAGCCCACATGACTAGTGCTCACCTTCATCAGCACAGAATTTTTCACTAAAATGTTCTCTTAGTTCATTATTTTCACTGTGACTTTTAAGATCAGGAGCCACCAGAGAAATTCTTAATCTTGCTAGTGTCAAATAAGAAACACAGTGCTGTAGCCATGAGGTAAAACTTCATATTTAAACACGATTGCACCTCTCTGTGTGTGCTGTTAAGTCAGTTTATCCTGTATTTGCTTTTAAGTTTTTATTTGTATTGTTTGTGAGACAAGGTTTCAAGTCCAAGGTAGCCCTAAATTCTTGATCCTCCTGCCTCAGCCTGAGTGCTGGGATACTGGATGTGTACCAGCACTCCTGCCTGTATTTACATGTGTGATGCTACTCTTCATTTAGTGCTATGTATTAATACCAAATTACATTAGTTTGTGTGCCTAATCATCAAAAAGTTACTCATCTCTTACCAGTGAGTTTGGTTGTTGCTGGTTTGGTTTTTTCCTTCTAAATTTACTTTGATGACTTGTTTGTTTAGTTTGTGTCTTTGTAAGATCTATACTCCATCCATTCATTCATCTCTCTCTCTCTCTCTCCCTCCCTCCCTCCCTCCCTCCCTCTCCCTCTCCCTCTCTTTCTTTCTTCATTTTTAAGATAGTGTCTTATGTAATCCAGGTTAGCTTTGAACATACATAGCTGAGGATGACCTTGAATTTCTAATATTTCTGCCTCCAATTCCTAAATGCTGGGATCACAGGCTGCTCTCCAGCATAACTCCCTTGTCTTCAGAACTACCTTAGCTTTGTTGACATTTTGCTTAGTTTTTGTTTATTTTTGTTATTGTTATTGTAAATAATAGAACATTTCTAACATTTTTTTTTTTTAATTTTTAGGAGTTTCAACTTTGGGATAATGAGCTGCAGTATGTAGACCAGCTTCTCAAAGAGGATGTGAGAAATAACTCTGTCTGGAACCAAAGACACTTCGTCATTTCTAATACCACTGGCTACAGTGATCGTGCTGTGTTGGAGAGAGAAGTCCAGTTAGTATCCTGCTTCACTTATTCCCTCATTAAAGATATGCATGCCTGTCATGTTTAGGCACTCAGATGTTACAGAATCAAGGCTTCCCCTGCTCCTATCCTTAGGGAACTCAAATGGGGCAGATTGGGACAAACACGTCACGGATGAATTTGCATGTGATAGAGCAGTACATCTCTGTGTTCCAGTCCCTTAAATTTCTTGACACATTGTTGCTTCTGGTGATTCTGAAGAAATCCAGTTTCATGGTATCCAGTTTCCTTTTGGATCTATTTTCACTAAATTCTGTTGCATTTTAGATAGTAGTTCCCAAATGCCATCTTATTCCCAAGTAGGGTTTTTGGCTGGACAAGTGTGAAGCAGCACTGTCCATTGACAGACGTTAGGTGTTGAGTGACACTCCTAGCTTTAAACAAAGATGACTGTAGACATTGCCAGATGTATATCACACACACACTCACACGCACACATATGAACGCATGCACACACACGCATGCACGCACTCTCTCCACACACTGAGAGAGGTGTTGCTGTATGTAAAATTGTAAGAAGTAGAAAATCTTAAATCAGCATGAGTCTTATGTTGATAAACATTAAGTCTCTACCCTATAACTTTATTTGTCCCTTTTGTTTCAGTGTTTATTTCATATTTTCAGCATGCATAGTTGGCTTCTTTTGTTTTGGGCTTTTATTTAGTTATTTTTAGATGTATTTATTTTATTGTATGTATATGAGTGTTTTGCTCCAATATATGTCTCTGTATGACATGCGTGCCTGGTGCCCCGCGGCGGTCAGAAGTGGACATCAGATCCCCTGGAACTGGAGTTATGGAAGGTTGTGAGCCACTATGTGGATGGTAGCCCTCTACAAGAACAACAAGTGCTCTTAGCGTCTGAGCCTACTCTTCCTGACCCCTTTTTAATACAGGGTCTTGCCTTGCACCCCAGGCTGGTCTTGAACTTGAGTTTTCTGCTTCAGCTTCTTGAGTACTAGGGTTCTGGTCGAGCACCAGCACACACAAGAGTCTGTTCTTGACCCAACAAAAACAGTGAGAGGGCACTGTTGCTTTTTTCATTGGAGTTTGCTTTACTAATTAGTAGAGTGAGTCCCTTAGAGTTACTGTACCTGGGATTGACCCAAGTCACAGTGAATGGATTTTAAATATTTCATATTTCTTTTTACTATGTCTTCACTGGGTTAGTTTTAAAAGAACTACAATACTTAATATAAAGCATTTAGAAAGTACATACTTATTTCCATGTAGAGGTAGATGAGTGGCCTTCTGCTGTCAAAGAGAAATAAGCAAGAATCTGAGTTTTTTATAATTAAGGCATATTCTCTAAACATGGCAAAAATAATACTTAAAATGTTAGTAATAAATGTACTTATTCAGAATTCACAGTTTGTTAACTCTTAGGAATTAGGTGAATATGTAGATCTGATTATAGTTTCTTTACTCTTTTTCCCCATTTATTATAAAAGTAATGTAGTATGTTTATGGGAGAAAGTGAGTTAAGTAAGTTTAAAGACAAGATTTCTTTTTCTTGAGCTGAGGATATAGTTTAATAAGTGTTTGTTTATCACATACCGAGCCTTGGGTTTGATCCCAGAACAGCATGAAACCAAGCATGGTGGGTGGTGCACACCTGTATCCTCAGCACTTACCCGATATAGGCAGAAACATCAGAAGTTCAAGTTTGCTATATAACAAGTCCCAGGCCAACATGGACTACTTAAGATCCTTACTCAAAAAAAAAAAAAAAACTAAGTGAAAAATTGTAATGAGAGTTTTAATTCCCTCTCCCTAGAATAAGCTTTGTGAATACATTTGCAAATATTTATGCAAAACATTTCTCTATAGGTATTGGTTTTTGTATGCATGCAGTTTTTTATTTGTTTATGAGATGGTTTCATGTGTCACAGACTGGCTTAGAACTCGATGCATGGATTGGTACAATTTTTGAACTTCTAGTATTCCCACTTCGACTGATGAGTACTGAGTACAGGGTGTCTGTGCACCACTCCGGTCCTCTTCTGTTTTCTGTGTACATGTCTTGGCCATAGTTCTGTGCAACTATTGTATGCACATGAATATTCTGTGGAAGAAACATACTGCTGTAGGTTAAGTATATTTTACCTAAATGATTTCACTAGTCTTGCTTGAGATTTTGGAATAGTTGCTTTGATTATAATTTATCATCAATCTTGTCTTATAATATATACTCATGACTTTTATTTTTATCCTTGATCTGTGCAATTTTCATAACATCTCTCTCATAATATATACTCATGACTTTTATTTTTATCCTTGATCTGTGTAATTTTCATAACATCTCTCCCTCTCTCTCTCTGAATCAGGGTCTCATTGTGTAACCCTGATGGGCCTGGAACCTCACTTTGTGGGTTAGACTGACTTCAAACTCAGAGACTCACCTGGCTCTGCCTCCCCAGTGCTGGGATTAAAGACCTGTGCCACCATATCCAGCTCTATGCCATTTCTTAAAGCTCCTAAGATGATACCAGTAGCAGAATTTCTTAGGCATAAGTTGACCTTTGATTTACCATGCAGGTTGCTATACCTGGGATAAAAGATAAGTCTCCTTGTTTTTAGCTAACACTTGTTACTTCAGAAGGAAAAATATTCAATATTCTTTTTTTTTAATGAAGTAGTTCTGAGGATCCAATCCAAAGTAAAATATTTTAAAACTTATTTTGTGGTGTGTGTGTGTGTGTGTGTGTGTGTGTGTGTGTGTGTGTGTGTGTGTCCCACATGTGTGCAGGTTTCTGCAGAGACTGAAGAGTTCAGATCCCCTAAAACTGCAATAACATGATTATAAGCTGTTGGACATGGGTGCTGGGAACAAAACTCAGGTTCTCAAGAAAAGTAGGAAGCACTCTTAACTACAAGGCCATCTCTCCAGCCCTTCCATATATCTTTAAAAAAAAAAAAAAAAACTTTTAGCATGTATGCCTTTGCATCACATGTGTACAGTGCTTGAAGCAGGTGGAATGAGCCATTGGATCCCCTGGGACTGAAATTACAGATGGTTTTGATCTGCCATGTGGGTGCTGGGAATTTGGAAGAGCAACCAGTGCTCTTAACTGCTGAGCCATCTCTCCAGTCCCATTCCTTTTTTGGGGGGGGGGGAGTGGGGTGTTGAGACAAGCTGACAACTACACATTTAAATGCTCTTGTATCTAAGTTGGAACTCCAGTGGTACCAGGATCCACTGGCAGGCAGAAGTGAACACCTGACAGGAGGGAAAGGGGAGAACACATGTCAGGTTCTATCCCAGTGTTGCTAAAATGTATCTACTTCTTAATCTGTTCTTTTAAAATAATACGTATTTTTTCTTATAGGTATACTCTGGAAATGATCAAATTAGTACCACATAATGAAAGTGCATGGAACTACTTGAAAGGGTAAGAGATTTTTTTCACTGGTTTTTCTTACTGAACCACCAGGCTGCTGCTAGTGACATCATAGATGTGCTAGGTTCTAAAATGTTCTAAAAGAATGCTAAGGAATATTCTATGTTGGTACATCTAATAGGAAAAGCAAAGCATGGTTATGCTAATTCCCAGGCATCATGCCCTCTGTCTCCCCCCTTTTCACCTCCAAGAATGTGTCAACACAGTTTTCACAACAGTACACAGGAACTGATACTACATTTTACTAGTATTTACAACACCTCTAGGGATTTGCTTTCTAAGTGCTGAAGCCTCTAGTGTTGGTGTCAAAGAATGGAACACACATTCATGTGTGTTCTTGTGGGCTCAGTACAGCAGGGTAGCATAAGCTTGACAAACAAGTCACTCAGGTGGGTGACTACCCTTCTATAGTGCTGCTTCCAGTGGCTCCTCTGCCCAAGAACATAGGGGGGGGCCCAGTCCCAGTTGGAGGTGCACCAGAACCTACAGTCCCCTAAATAGCTGAAGGTGTGAAGAACCGCTTCAAGAAGAAATAGTGACATCTCTCCTGCTCTGCTCTTCTTTGTAACTTTAAGGATTCTTTTCTGCTTTAACAGTGTATGTCATTTCAGTTTGAATTATAAATGATTGTTTTAAAACTTCTTTAAGTGATTGCATTTATACCTAGCTGTTCTCATACTGTGAAGCTGTGTGACTTGAACTTCTTATTCTCTACTTCACTTTCCAGATGTTGAGATTACAGGTGTGTATTAGCACACCTGGTATATGTGGTGCTGGGCATTGAACCCAGGGCTTTGTGCATACTAGGCAAGCACTCTTCCAACTGAACCACATCCCTGATCCATCTTCATTGTATTTTACATCAATTTTATCAAGTTTAAACCACCATTAATAAGGCCCACACAGTTTAAAATACTTTTTTTTTTCTTTCTTGCCTCACTTGTTCATAACAAGTTTTTCCTTGCTTGTGTCTCAGGCTTACTTTCTCCTGATCTTTCTCCATTTGTGTGTGCTCTCTCAGAATGGAGTTTTGTTTTATTTTAGGATTTTGCAGGATCGTGGTCTTTCCAGATATCCTAATCTATTAAATCAATTGCTTGATTTGCAACCAAGTCACAGCTCCCCCTACCTAATTGCCTTTCTTGTGGATATCTATGAAGACATGCTAGAAAACCAATGTGACAACAAGGAGGACATTCTTACTAAAGCATTAGAGGTAAGTCAGTGTGGAACAGTGTCCTACAATTCTCTGCCATGGCCACTGCCATTGCTGCCTCTTTTCCTAGTTCCTCAGGGTTGCCCCTAGTGCAGAGCCTCACTGTCAGGAACGTAACTGCTATGTGGTATCTCATTTGCAAGTGACCTATGTTAAATTGCCGTGTGCCTTTGAGATTGAATTAAACATTAATACATTTTTATTTTTCATTTTCAGTTATGTGAGATCCTAGCTAAAGAAAAAGACACTATAAGAAAGGAATATTGGAAGTATATCGGGAGATCCCTTCAGAGTAAACACAGCAGAGAACGTGACTCACCCGCGAGTGTATAGCCATGACAGCGTGCAGAAGAAGTGGACATGCTTTTCCTTTCTAAGGGCCTCTAATGCAGGAGTGTAAAGTAGAGCAGCCATCCCTTGCCTGTGCGCTAAAGTTGTTCAGGTGCTGCTTTTTAACAAGAACTAAGTGTGATGCTCCTGTGTGCTGATGTTGTTCAGAATAGCTCTGAAGAAAGCGACTCTTCTAAAGCAAAGTCATTGGAGGGGAGGGTGAAGAAAAACTTCCTGTAAAGGAACTACTGCTTTTGTAGTCTTACCAATATTTAATCCAATCCTGTAGAATCAACTCCTGAAAGGTGTATGTGCAAGGCTGTGTGCTGGTATGACTGCAGGTAACTATGTTATTGATCTTCAGTAACGGGGATTTCGGTGCACTACACAGAGCTGCTGTGCCACACTCCCAGGAGCTTGCTGCCACTGTAACCAACTAATGCCAAAAGAAAGGTTTTGTAATAAAATCACACTATCTCCAAACAATGCCAGAGTGTTTGGTTTTAACTGTATACAAAGGATAAACAGTTAAGGAGCCTATTGATTGAGAGGCTGAGACAGGAGCATTGCTGCAAGTTTGAGGCCAGCCTGGATGACATAGAGAGGTTCAGGCCAGTTCAGAATAGAGAATGTGGCCTTGGGGAAAAATGGCAAAAACTGAAAAAGAAAATATTGCTATAAAACTTGTGATTATGGTAGGGATATAAACTTGTTAAAATGGAAATTGATTCATTTTTTACTGTAAGCAACAAAATCTACTCAAGGTGATTTAAACTGTGGGATTATTCAACAGAGATAGCTCACAGAGTCACTGCCTCATCTTCTAGACGTTAACCCCAAATCCATACTACACAAGAGCAACAGGCTGCTGTGGCACTAACCAGCAGTCGGAAGCTGCTCTAGGAGGAGTGGGAAGCCACAGTTCTGGCTGCCATCTCTAGGACTGCCACCCTCCACAGAAACATGCCGGCTAGGCAGTGACAAACCAAAGGCTCAACTGAACTCGTCAAGGTGGAAGAGCTCGCATGATAGGTAGAAGTAAGCGTCAAGGGCTCTGAAGGGGTAGCTCCTTCATTTCTGGCCTCTGCTGGTCGTCACTCCAGCGCTAGAAAGGAGTTTGAGTGGCTTGGACTAGCTGGTGGGCTCCAGCAACAGCTCCATACAGGATTTTCAGTGTCACAACACCAAACCATAGCTAACGAAATCACTGTTAGGACTGAAGAGTCAAGTAATCATCTTTTCTCCACATAAACTTGGGAAATAACTTTTTATAGAGAAAAAAACTTAAGTGTTATTTTTAATATTTTATTACTTTACATTTTATGTCAGTATTTGTAACTTGTAGATCTCCCAAATCTCTAGTTTTGTATTTGAAATTTAATATATCTTCTCTATATTTTTCAGCAGCATCATTGTAAAAACAACAAAACACACCTTGGGCATGGTGGTGCACACCTGCAATCCCAGCACTCGGGAGGCAGAGGCAGGAGGATCTCTGTGAGTTTGAGGCCAGCCTGGTTTACAAAGTGAGTCCAGGATAGCCAGGGTTGTTACACAGAGAAGCCCTGTCTGGAAAACAAACAAACAAAAAACACACCTAGTTGTCAGGTCTGGTGGTGCACGCCTTTAATGCAAACATTTGGGAGGCAGAGGCAGGTAGATGTTTGTGAGCTCAAGGCCAGCCAGCCCACATAGCAAGACCTTGTCTCAAAAAAAGCAAAAACAAACCAGTGTATAAGAGCATTTATTCTCAGAAATTACCGTTGGTGACCCAAAATTGTTTTCAAGGCTGCTGACTGAACAAAGCTATTAGGGACTGTGGAAGAAGAACCGTAATGGGCCAGGCATACCAGCAAATATCTATGCCCCCTGCACGCAGTAGTTTATGACAAGTTCAGTGTCAGGCTAGGCACCCAAGTGAGATCCTGTCTTGACAAAAACAGCCAGACATGGAATTCCTGCATGCCTGTAATTCCAGCCTTCCAGAGGCTAAGGGGTAGCAAGACCTTGTCTTGCATGAACAAAAGAAATGTTTCTATTAGTCTCTCCGCAGTCGCTGTTCCTGCCCTCTCCACTCTGCTGTTACATTTGAATTTTGTCTCTCAGTTCTTCTGCAAGAATAGTATGTGCTCATAACTGGTGAGCCATCTTTCCAGCCTTTTACTGATAGTTTGTATTTTAACATTTGTTTCAAGGTTTCATGTGTGCATCATTCAGTATTAGTTTGGACATGAGCAGAACCCTCATTAGCGTAGCTCTCGGAGTATCTTATGCTGATTGCAGTCGTGTCTGATGTCCAGGTCAGCCAGCCTCCACATGTTAGGAAGCGCCACCACACCCAGCATATCCAGTACTTTTTGTTCTCGTGATGTCAGTTCTCTGGCCAGAGACCCAGATTCTAGTTTCACTGTCAAGAAACTGCACATCAGTCAGTGCAGAAATGCACAAAGTGCTGAAAAGTAAAGACTAAGCTCAACCTGACATGAGGCATCTTTACTGTACATACACACAACCTGGCTGAGAAAGAGGAGTAGGACCAATGTAAGCCAGAGGGCAGGGAGGAGCTCCGTGGGATGCCGTCTTCTGGACACACTACAGATACTGCACTCATGAGCTCACAGTGACTATGATCACCTGCTCAAGATCAAGCCAACCAAAATCCCAGCATAGACTGGGAGGTGCTTCCTTGGCCCTTCCCCTACTGAGGAAAGCTACCAGTTGATAGCTGTTTTGGAGGGAGGGACCTTTCTGTGGGTGAAGTCACTGGTAGGTCCTGGGCTCAGGTGGGTGGACCTATACATACCCATGCATATATGGACAGCCCTAGTGGCTTTGAAAACAGGAAGAGGAGGAAAATTGATGGAGCTGGGACATGTTGGGAAGGTGGGTGAGGGTGGAATTGAGGGAGGATATGATCTTAATTCATTCCAAGAATAAGGATCATGAAGCAGCCCTCTGACATTCTCAGCTCCGCGCTCAATATTGTTGCTGCGTCCTGGCATTCCTCAGTTTGGAAAGCAGAAGCCAGAGCCGGGGCTGGGTGAATGCGCGTGCGCCGCCGCGGTCTTTCACCTGCGAGGCGGGAGGCGGCCACCAGGGGGCGGCCTAGCGCTTCCGGCCGCGCAGGCGTCGTGGGCCGCGAGCTGGATTTGGTGGTCGCCAGGTAGGCTCCGGGGCGTGGTGAAGCTGTCCGGGGTTCCGCGGGGCCTTTCTGAGCCTGAACACCCCCAAAGTGGGATGAAGGGGCTCTCACGGGGCTCAGCTGGGACTTGGCTTGGAGCAGGTGGTGGCAGTCAGTGGTCCCTCCGTGCCTACCTGCAACCCCTGCTCTGGTGCTTACCGTGCACCCGGCGCTGCTACTGAACTGTCCGCCGCGGTCTCGCTTTCTCTCCCCCTCCCTCCCCACTTCTCTACCTCCGTCCCTCCTCCTTTGTTAAAATGCAATTTTTAGACGTTCAGTAATTTTGACGTCCCCATCCTTTTCCCTGTAGAAACTAAATAATAACCCGAATATTTAAATGGCTATGGAAAAGTGAGATTTAGACTGAATTGTATTGGTGACACCAATACCTTCTCGAATTGTGTAAAACATTCTGCATATTGGCAGAGCATTAAGTTGCCTTATTTTCTTTGTCTAACCTAAGCAGTGTACATACAGCAGTTGGTCCTTTTTCACCGTTATCCAGCAGCATTGGTGTTTAAACCGTGCTAGAAGTTTCTACTAGGCTGGCCACACATACTCCTTAAAGCTCTGGACAGCCTGTTCTGTAACAGCCAGATTCGGTGTCCGCCCCCTCCAGTGACCACACTGGGTTGAGGGGGAGTGTGGGTTTGGGGACAGCCCTTCCACATACACGGTGTAGGTCTTGAGAGCCTTCACCTTTGAGTCCGGTCCCTTCTCTGGGAAATGAGGTTGTATCTACCTATCAGAATTGTTTTGAGTTTGATATTGTGTGATACTTACTGTGTGAGCACTTGAGTTTAAGGATGATTGCTTTTTTCTGAGGGGATTCAAAATGTGATCTAGCTAAGAGGCATAAAATACAGTCCACAAGAAACATGTTTTAATGGGTTGCCAAATAATGAGAGTTCAACATAGATTTGAAAATATGAAATCTACAGGCTGGAGGGATGGCTCAGCGGTTAAGAGCACGTGTTTTTGCAGAGGACCTGCGTTCAAGTCCCTAATGGCTCCCCACTGTCTATAATTTCAGTTCCAGGGGATCCAGCACTCTACTCTGACCTCCCTGGGCATGCCCATGTTGCATACAAGCAGACACTCATGTGCTTAAAATAAATAAGTCTTTTAAAATATAAATGAATTCTAAGTTCCTACAGAATTTTGTTCCTGATGTTGGTAGCACTTGGGAGTCTTAGCTTTTGTTGCTATAATCAGCTTTTAAAGGGAAGGGTTTGTTTGAGCTCAGTCATGGGGATTCATTCCTTAATGGGTGACCCTTTGCTGATGGCCTATTGTAATTATGCACACCTAGAGGGAAAGGGACGTAGGTCTCTTGAACTACTTCCTGCTATTTGGAGTCGTAGGGTTCCTTAGGGGCAACACCAATCTCAGTAGTCATAAGATCCAGAAGTCCAGCAAGCCAGCAACACTATACACAGCCAACCAGGAAACACAGCAGCAGTAGGGGGTGGACACCAGCAGAGAGAGCAGCAACCTCTTCCTTCTTAACAGCGCCCCCTACTTCTGGGGTCTGACTTTTTAAACCCCTCTCCTGAGTCCTCAGAATTAACTTTCTGCAGCTGGCTAAGCCATGCCTCTGCTAACACACAAGGCACATATAGTTTATACCTATGGACTGAATGGAACAGCACTACACCTAGGTTTAAAACAAAAACATTCTCATATCATAGCTGGGTTTTTAATAAACAAAACTCTTACAATACTCAGATAAATAAAATTTAAGAAATTAAAACAACAGCAGCAATGCTATGCTTTAAAAAATGTTGGTAAAGTAGACTGTTTACCACTCTAGTTGATTGGCAGCATGAACCTTGCAGAGCTGGACCTAAAAATGAGGCAGACTAAATAAAGTCTCACTCAATAGCCAACTTTACTCAGAGCATCAGACAGTTTATACTCTGAGGGTCGAGAAGAGTTTCCTGAGTCAAGTGTTCAGTCACAAAGACAAGCCTCAAATGGCAAAACGGTGTTTTTCCGTAGAGGCACATGAATAACAACAACTGAAGTAAACTCCCTCCTGTCCACTACGCCTGGGAGAAGCACGGAAACACATTCCAAGAGCAATTCTGTGTTTTGAAGAAACAGGCCACAAGACTTGTTTTCTTAGAGTTTTCTCACAAACACTCAGAATGTCCCTCGAACAACTCCAACCTCGGACTGTGTTCCGACAGCAGAGTTCCAGTATACCAGAAGTAACAATGCTTGAGAAGTTACCTATGGGGACAGACTTGTGACCTCGAGAGACATGAAGTTTAACTGTGTCCACCGGAGAACCTCCGAGTTTACTGTTCATCCAGATTGCCTGGAGAACTTTTTTATTTGTTTGTTTGTTTTTCAAGACAAGGTTTCTCTGTGTAGCCCTGACTGTCCTGGACTAACTTTGTGGACCAGGCTGGCCTCGGACTCACAGAGATCTGCCTGCCTCTGCCTCCCTAGTGCCAGGATTAAAGAAAGGCATGTGACACCACCCCCGACAGCCTGGAGAACTTTAAAAGCAGATTTTGTTTCTGATCAGAAAGTCTGAAGTGAGCACCTAAGAAATTGCTTTTCTTCCCAAGTTCCCAGGTCCAAGGTCGTGAGGCCAGTGACAGCTGGGGATGAGGAGGGCATCAAAGGTGCTTCAGTGGTATATGGAACATCTCATTTCTTTCACAAAGATCATGCTGGGGGTGTAATATAGCTTAGTGGAGGATCACATACTATGCCAAACTGGATTGGTTCCCCAGTGTGACCCCTCACCCCACAAAAAATAAATATTTTTTAAATATTTTTTTGAAAAATTGAAGTATATTCAGGACAAGTGTGGCTTAATAAAAACCGAATAGATGGTCATAATTTCTTTGTGTTTTTCTCATAAGACATTTCATTAGAGAAGGAAGTCCTGTCTGTGGTGGGAGAATGGATTGGAACACAGAAAGACCATGCAGGAACTAGCTGTAGAAGGCCAGGTAAGAGGCGCAGGTGGCCTGTGCCAGGGTGGAGTGGGGAAAGGCAGCTGTGAACAGACTTGAGAGATTCAGGTGATACAGTATGTAGGGCTTGGCTGATGAGGGAGGGAGAGAGGGACTGAGTCGCCCTGATCTGTGACATGAATGATGGGTAGGTTCTGTCCCCATGATAGAACAGGAGCCCCAGAGAAGGGACGTGCTGGGGAAGGAGGGAGACACCCAAGGTCAGCAGGAGACATCCCAGACATTGAGCCCACTGAGTGCTGGATGTAGCCTAGATTTAGGGATTGTAAGCATTTAGAAGCCACCAGAAGCACTGCATGATGACCTTGGTCTACAGCACCCTCAAAGGGATGTTATCATCTAATGCAAGGTTTGGCCAGCTGCAGTCATTGCCTGTATTTTTATAGCCCCAAGCTAAGCAAGCATTTCACCAGTGAGATACATCCCCAGCCACTTTTATCTTAGTAAATGCTGGGTAAGAGATATTTTGTGAGCCGGGCGGTGGTGGCGCACGCCTTTAATCCCAGCACTTGGGAGGCAGAGGCAGGCAGATCTCTGTGAGTTCGAGGCCAGCCTGGTCTACAAAAGCGAGTCCAGGACAGCCAGAGCTGTTAGACAGAGAAACCCTGTCTCGAAAAAAAAAAAAAGAGAGAGATATTTTGTGATCGCATAAAAACCATATGAAGTCCAGAATCTTGGGTCCACAAATAAATGTTATTAGAATACAGCCTTGCGGGTTTGTTTCTGAACTCTGTGAGGACTGCTCTTACACTGGAGTGACAGAGTTGAGTGACAGAGAAGGTATATGGCACCCTACCACTTTTCTGCACCTCACATCAGTGACCTGGTTACCACTTGATTTTGACACTGACTCCTCAGCCTAACTTTGAAGATTAAAAGCAGTTGCAACCCCTTAACCTAAGGGCTAAGTGAGACACACCTGGTCCCTTTAAAGATTATGAAAAGGTGATCTGGAAAGATAGCTCAGCGGTAAAGGTGCTTGTTGTCCAAGCCTGTTGATCCCCAGAAACCACGTAAAGATGGTAGAGAGTCAGCCCCACAAAGTTGCCCTCTGACCTCTGCGTGCACGCCATGGCACTCGCTCACCCATACCCACACATCAGACACACAGCAATAACAATGAACAGAAAGTTGATCGGACGCACAACAATAACAATGAATAGAAAGTTTTTAAAAGAAAAATATTGTGAAAGAGAAACGGCAACAGCCTGAGTGGAAGCCGTTTTCACACCTGTTGTCAAGTCTCTGAAGATGACCTAAGGGACAGGCCTGGAGATCGATGAGGGCCTCGAGCCCCCGTGAAGAGATGAACAACTGACCCGAATCTGAGCACCACTGGAGCCAGCTGGGGAGACCCAAGACTGTGGGGTGAAGCGGCAAGATGGCCTCCAGGTGGCCTCTCCGAATGAAACCAAAGTGATTGCAGAGTCAGGGTTTACTGAGCATGTAATGGTGACAGCAGGAATAAGCACCAGCACTTTGTTTTGTGCTCTAAGCAAAGCTACCGAACTGTCAATTCTAACATTTCCTCATTAGAAGTAGTCCTGTTGCTATGCCAACACTTCACCGGTGTCCTCACAGGCTTAGAAACAGGAAGGGGAAGATTCCTTATTTACTGATATGAACTTTGTGAGAGGTATAGACTTGGGGGAGAGGACTTGAAGTTGAGTTTGAGAAGTATTCTTACTCTTACAAGTTGAGATACAATTCTTTTTTTTGGGGGGGGGGGGGGAGGGGGGGGGGGTGATGTGGGGGTTAAGGCAGAGCTTCTCTGTGTAGCCCTGGCTGTCCTGGAACACTCTGTAGACCAGGCTGGCCTCTGCCTCCTGAGTACTGATATTAAAGTTTGCGCCACCACCACCACCCAGCGTTCTTAATTTTTTGTCTATGGATATTTTGCCTGCATATGTATCTATTCACTATGTGAATTCAGTGCCTCTGGAGGCCAGAAGACACCGTCAGATCTCCTGGGCCTAGAGGTAAAGAGGTTGTGAGCTGCCGTGTGGGACCAAGCACGGCACTGCAGGACCCAGGCATGTGGATGGAGACCAGGCTGGGAGAAGGAAGAAACTCCTGAAGGTAACCTTCTCTGTCGCTGTTGACTTTGGGTCCCCATGCCCCCCAGTCTGACTGTCAGCTTGGAACTTCTCTGTCCAGAACTTTGAGGGACAAGCATCCTTTGCTTAAGGGTCCATCCTTAAGCCTATTCCCATCTGGGCCCCTCTGCCATGGCCTGGCCCTGTTCTGGATTCTTTGGGTCCCTACTGCCAGTGTCTCTGAAGTCATCCCTCCAGAAAATCTTATCACCGTTATTCTCGCCCACAAATTTGTCACCTCTTACCCGAGATCATTGCCAGGGCCTTCTAACTAATCTGTGGACCTCAGTCTTTCCCGCCCCAAAGCCACCTTGTCCACCTGCTAAAGAGTTACCTTTGCTCCCTTACTAGTAGGTCTGTCTCTCGGGGACCGGGATGGTCTCTCGGGGACCGGGATGCTCAGCTAGCATAACCGAGGCCCTGTGTTCAATCCTCCAAGACACACACACACACACACACACACACACACACACACACACGAAAACCTAAATATTTTGTTGCCGTGTTGAGGTTCAAGCCCAGGGTCTCGCACTTGCTGGAAGCGCCATGAGTTATATCACCAGTTTGCTCAGGAGCTTTTGGGTATCTTCCAAGGAGCACCCCAACTTCTCCGCTAGCTTCAGGAGGCCCTTGTCTGTTTACTACACTAACTATGTCCCAGTCCCTCTTCTGTCCCAGTCCCGCAAATGCTCACTTTATATGTGTTAAACATTCAGGCTATTAACTTAGTGTAAGCTACTGTAGGAGAAAAAAACCAGACCTGGTCTGGATGAATTCACATTTTAGCTTGTAATGAAGAATAATGTTCATTAGAGCAGCTCACACTGCAGTCCATATAAGCCTCCAAGGGACACTGAAGCTGACAGAACCCAAGAGTGGGTTTGTCATCAGGACACTTCCGTGGAAACTGAAACAGACCATGGTGCAATTCCTCGTCTTGTGTTCTGTTGTAGGAACTGACATGGGGCAACATCATGGAAACAGGACAGGTCTCACCCACAGAGAAGTCCCCCGGGTCGTTGGGCTGTTGCTCGCCATGGCGCTTATGAATGTGCTCCTCTACCTCAGCCTTGATCAGTTTTTCATCTCCCCTGGACGGCCCACCAAGGACTCTGGGCACTGTCCTCACGGTCACTTCAGAATTGGACGGATGAAAAACTGCTCTCGCTGGTTGTCCTGTGAGGAACTAAGGACAGAAGTGAGGCAGCTGAAGCGCGTTGGGGAAGGAGCCGTGAAGAGAGTAAGTGTGCGTTACCTCTGTCATCCCTGGGAGGGCAACTTGGCACGTGTTGCTGTACCTGGGATGGCTTGGCCTCTGAGACCAGCCTGGGCAACAAAGTGAAATGCTGGCTTAAAACAAGCAAAAGAAAAGAGAGCCGCGTAGGCCCTGTGTGTCTGTCCTGGGGGCCAGTGGTCTCAGCTCTGGAACTCTGGTGTAGTTAAACCATGTGGGGGAGGGAGAAAGGCATGTAAAAAGCAGTATAGTGTGAGAGGCTGGAAACAATACTTTCAGGAGAGGCGCTGGGGATGTAGCTCGCTTAGAAGAGTGCTTGCTTGGAGGCCATGTAGGGAGTTCAAGGCCAGCCCGGGCTACATGAGATCTTGTCTAAGGATGCATATTTTCAAAAGCATAGATAAGTGTATAGACATTAAGTATAGGTGGGGACTCTACTTACTGCGCTCCCTCGATGTACAGTATACTGTTTTCATTTGAAAAGTTACATAGTTATAGAAGAAAATACAAGCATGATCGGCAGCGTATAGAGTTAAGGAGGGTCTGAGCTTTCCACACAACGGGCCTTAGTGATCCAATTCCCATTCCGAGACAAACATTTCTTCAAACACTCACCATTTGTTTCAGCCAGTGGTCTTATTTTATGAGTGTGAAGACAGACAGCATCCTCTTCCTGTGAGGTCTGTACACCTCTGGGCACACACAGCACCCTGATTCCCACAACTTTGCTGGTAGAGTGGTTCCCTTCCCCGCATCCTCAGTGTCTCGCCCCGCCCCTCATTCCTGTGGTGTACCATCCAGCACATATTACAGAGAGAAGCTCCATGATTGCCCAGGCGCCCCGCAGCCGCCACTCTGTATCTGTCATGGGAAAGCTCCACTAACCACCTCTACCTCCTGCCTCTCCATCGCCACCACCCTTTCCCAGTGTGACTCTTCCATAGGCTAGGAAGCTGCTTTTATTGGTGTCACTAGCAGCTAACTGCAAGTTGAAACTGTCCTCTTCCTCAGTCCTTGAAGCTACCTTGGACTCAGTGGCTTCTTGCCCCCAGACTCTGGTTTTCATCTTCTTCACTCCCTCCTGTGTATGCTCTTTCAATGGCTTCTCCTCCCTCTTCCCACCCACAGATGCCTGCTTCTCAACTGGCAGCAGTTTGGGGGGAGACAGTAATGCAGACGCTTGTGGTTGTCACTGCTGCAGGGAGAGCAGCTGTTACTGGCCTTCGGTGGGTGGGGGCTGCAGCTGCTGCCAGGCACTTTGTACCACACAGGACAGGCAGGCCTGTCCCTCAACAGACAGTCATCTGGACTGCCTGTAGCGATGCTGAGGCTGAGGAAACATCCCTCTGCGGCTCTAGATGTAATCTAGTATGGAGACCTGATATGATTGTGTTGCCTTTATGTATTTAATGAACTCCCAGAGTCCTAGGTCCATCCACCAACTGTTTGTCTGACGTCTCTACTTGGAGTTCTCTGCGCATGTCAGTACGTCTTATATGGGACTCTTGTCTGTTTTCCTTTTCAAGTAGCTTTTCAGAACCTCATCATTCATCATCCTCCTGCCTCACCTTCTTGAGATTGGGGATTACAAGTATGTGACTCTACATCTGGCTGGGTGTGGAATGATTGATAATCTCCTGGATGAAGCCTGCTGTTCCCCCTCTTAGGACATGGCGTTACTTTCCACCCATTCCTTGAGTCCTACACCTGGGGATCTTCTTGAGTCCTACACCGGGGATCATCTTGAGTCCTCTTCCCCCTCTGTTGGCCAAGAGCAGGCTGTGCTCTTTTACACCATGGTTCATGCCAGCTCTCAGGTTCGGGGTCGCCTTGGGAAGATTCTGTGATCTCCCCCTTGAGCCCGCTCTTCCTTCCTTCCCCATCTCAGCTGCTCACCTTGCTGAGCCTCCCAGGGTGGCGGGGGTGGTGTGCATCTGGCTCGTTTCCATGTCTTCTGTACCATGCCTCCCTCCTGGGAGGTGTCCGGTTCTCAGCTTCCCTTGGTGAAAGTCCAGGAATGATGCTCTCTGTGGCCCTGTTTCAGGTCTTTCTGTCTGAGTGGGATGAGCACAAAGTCGCTCTCTCGAGGCTTACCCGGCTGGAGATGAAGGAGGACTTCCTCCACGGACTGCAGATGCTGAAGTCTCTTCAGAGTGAGCACGTGGTCACGTTGGTTGGCTACTGCGAGGAAGACAGCACTGTTCTTACCGAATATCACCCCTTAGGATCCTTGAGCAACCTGGAAAAAACATTAAACCTTTCAAAGTACCAAGACGTGAACACATGGCAGCACAGGATGCGGCTGGCCATGGAGTACGTCAGCATCATTAACTACCTGCACCTCAGCCCCCTGGGTACAAGGGTCATGTGCGACTCCAACGACCTGCCCAAAACACTGTCCCAGTATCTCCTGACAAGTAACTTCAGCATTGTGGCAAACGACCTGGACGCGCTGCCCCTGGTGGACCACGACTCTCGGGTCCTTGTGAAGTGTGGCCACAGGGAGCTCCACGGGGATTTCGTGGCTCCAGAGCAGCTTTGGCCCTATGGAGAAAACACGCCCTTCCAAGATGACCTTATGCCCTCCTATGATGAAAAGATTGACATCTGGAAGATTCCAGATGTCTCTAGTTTCCTTCTGGGGCACGTGGAAGGGAGTGATATGGTTCGATTCCATTTGTTTGATATCCATAAGGCATGTAAGAGCCAAATCCCTGCAGAAAGACCCACCGCTCAGGACGTTCTGAACACTTACCAGAAGGTTTTCCATTCACTCAGAGACACCGTGATGTCTCAGACAAAAGAAATGCTATAGAAGTTAGCCATTCAGTGATGGGCTTTACAGATGAGTGGCACCCGGCTGTTCTGCTCTATGGAGGAGCTTTCATGAGCTTTGTGTTGTGTTGACTTTGGCTGTTCAGCCACGAAGGCCCTGCTCAGCATCTGTCTGCACACCGTGCGCTCTGCTCTCCTGGATAGGCGCTGCTGAGCGAGAAAACCTTGCATCACTGTGCTTCCTGGTAAGACGCAGAGAATTCATGGGTCTACGCAGTGTTTAAACGAAGTGATAAAACACCAATCTTGAAGACATGTTGACTACCCTGGTAACCAGTTTTATAGGATGATAGAATATGGAAATCTTTAGATGATTGTTTGTGAAAAAGAAAATGTGTTCGTTCCTCAGAGAGCATTTCCTCCTAATTCAAAAAGTCCCGTCAGAAGCTGGGGATGTATAGCTCAGTTGTAGGGCACTTGCCTAGTTATATGCAAAGCCCTGAGTCTGACTCATAGCATGAGCAAACACACTTATGCTCTACCACAGACCATTCTGGGGGTCCAGAGTGTGCCCTCCACTACCCCACCCCTTTTTCTTGTGGCGGTGAGGTCATTGTCAGGGTTGGAGATGATAGCTTCCGGGCAATCTCCTTCCCCTGATCCAAGTGTACTCTGCGGCAAGATCTTAAGACTGAATGGCTAAGAATGTTTGGAACAGCAAATTGAGGGAACTTTCTTACCTGCCTTGGATGGTGCTTTGAAATTCTGCTGACCTGGAATTTCTGTGTGAATGTTTTATATTCAGTATCCCTCTTTACTTGAAAGTACTGAGCCTCCCCTGGGTTTGGATGACGGAATGCTTTAAATAAAAAGCAAGGAATGGTGGTCCAACTTGTAATTCTAGTACCTAGGAGACACACAGGAGAAACCAGGAGTTCAGGGCTATCCCAGGCTATAAACCATGACCTCATCTCCCCTCCCCTCAATTAAAAAAAAAGTCTCTCCTGTGGTGCTGGCATCCTTATTTGGGAGACATGAGAGGTTTGGTGTGTTTTAATTGTCACTCATAGGTGCCTCCTGCCTTCTCCGGAACCTGAGCAGACAACAGAGCCACCTACAGATACAGATCGGGACCCACCTCCGAGCCTCTAGCTTCACAGACCTAGAGTGAAGTCCAAGAATTCGTAGCTGGTTCTCTGTGCTCCTGCTGCTTCTCCTCTGAAGACCACAGTTTAGACATACTGCCTCCTTGAGAAGGAGGTATGACAGGCAAAAGACAGGCGGCGTTGGTGCTGTGTTGTCTTCTGTGGCCAGTGGCTGGTCTGAGGGTGAACTTGCCCAGGGCATCTGAGCTGTCACTTGAAGCACACAGGTTACTCCATTCACTGTGGTTTATAAAAAACTCACCAGTTTAAGGATATTAACAAGTGTTGAGAAGGGTGTGGAATAACTGGAACCCTTACTGCTAGTGGGAACTAAACAATGCAAAAGTGTGGGGACCTGGGGAATGGAGGCTTATGAGAAATGCCTTGTGGCTGGGAAAATGACAGTAACTTATGGGAGATATCTAAGATGGCGCCAGCCAGAAGATGCTGGGGAGGAGTTGAAGCCCGATTGTGGGTATAGCTGATTGGGTGAGCAAGACTTCCATGCTTGTGACTAGTGCATGATCACCATGTTACCAGGCTTATGTTATGCGATGTAATAGGATGACCTTTAATGTGATTGACCCATGTAGCCTCATGTGGAAACATCCATTTGGTTCTGTATATAAGCTAGGGGACGAAACATTAAAAATGGGAAATGATTAGACATCACCCCTGTCGCGTCTGTTTGTCTTCGGAATGAAGGCTGGAGAGTCGGGTGGGCAGGGCCCTCACCTTTTCCCTGAGAACCCCCTTATGTAGTGATCGCCCTATAAGGGCCCCATGGCACAAAAGCATGTTGGGAAAACAGTGGGTCAGTTCCTCAAAGTTTAAATAAACTTATCACACATCCCAGTAGCTCTTCCAAGGATATGCCCAGTAGGATCAAAAAGATATTCACATTATTCATTAACATTGATGGTACAATTATTCAAAATAGACAAAAAAACCCAAGTGTTGGTCAATAATAAAGTATATGTATATCCATATAATGGAATTACTCAGCCTTTAAAAAATGACATTCTGGTGGATTCTATAGTTAGTGAGTCTTGAAAACATACTTGTGGAAGAAGCCACTCATAGAAGGCAACTTGTTACACATTTGCTTCTGGAACATCCAGGTCTAAACCATAGAAACAGGAAGTTAAGTGTGTGTCAAGGGCTGGTCGCAGGGTGTATAATTGAAGAAGAATTGACTGCTATTGGACGTGAGGAAATGTAGTGCGATTACACAGTGGGAGGTAGCCAATCAGAGTTCTCCGAGGAACTCATGCCATTTGGAGATTTGTCACCTACCACAGCACCCTCCTTAGGCACCTGTAGGCTGCATTGCAAAGTTAAAATAGAGGAAGCTGGTTCAGCGCCATCTCTGGGGAGAGTTTCTGGACAGGGTTTTCTCCCACACTGTAGTGAGGAAGACAACAGCAAGACCAGAGTGATGCTTCCCATTCAAAGGTATCTGAAGCAGTACAGATGAAGTTTCTAGACTCAGTGTGCCAGAACAAACAAGAACAAAGGGGTGCTTACAAAAATAGGTAACTCAGTAACACCTCTGCCTAACAGAACACAAGCCGATGGAGCTTTTCCTGTAAAAAGGGACACGTCTCAACCTTCCTCTCCATCCATGTTGGTTTCCCATCATGCACAGATGTACATAATGTTCAAGAGGGACAGTGGTCAACCTTGGGGGCATTTACAATGGAATGATCCTAAGTACATTGAGAATGTAAACTGCTAAATCTAGTCAGGCGTGGTGGCACATGCCTTTAATCCAAGCACTTGGGAGGCAGAAGCAGGCAGATCTCTGTGAGTTCGAGGCCAGCCTAGTCTACAAAGTGAGTCCAGGACTGCCAGAGCTGTTACACAGAAAGACCCTGTCTCAAAAAACCCAAAAAACAAAAATGCTAAATCTTAGTTCTTTGTCTACTTCATAGGCACTATGTTCACTTACAGTCCTCTCCATGTTAACAAGGAACTGCTACTTGGCAAAATTTGAAAGAAAAAAAAAAAGAAATCAAATGTGACTAATACTGTTGCTATAACTGTGGAAATGTGTGATCTGCCTTTGCATACTTCTGTGAAGGGGTTTTAAATGCTCCAAAAGTCTTGGCATGGTTTTTTAGATTGCCACCCAAATATATATATATATATATATATATCAATTATTTCAGATATAGAGGGGAGAAGCCACAAAACAAAACAAAACAAAAACCTAAACACATATGACTGTATAAATGACAATCATAGGATTTCCTGAAACTGGAATTACGGGTGGTTGTGAGCTGCCTGATGTGTGTGCTAGGAACTGGATGTGGATCCCAAGAGCAAGAAGCAGTCTTAGATTCTAGTCTCATGAGTTCATTTTTTGTTATTTACTTATTCTATGTATAGGGGTGTTTTGCCTGCATAAATGTGTGCCGTACTGTGGAGGCATGTGGAAGGTGTTGGATCCCCTAGAACTGGAGTTACACAGTTGTGAGATGCCATGTAGGTCCTAGGTTTTGAATCCGTGTCCTCTGGAAGAGCAGCCAGTGCTCTTAACCACTGAGCCATCTCTCCAGTCCCCAAGAGTGATGGGCTTAAAAGCTCCATAGAGCCCCATGGGTCTGTGTAGTCTACCACAGTGAGTTCCTTTGCTGCAGAACTCCTTGGACACAGTTCCTGTCTTTTCTGCATTGATGTTGGAGGCAAGCTTCAGCCCCCAGAGACCGCCATTGATGTCTTGATGAAGATGACGCCCAGGGTTTTCTTGGCTGCCCAGCCAGTGCTTGCTTCAAAGATCTTGTGATTAATGGTAGAACTGATAGAACCATAAAGTCTGCATCCCAGCTGGTCTTGCTGAGATTTGGGATGCCAACTATATCTTCTGGTAACTGGTGTCTCAACCTGGGACAACCTGGGGAACCAGCATGGATCCAGAGTGAGGGAGAAACATGCCCAAACCCAGAAAAATCTCAGTCTTGATACCAGCAGGAGTAAGGATTGACTCCTCCCTGTTCCATGCCTGCATGGCCCTGGGGCATGACCCCCAACTCCTGCAATTCTCAAGGTGGCCTAGCACCTGGAATGCCTCTGCATGCAAATGAGGTATCCAAATACCTTAAGCCCCAACCAATAATGTGCACCCCCCCAGGAAGTCCCTTCCCACTCCTGAAGGTTCATATAGCCCTTGTTCATCCCAAATAAACCCCGAGGGAGCATAGGGTGTGGTGGCACATTGCCTTTAATACCAGCACTTGAGAGGCAGAGGCAGGAGGATCTCTGTGAGTTCAGGGCCAGTCTGGTCTACAAAGTGAGTCCAGGACAGTCAGGGCTCTGTTAACAGAAAATCCCTGTCAAAAAAACAAAACAAAACAAAAACCCTGAGGGAGGAAGCAGCACTTTGTCCCAGGAGACGCACATTTTCATGGTCATTGCTTATGATGTCTGTCAGCTCCCTCCTGCTCACTGTTTCCCTGTACTCATCATCATGTCTGAAATAAGTACCATAGAGAGAGATTCTCAAAGAGAACACTGCAGTGTTTCATTAAGCTCTCTAAAACCTTGCATTTGGCCTATGTTTTTCATATGCCAAGTTAAGGTGCAACAGGTTCAGGTTGGAGGCCAGATTATATTTATTTCATCCAATTTCCATGTAAAACCATTAACATATCTGTTTTCTTCATTTTGTAACACAGAATTTTAGAACCTTTAAAAAATATGCAATGTGATTTTATTCTTTTAAAAATGAAGATTACAAGAATAAGAAACATTACAAAGATGGAAACCTAGAATCATTTCTATCTCCATAGAACAGGACAAAAGTGAGTTTTGGGATGGGGCCCCACAGACTCACGTGTTTGATTGCTTGGCCCATAGGAAGTGGTACTATTAGGAGTTTTGACCTTGTTGGAGGAAGCACGTCACTGGGGGATGGTCTTTGAGGTCTCAGATGCCCAAGCAGGCCCAGTGTTTTACATTCTCTTCCTGCTACCTATAGTCCAGATGTAGAACTCTCAGCTCCTCTCCAGCACCATCCCATGCCTCCCACCATGATTATAATGGACTAAACCTCTGAAACTGTAAGCCAGCCCCAATTAAATATTTTCTTTATAAGAGTCGCCACGGTCACGGTGTCTCCTCACAGCCATAGAGCTCTAAGTCAGGAATGCACAAGGGGAGCTCTCCAAGGGCTGCCGATATCTCACCTCAAGGAACAGCAGGGGGCAGCCACAAGCAGTGTTAAGTGTCCTCCTCCTGTTATTGTCCTCAGGTAGCAGCATCCTTAACCCTACAAACAACCCCCTCCAGTGGCCACAGTGGGAGCTGTCTCTCAGCGTGGGATACAAAACTCTTGGCCCTGAAAACCTGAGTCCCTTCTTGGATTTTTCTGGTGTCCAGGGCCTGCATATTGTCTTCTCTAGTTCCTTAAAACTTTTTATACTTTTAAAACCACCTCCCCGGGGTAGGGGTGGGAGGGCGGGGCTGGGAAGGGGGAAAAGAGGACAATATGATGTAGATGTAACCTGAAGCAACAAATAAATAAATTTATTTATTAAAAAAAAAAACCACCTCCCCATTTTGTCTCATTGTCTCTCTGTCCTTTCTTTCCTTGGTCATTCTTTAAAAGGCTTGCTTGCTTCTTCAGGTGGGAGGCAGCCATAGCCCTGAGCTGGCCGCTCTCCACAGCTTGTCCCCCCCACCCCTTTGGTTTTTTGTTTTTGTTTTGCCAATTCAGTCCACACTACTGAAAGTGAGCAAGAGAAATCCACTCAAGAGAAGCCTTTTTTGTGTCTCAAACTGTAGGAGCAGAGACACAAAGGAGATATTCACAGCTAACTCACCAGTGAGCTGAAGCAGCCTGGCTTTGGGGACCAATCAAATCTGTGCCTCTTAGCACCAGTCCCAGATAATGAGATCTGAGTTTTGGATCAACCACAGTCTTCCTCCCTCTCCTAGTTAATGTCCCCAAGGAGTCACTGTGAATGCCAGGGTCCTGGAAGCTAAGCTTGCTAAGCATCTGTCAAACGCTGCCTGAGCATCCTGTCTTTCTAGCACGGCACTGATCACACTGTCTTTGTACTGGGACTCTAGAATTATCAAATAGTTCAAATAAAGAATGTAGAAATACTGTAGGGTGTACATATACACCTCTTCACTATCCAGCCTAAACAGTAACAATGCCAGTTGAAGCCACCAGGACACTGGCTTAACATTGTGCTCTCTCCCTTCCAACTGCTGCT
This sequence comes from Lophiomys imhausi, assembly GCA_907164525.1. Taxonomy (NCBI): domain Eukaryota; kingdom Metazoa; phylum Chordata; class Mammalia; order Rodentia; family Muridae; genus Lophiomys; species Lophiomys imhausi. Next base: position 4,444,654 of record CAJQZJ010032761.1, read on the forward strand.
TGAATACAGTGTTTATCTTTCCATTTGTAAGAAATATCAAATGTGAACTTTTCTATCAAAAACTATAAAAAAACGTGTTTAGGACAAGAAATTAAAATATTTTTTAATCTCCCCTACCTTGTAAGACTTTTATGCAAATGTTTTAATCCTTCCTACCCAGTAAAATCTTTGCTTACACAAAGGCCTAGTGCTCTATTTTAGAAATTTCATGGCCTGGAGCAATGACCCTTTTTTCCTTGGTACAATGGCTCCTTTCTTCTTCCTCCTTCATTTCCTGTGGGCCAGTTCTTTTCGGACTAGCTAATTGGATAAGATTGTGAAGTCAGACTCCCAGCCACAACTGAGTTATAATCAAAACTGAATTCACTTCCTGTCTTCATGTGTTTGATATTGAGAACATACCCTTTTGATCAAGACTAAAGTTTACCTCGTCCATACATGTCAGTTGCAGTTATGGTCTCCTTCTTTGTGACCCAGAACATATTTCTAACACAGGTTGTGGGGGTATCTACTAGAGAGGACTACTCAGACAAGGGTTTAAGCCAAAAGTCTTTATAGCCAGCCAGTGAGCTTCCAAGCCAAAACCCTATCCTGGGTTGACAGACTTCAGTTAACAAGAGCAATTAGCCAGAGGCCAAACCACAGAAGCCAAAAAGCAAGGTGAGTATGTTTAGAGACTTTCCCAGAACTATGGGCTTTGATGGATTAGTGTCAATATACTGATTTTTACGGCCTGAATGGTACTTCCAATATGCTGTCGGTTGCGCTAAGATCTGGGGACCTGTTACAAACGAATATTAAGAAACCTGTTCAGTACTAGATTCAGTGAAGTTAGAGCCTGAAACTTCTCAGTACAATGTGGTTGGGTTTTTATTAAAGCCTGAAATTTCTTACTACAAGGTGGTTGGGTTTTTGTTTTTGTTTTTTATTAAATCATGGGATCCATTCTACAATTGAAATTTTTGACCACTGTCGTGTTGTAATTAAAATATGTGATTCTTTTAATGAGGTTGCATGTATGTTTCTTTGCATAACTGAATTTGTAAATGAGTCCATCTAAGAAAGTAAATATTTAAGATTCCCACATGTGGAAATGTGATCATTCCCACTGCTGCACAGTGTGATACTGTCCCATTGATGGCATTCAGATTGCACACACGGTTTTGCTATTACAGTTTTATTATAAATATAGTGCCTGTCCTCTTACACATGTGATGGTTTCTCTGGGAACACAGGCAGCAGTATGGATCTGTAGTTCTCATCCCCGGGCACCTTTAACTTCCACAGACTGGCAGCGGCCTGTTCAAGGTCAGAACCAGGAGACCTTTTAGGGGGTGAATCTTTCCCTCTGGGTAGTGAACATCTAAGGTTTGTGCGTGTCAGGGGTGGAAGCTCTGCAATCTTGTTTATTTCTAAAGACTCTCCTAGAAGGTGAGCAGAGGCCTGTAACACCCATCTGCACGTTGACAGAATGGGATGCAAGAATTTAGAACGTTCAGGGAGCGGTGCGGGTGACTGACTGGGGAAGCAAAGGCTTCCCTACAGGACGGAAACACTGTGCAAAGGGAAGAAACAGCCCGGGCGCCCTCTGTGATGCTAGGGATGGCACTAGCTGGACACTCACTTTCCCAGCTGGGCGGGGCTCAGGAAGCTTCCCCGGGGCAGGGCCTAGGGAGGGCGCCACCCCCCTTCCCTGCGGGGACAGCGGCGCTGACGACACTGGAGCTGGAGATGGAGGGCGGATCCAGCTCGCGCAGGCGCCCAGCAAAGGAGCGCGGCTCCGCAGCGGGGACGGAGGAGCGCAGCTCCCCGAGGGAGGCAGCGGGCAGCATGGGCGCGGGCCCGGCGCTGGCAGTGCTGCTGCTGGCCGGGTCGGTGCTGAGCGCCACGCTGCTGGCCCCCGGCCGCCGGGCGGAGCCAGGTGAGCGGGCTCGGGGCAGCGGGGACCGTGCGTGGGCCTGCCGGGACCTCCCCGCGACCCCCGGGGTGCGGGAATTGAGCGCAGCACCGGGTCCACGCCTGGTTGGACCACAGTGCCGGGATCTGCGACCCTGCAGCCCCGTCCGGCCGGGCCTGGCTTCTCAGGTTCAGTCGTGGCCCCCCAGGCTGGGTGCTCAGTCCGTCTCGGATTTCACCCGGGGAAAGGGTGAAAAAATAGGAATTCTGGGACTTCCCTCGATTCGTGTCTGAAGGTCCCCAGGGTATTGCAACATCATTTCACAAACTTGTTGAGAGGATAGTTTGGGTCCAGGACTGAGGCAATTGTCTCTCCCTCTCCTCGCCCCCCCCCACCCCTGAGCCCGTTTGTGCGTTGTTTGGGATAGGGCCTGTCACCTGGCAAAGTGTGTCTTCTGCCTCTTCCCCATACACCCATCCACCCTTCCTTTCATCCCCTTTTCTGTATCAGAACTGGAAGGTGATGTCTATGTGGAATATCCCCCCCTTCCAAAGTTTAAAAACACATTGAAATAATGCAAAAAGTACCAAGAAAGGTGTAAAAATCCAGGACTTTAGGAGGCATGTCGTTGGATGGAGAGTTTTGGTTTTTTTTTTTTTTTTTTTGGTTTTTCAAGACAAGGTTTCTCTGTGTAGCCCTGGCTGTCCTGTACTTACTTTGTAGACCAGTCTGGCCTCTAACTCACAAAGATCCGCCTGCCTCCCAAGTGCTGGGATTAAAGGCGTGCGCCACCACCGCCCGGCTGAGAGTTTTGTTTTGTTTTGTTTTTTAAACCAGGCTGAGTTTGGAGTCTAGTCAGGGTGTTTGAACTTTTTGTTGTTGTTCTCCTTGAGGCTTCCCAAGCAATTTTGATGTTCAGCTGTGCCTGAGGGACTCTTGATACTCCCAGTAACAGTAACAATGACAAGGGCTTTGTGAATCTAAAACCCACAGGGGAAATCTAGGCATAAAACACACCACTAGAGATTACGAAATAGCAGTATAGTCATTCTGTCCACGAAGGGACGCTGACGTAGAGAAGATCGGGTGTCATCTAGCAAGCACCTCTTGATTGAATGCTAGAGCAGGGCGTCTTTCTGCCACCTAAGTCTTCTCACAAATGCCACCGTACCCCCTCTCAAACCTGCCATTGAAGCTAGGAAGAGATTCATGGTGTGCCATCTTCCACCAGAACGATGGCACACAAGAGGTCTCAGACTTTTTCTTCTACTGTTCTAGTCAGTATAGGTATGTATTTGTCGCAATGTCAGGGTCCCAAAATTATAGGCCTTGACTTCCCTCAGCCTTGAGTTGGCGGCTGTTGCATGGCTACAGCCCACAGCTGGTAAGTACAGCATTGGGGCTGAGCATGTCATCAACCCTGTGGTTCTGGAGAGCTGGCTGGTGCTCTGTGTAAGGTGCAGGCTGGACCACAGTTTCTAGATCCTGTAACCCAAGAGAGAGTGGCCATGCTCCCTCTGCCGTTTGCTACTTATCAGGTGCTGGTGATCAAACTGGGCACCCTGCTGGGATCTTAGCCTTGACATTCCCCTGGGCTGGACTTTCCGATGTCTCTTCCTTGTCTTATTTCATGTGCGCGGGTGTCTTGCCTGTCTGCGTGCATGTCTCCGCACTGTGTACAAGCCTGGTGTCTGCAGAGGCCAGAGAGGACCTAAGATCTCCTGCAAGTGCAGTTGTGGCTGTTTGTGAGCCGCCACGTGGGTGCTGGGATTTGAACCCGGGTCCTTTGGGCAGCCAGTGCTCTTAACGGCTGAGCCATCTCCCCAGCATTTGATGTCTCTTGCTGTCTTGTTGGAGAGACAGAGCCAAGGTCTGCATTTCTAACAAGCTGCTGGGCCTGCACTCATAACTAATGCAGGAAAGTCTAGACATGGGAATTATAGACTTTTGGTTCGGACCAGTGATTTCATTGAATAGCTATGAAGTGTGAGCATGGGCAAAAACCACCGTGAGCTTTGTTCTGCAAAACAAAATAGCCTGGCTCATGACGCCCTTATGTGGAGATACTCAATTCAGTGACTGTTGCCTCCTCACACGCACTGGATATGAATGATGCTGAGGGAATCCTTAGCTGTACTTGAGCCATTGTGCAAAAGGGGCATCCGTGTGTGTCCTTGCACGGGGGTGGGGAGTTGCGCTGGAGACCCCCACGCTCCGGAGTGCAGGTTATTTATGAAGTGCTACGGCTGAGAGCAGTCTTTTTTGTCTCTGCCACCCTTCATGTGCTTTGGGTGTTTTGTTTTCTCATAACTTTTCTTTCTTCTCCTTTTTAGATCTAGATAAAAAGAGGAATGTGGAGCTGAAGATGGATCAGGCTTTGCTGCTTATTCACAATGAACTGTTGGGAGCAAGCCTCACCGTATACTGGAGATCCGAATACTGTTACCAAGTACATATTGGCTGCACCCTCACATTTTGCTCCAGGGCTTGTTGGAAGCCCTCTTTTAATGTTCTCAGACCTAAGCCCTTTTCTTGTTCCCTTCAGATTTACAGATAAGGAAACAAATAGTTTGTGATGAAGAAATTAGCTACAAGATGATCAGGGAGAATGCTTGCCAGTGACTGTCTCTTACCCTTTAAAATTTTTTTCCATTTATTTAAGTACTGCCAGACTACTTAGAACAGGAATTCTTATTGAAATTAAGGTAATTATTTTTACCCAGTAATCTCACTTTTGGAAACTTACATTAAGGAAAGAATTTAAAGGAGTAAGAACCTTATGTGTAGATATTTTAAAGCAATATATTTATATGGCAGAAATGTAAAGCTACAGGAGAAATGCTTTGAAGACATAAATACTCACAGTTATTGTAGTTGGTGACATATGTGAATTAAATATAAATATGTAACATTAAATCCTGTAAATTTAATTGTTAAATAATATTCATTAAAACAATAGAATGCAGCCACCTTTAATCCCAGCACACAGGAGGGAGAGGCAGGTGGATCTCTGTGAGTTTGAGGCTAGCCTGGTCTACAGAGTGAGTTCTAGCAGAGCCAAAGCTACACACAGAGAAATCCTGTCTCGGAAAAAGAGTGTAAGAGTAAGTGTAGGCTGTATTTGTTAACTTGTATAAAAGTTTTTCTATAAATAAAGATCCATCACGGCAGTCTTCATTTTAATATAAAATATGTACGTTTTATCTGAATCACTGCAGTTCACGTTTTTTAGAGTATGAAGGAAAATTTAGGATTTTTCCCCCAACCACTGAGAGAGTTTCACAACCCCTAACAGGATTAGAGGTCGAGTTTATGGAAAAGCACCTGCTTAGCAATGCGAGGCCCCAGCTGTGACCCCCAGCACAGACTAACAGAAGCCACTAAGAACCCCAACACTGTCCCTGTTGGGCTTCTGTCTCAACAGTGCATCTTTCAACCTCTGGTAAATGTCTCTCATGGTGGGAAACTTGCAAAGTCAAGCGTTGCAGCCGTCTCCGTGAGCACCCAGCACAGGTCCATCCTGCAAGTTAATTATACCTTGGAAGAGAGAACGGCTTGCAGGTCAGTGCCTGCTTGTCATGGTCTACCCTATTTTTTTCCTGCATGGCCTTTGTTTTTCTCTCTCTTTCTCTAAGATATTTTTCTTAATCTTCTTGATCTGTGTATAAGGATTCATATCGTTCCTCACTGATGGAAAGTGTTGGCAAAGTCTAGGTCAGCCGTGCCCAGCCGCTGTGACCCTTTGAGTTCCTCATGTTGTGACCTCCAGCCATAAAAATATTTTATTGCTACATTATAACCGTAATCTTGCTACTGTTATGGATCATGATGTACGTATCTGATTTTCAGGATATCTCCTGGATATGAGAATATTTCAGGATATACAACCCCCAAAGGGGTCACGACCCACAGATTGAGAACCACATGTCCAGTTCCTTATTTCCTTATGTAACCACTTGCCTTCGTTTTACCTGCTCTTTGTAGGCTCGAATACAAATTTGGAGAATTTGGAAACTATTCCCTTTTGGTGCAGCATGCTTCCAGTGGAGGCAATGAAATTGCCTGTGACCTAGTTGTTAATGAAAATCCAGTCAACAGTAACCTTCGTAAGTTTATGTTTCTTCGCTGGTTTCTTAAGTTTGTGTTTTCAAGGATTTCAGCCTTGTTGCTTCTGACACTTCATGGCGTGTTTATTGATTTAAAACATGGATTATATATTATCTCTACCATTTGTTTATGGTACAGTTGTAGTTTTTTTCTTTTTCAGAGATTAAAGTCAGGACCTCACACATGCTAACGCGTGTGCTCTACCGCTGGCTTATGCCTCCAATTCTAGTTTGATGTTTTTACTGTGTTACAGATGTATACTCAGAAAATCATTCAATAGAGCACCATATTTTGATATTGCTAGGTTTAATTACAAAGTGTACCATTTTTAAAAAGTCAGTACACTGGAAAGAAACTAGAAATAGGGCAACTAGCTTTCTGTCTGGGGACTTAGGGCATACATAGTGTTTCCTGTGAGCCTTACAGTAAGGGACATCCTTCATTCTCTTACAACTCCACTGCAGACCATCTGTCACCTTGAGCCCTATTTTTGTGTGTGACGCTCTTTAAGGGACTGCAAGGATTCTCTGTGGTGTTAATAAGTTCTGTTCACAGAGCTAATATTGATATTATTTTAAAAGAACATAGAGACTATACAAAAGGAGCAGTGGGGGGCAGCTTAAACAATTAAAAGAATATTGAGGCCCAGCAAGATGGCTCAGCAGGCAAAGAGCACTTGTCACTAGGCCTGAGGATCCAAGTTCAATCCCTGAGTCTCACATGGTAGAGAGACTAGAGACTAGACTCCTGCAAGCTGTCTTCTGATCTCCACACATGCACGGTGGCATACATATACCCATACATACACACCAAGAATAAGTAAATAAATGTAAAAACAGTTTATAATGAATGCCACTAATGAAAAAATAACATATGTAACAAATATAAAAATAGGGTTATTATGAAAGGAAGACGAGGACAATAAAAACAACACTAAAGTTGCCTGTGGAGTGACAGGGGCACTTAATATTGACTTGGGAGACTTAAAATTGTCAGCTGAGGGCTAGCAAGATGGCTCAGCAGTAAAGTCTCTTGTTGCTAAGCCTGAACCTGGAACCCACATGGTTGCTCTGATACCAATAGGCAGACTTTGCCAGCTTGGCAAATCTATGTCACAGCGTCAGCTGCAGGAAGTGACTCCTCGCTGTGCACATGTGTCACATGGTCACCTGCAGGAGGTGCCTCCTTGGGGTGCACACGTGGGTAGGTGGTACCTTCCCAATATGAAGGAATATTGCTAACTTTGCCTGACATTGTGTTTGCGAAAAAAATTTTAGTTTTATAGAAATATTACAAAAAAGTTTCTTACTACTCTTTTTCTACCTTTGCTTAAGCTATATAATCATACTATAATTGCCTTGTATATAATTATTGGGACCAGGAACTTAACATTTATACAGCACTGACCTATAGACATTTAAACTTCTCATTTCATTTTAGCATACATTTATTTATTTGTTTGTTGTTTGTTTACTTATTTATTTATTGTGCCGGGGTGCCATGCTCCACATGTTGTGGAGTCAAAGGACAAAAGTTTGGGTCTTTGGCCGTCTTCTTCTACAGTGTGGGTTCTGGACATGGAGCTCAGGTCGTCAGGTTTGGTGGCACGGGCCTTCATTGCCGAGCCATCTTGTATGCCCCTCACGCCATTCCTCTCATCCAGGATCTACTCTCGGATCCCATATTGCATTTAGTTGTCAAAACCCCTTTGTCCCCTTCAGTGAAGGCTTTCTTTGTCTTTCATGACCTTGATGGTTTTGAAGAGAACTGGATTTTTGCAGACTAACAGTGTTGGATGTTTTCTCATGAGCAGGGTGAGGTTTTCCATAGGAGGATAGAAAACTCCCCATCGTCAGTGTGGTGTGTCGGGAGACAGGACCCTGTGCATTATGGACGTAGTGAAGTCCGTAGGGTTGACATGATGCTATGTCTGGGTTTTAAAATACGTTGTTAGCAAAACAAGGGGAAGGGACTTAATAGATGAGGCAGAGCAACACCAGTTTTGTTCTGCTGATGATAGGACCCAGGACCTTGCGAATGCAGGGTAAGTGCCCTACCCCTGAGCTGCATCCCCAGCCCCAAGAGAGACAGGGTAATAATAATGAGTTCCAGAAGCCGAGCGATGGGTGTGTCGTGAGTGGATCATGCAATTCTCCTACACGCTCCAGTCTTAGTTGTTTAAACCAAGTTTAACATAAGAACGTTGTCACTGACAGGGTAATGTAATGTCCTGACACCTTGATACTTTGGATGGCATTTGGGGGATAATGGCTTTCTTCTTTTATAGCTGTGAGTATCGTGTTCCTTGTTGGTCTGTCACTTGTCATCGTGATATCCTTCCTGAGGCTCTTGCTGAGGTAAGTTGTTGAAGAGTGTGTGTCCAGGAAACAGAGATCCAGAAAAAGGGTAGTTTGTCCCTCAACCAACCGTTTTTCCACCTCAGGACAGTCAGCAAACGCAAACACACATAGATGACCAGTACTCTTTGTTTAATGAGCATCTGTGCATCTGCTGTGACTGTCCTAGTCCTGGGCAGCTGAGTGACTGTAGTCTCTCGTATAGGATGTGCTAATGAAGGTGTAAATGGGTGTTTGCCTTCCATCCTCCCAACATGGCTGAAGATATGTTTGAGAAGCAGTTATTTCCGAGCAAGTCTCCTGGATTGAGTTGTAGTTAGTAGAGGTGGTTTAGGAGATGTTTAGGAGAAGGCTGTCACACTGGATTCTCTTCCTGTTCTCTAAGCCTTGACCACCCTCTCCACCTCCCTCTTTCTCTGCTCATCCTAGCCCAGGAGACTGGGGGCTGAGTGAAGCACAAGGGCGGCAGGTAGCTCAGGACGTCAATTTATTTTTTTAAAAAGTAGCATGTGTGTGTGTCTGTCTGTCTGTCTGTCTTACTGTCTCCCCAGAGGCCAGAGGTATTGGCGCCCACGAAGCTAGAGTTAAGGTAGTTGTGAGCCACCCAGTGGTGGTGCTGGGATCTAAACTCTGGTCTTCATTAAGAACAATATATGAGCTGGGCATGGTGGCGCACGCATTTAATCCCAGCACTCCGGGAGGCAGAGGCAGGTTGATCTCTGGGAGTTCAAGGCCAGCCTGGTCTACAAAGTGAGTCCAGGACAGCCAGGGCTCTGTTATACAGAGAAACCCTGTCTGGAAAAACCAAAACAAAAAATAAATAAGTAAATAAACAAACAAACAAAAAGCAAAACTAAACAAAAAAAGAGCAGCATATGTCCTAATTGCCGGGCCATGTCTCTAACCATGCCTTTAGTTAACTTTATAAGAAAGTTCTTTCATGTTCTAAAAGGAAGAAGGGTGGTCATGGCGGCACACACATGTAATCCCAACAGTTGAGAGGTAGACAAAGGAGGATCTTGAGCTCGAATTCAAAGCCAGCCTTGGCTCTGTAACGAAACCTGGTCTTAGAAAGGATGGACAGATGGATGGAAGGAAAGAAATGAGAAACTGTATTTTCACGTGTTCATCCTCTTAGATCTTAGGTCTCCTGAAGGGCCCCAGGCGTCATTAGCACCATTAGCTTCCTTCAGACTGGAAGAATCAAAGTGTCACCTTAATCCGTCCACCGTGGCAGAGCTTGACCTTCTAGCTTTGGGAGCTTCTGAAATACTTTCGTTCCATGTCTAAGAAACCTGGCCTTGCGGGAGTAAAAGAGTCACTTGCTGCTCAGACGTGAGCGTTTGACTCGGCTGCTTCTGGGAGGAAAGCAGAAGTCTCGCAGCCACATTTCTTTGGAGTCAGGTGTTATCTGGTCAGTCTTGGGGTAAGATGGAGACGCTGTTCTGACATAGCGCTGTGCTTTCTCTCGGCGCTCTTCGGTCCCATTGCTTCATAGTGACAGATAGCTGGAGTGAGGTGTTTGTAAGGAGGAACCGGTCATCTTGTCCTCTTTGCCCTGTGTAATTGGACTCCCCTTTGCCTGTCAGATGGGTAGGCTGAATGTCTGGTGGGAGGCCAGCTAAAGGCTACTCCTTCCCTCATTGTTTCCCAACATACCTGTGTAAGTTCAAGAACTTTCTCAGCCAAGAGTTCCCCCCTTTCACTTGCAGAACTAGCAAAGATGAGTGTTTTATTTATTTTTAAGCATTTCAACTTCTCCATTTTGCTGCTTCCTTGAACGTGTCTATTTTAATGTTTTCACGTGATGGCGACATTAGCAGTGCTGTGTGGTCTAGAAACCATCATGGTTTGTAAGAAGGATTGCAAGTGGCAACATCAGCTATGTGGATTACATGGGGGGCTGATCTGTACAAGAATGAAGAACATCCACAAGTCGGGGAGGCTGAGCTGGCTGTGTGAAGACAGTGAGGAATCAAAATGATGGGAAAGGTCTGCTGAACTGCTTGAACAATGAAGGCACTTGCCACCAAGCCCGACGACCCGACCAATCCAAGTCCCACACGGAAGGAGAGAACCAACTCCCACAAGTTGTTCTCTGTAATAAATAGTAAAAGGCATGAGTCACGAGGGGGAAGTTAGATGAAGTAAGACTGCTCACGTGTGGATATTTGAAGCTCAGTGACTCAGTGCATTTATCAAAATGTGGGTGGTTTTGTTTTAAGGAGGACTGAGATGTTATTTATTATTATTATTATTAATTTTTGAGACAGGGTTTCTCTGACCTGGCGCTTGCTCTGTAGACCACACTGGCCTCAAACTCAAAGTATCCTCCTGCCTCTACCTCCCAAGTGCTGATATTAAAGACACATACCACCACGCCCAGCGAAATACTCTGCTTTAAAAAACAAACATTTTCTGTGTATGTTGATGTGTGTGAAGCAGGGACAGGCACATGTGTGGGGATCAACCATACAAATGGGATCGTTGCCAACGAATGCTCTCTCCAGCGTGCATGTGTGCATTTATATGTCCTTGTATGTTGTTGCAATCACACAGAGGGTGCATTTTGCTTTTTGTATGTAATCGGTTATTTCTTTGTGTGTCCTGTTGATTCATTCTTAGGTTGAGTGGCCATAGTTGTTGCCACGTGCTTGAGTAGTAATAAGAACCCTGGTGACAGAGAGCATTATCCCATGACATTTTCCTGGTTCTTGGAGTCTCATCATTATTCTTATTAACTGACAAGGCTTCTACAACTTTGATCTCTATTTTGCTATTTCTCAAAATCTTTCATAATGTTTATAAACCTTAACTAAAATTTTATTTTAATAGCTAGCTAATCATTTTGAAACTATTACCTTTCAAGACAGGTAACTAATGAAGGGTTTCTTTGTTTTGTTTTGTTTTTTAAATACAGCTTGGATGACTTCAGTAATTGGATTTCTAAGGCAATAACATCTCGGGAAACTGACCGCCTCATCAATTCTGTGAGTTGTTCGAGCTTACATGTGTTGTCTGGGAGGTTTTCTAAATCTGAGTTTATAATTTCCTTTTAGTGAGCATTATTGTCCCATTTAATACATTTTAATTGTTTTGTGGAAGGCCAAACTATATGTCCTGAATGTTTTTCCTATGCTGATGCATATAACCCAGGGCCTGTGTATGCTACCCTGACTGTATATGCAGCAATGGTCCTGTCCTGGTCCAGACCTAGATTTTTCTTCCTGTCTATAATCCCACATGTAAGCCAGCATTATTCCCTGAGTGTTTGCTTTCTTCCCTCCCTCCTTCCTTCCTCCCTTCTTTCTTTCTTTCTTTCTTTCTTTCTTTCCTCTCCCCGACCCCCCTCTCCCCCACCCCTCTCGACAGGGTCACATGTAGCTTAGGCTGATCTCTAACTTACTGTGTAGTATATAGCCAGGGATAACCTTGAACTCGCAACCCTCCTCTTGTCCACCTCCTGAGTGCTGCGATTAGAGGCATATGCCATCTTGTTTGCTTGTGTGGTGCTAGGAATCAAACCCAAGGCTTCAAATATGCCCAACTCCCTTGGTCCCCTCACATCTATTTTTATTTAATTTTATCACTTATTAATGTATGTGTGTGAGAATGGCACATAGATGTGAGTGTGTGCCTGTATATGCTATGACCTGAAAGCAGAGCTCAGAAGGCAACCTTTGGGAGTAGATTTCTCCTTCCACTGTGAGTTCAGGAAATCAAACCAGCTTGGGAGGCCTGTGCAGCTGGGATTTTGCCATCTTTCTGGCCCCTACCTGTCTCCTTAATAAGGGACTTTTGTGTCCTCAGCTATGGAGCTCCCATCCCCCTCTCTTTCTCAGTGAGGGTGGAAGTCTGGGCTGCCTTAAAATGTACAATTTCCACTCAGCAGGCAGCCCCATTTGAAAATAAATGGACCAAAACATTAAATGTATAAATGTCAATGGCCGTTGTAATGATTACATATACTGTTACCTTTGGACTAACAAATTCTCCACAGGGCATTTGTTTCTATTACTGCTCTGGACCAGCTAAGAACCAGTTCATTCCTCTTTTTTTTTTTTTTTTTTGGGGGGGGGGAGCAGGGGACTGAATTCATGGTCTCTCATATGAAAGGCAAACACTCTGCCCTGAGTTACACCTTCACCCCAGAACCGGTTCTTTGTGGCATTATCACCATTACTACCTTCGAGCTCAGCAGAGGTCGTAAAAATGCAGATAAAATGGAAAGTTAAGCCTCTGGATGTGATCTTTGCAAAACCAAATTATTCTTCAAAAGTTCTCCTTTTCCACTCTAATTTCCTTCCTAAAACATCAAATAATAAAATTTATCCTTTAGCCTTATCAAGTATCATTTCTTTCTCCCTTTGCTTGGAAGGAGCTAGGATCCCCAAGCAGAGCAGACCCTCTCGGTAGTAACTGCCAACCTGAAACACGGCGCACATCTGCCTTGCCGTACCGTCTCCGATGCGTGGACACATTTAGGGGGTAAGTGAGGCTTAATGGTGGGCACAGGCCTTTGTCAGATTTTGTAATTACACACAAGCCCACTTTCAGCTTATGGTAGTTTGCATGTTTTTAATTTTTTACTCTGGTATAGTGTTGCACTCAGCACCCAAGAGGCTGAGGCAAAAGGATTGCTGAAAATTTAAAGCCAGCTTGCGACACCTAGGAAGACCCTTTCTAAAAAAAATTAAAAAATTAAAAAGCCAGAAGTAATGTTATCTTGGAGTTGCCATGATAAGGAGCCAGAGTATAGGCAAACCACTTACCTAGCTTGCACACGTTGCTGAGGTTGTTCCCTAACACCACAAAAGCAAAGAAAAAAAAGTAAAACAAAAGACAAGATTGGCGTGATGTTGAGAGAGAAGAGATGGAGCACAGAGCCACTTCCCAGTGGTGGGTATAGTGGTCTGGGCAAGTGGCTACATTCGGGCCACACTCCATGTCACTGTGTCTAGCAAGAAGCAGCAGCTTGGAGGGTGTGGGAGCCCACAGCTGCATCTGCGTGGGGAAGAGCCTCTTTGACCCTCACTGCCAGAACGCCTTGAGTCTCAAGCCCTTTGACAGCAGGTCCACAACCGTGGGTCACAACTTGTCATACTGTACTTCTGGTAGAAGGTTGAAGGCCAAATTGTGACAAAGTAGGAAACCGAATAGCCAAAAATAAAACAGGCAATGTCAGTTCTTCCATTTCTTCCACATGAGAACGACTTCCACCCATAATCCTGCAATTACTCCCCAGCCCTTGGATTCCGAGTACCCGAGTTAGATACATGGGAACCAGGTCATGTGCTTGTATAAGCTGCCCCTATCCAAAACGCTTGGAGGCAGAAGTGTTTCAGATCTCAGTGTTTGAATATTAACAACAAGAAGTCTTGTGCGTGGAACCCAGGTCTAAACACAAAGTTTTCTTTCATGTACCTCCCATGCATGACCTGAAGGGATTTAGACAGGATTTTTACTGTGCCTGTGGGGTTTTGTTTGTTTGTTTTCTTTTCTTTTGGGGGCAGGGGTGAGGCATTCTAGGACTTAACACTAGGCTTCACACATGGTAAGTAAACACTGATCCCCCACCAGCCAGGTACCTGCATTTTTGCTGTGAGGTGACTTGACAGAAGTGTAGTATTTTCCACCTGTGGCATCATGGATGCACTTGGTATCTTAGCATATTTCAGGCTTCAGAATAAAACCATCACAGTATATAAAATTGATAACAACTTTGTAGATCTCTGTGCCGTCGCAGCTCTGACATGTCTTACTTGAACTCTTAGTAATACTGGAAAATGTGCTTTTAACAGGGGGATGGAAAAATAGAGCGACTGAGTTAAATAACTTTCTCAGCCATGCAGTTGCTAAGTGGGAGAGATAGGTTTCTGTTGTAGGTGGGTCACTGAGCACAGCAGGTTAGTCACCCAAAATGCCAAGTGTTCCTTCTCAGGTTAGCACCAAACGATAGCCTGTTCAGAATCCATTTTAGTGTCTCCTTTTCTTTCCTGTTATCATTGACACTTGCAAGTAAGAGGCTCATAGGTAGACGGAAACTAACATTAAATGCTTAGGCTCTGTCTAATAAAAAAGCAAGACTCAAGGTTTGAATCCTTAGTTTTCTTTTTTTTTTTTGGTTTTTTTTCGAGACAGGGTTTCTCTGTTTAACAGCTCTGGCTGTCCTGGACTCGCTTTGTAGACCAGGCTGGCCTCGAACTCGCAAAGATCCGCCTGCCTCTGCCTCCCAAGTGCTGGGATTAAAGGTGTGCACCACCACCGCCCAGCTGAATCCTTAGTTTTCTAAGTCCCATGATTCTATGACAGTCAGCTTGAGATGTCCAAAATAATTAACACAGAGTTGCATTACTGGAAACATATTACTTTCTTTTCTTTTCTTTTTTTTCCAAGACAAGGCTTCTCTGGTTAGCCTTGGCTGTCCTGGACTCACTTCACAGACCAGGCTGGCCTCAAACTCACAGAGATCCCCCTGCCTCTGCCTCCTGAGGGCTGGGATTAAAAGGGTAGGCTACCATGCTGGGCTGTTACTTTGTTTTCAAATCATAAAATTTAGTAGCATAGTATAAAGTTTTCTTTAAAGTCTGTGTGTGTGTGTGTATGTGTGTGTGTTAGTTGCGGTTCCTAGTCATGGTGTGTCTGTGGAGGTTACAGCTTCCAGGAGTGAATTCTCCTCTTCTACCATGTGCGGTTGGGGTCTTTAGGTTTACAGTAAGTACCTTTACCAGCTGAGCCCATCTTGCCAGCCCAAGTATAAATTTTTCTTGGCATATTGTGTAAGAAATGTTGGCTGCAGAGCATCATCTTCATCACCATGGTCCCTCATAGTGAGCACCAGGGAATCACATCTCACTTTTAGGTTTTCTGCTTGTGTAATTAACTGCTCTGTAGAGTCACCTTGGTGTGTGATGCAGCTTGTGTGAAAGTGTCCGGTCTGTTGTCACCTCACCCTCCCTTTGTTTGCCTTATAGGATAGCGCTCATCCTCATGGTCTTCGTTAATTATGGAGGAGGAAAATATTGGTACTTCAAACATTCAAGTTGGAATGGTAAGACACTTCCTTTGCTTGTTGTCTCCCACCCCATCCCCAGAGAACTTCAGATCAGAGGAAGACTCTGCATCCCCTATGGCCACTCCACCAGGGTCCTCACAGCCTGTGCAGAGCCACCCTGGGATTACTCTGGGGCCCTTTGGTTTTGTTCTTCCATGGATCTACTGTGATTCTCTGTAATGACTCGGAGACTCTGGGTTTTTCTGCTCTGAGACTTAGGGTCTCCACAGGCAGTATAAAAGACTTGGTTTTCCATGATCATTGTTACAGAATAGATAGTAGAGCTACTGTATTCTGGGGGATTCTGCCTTCTAAGACTCACAGTCTTTCTTGGGGTGACACTTTGAGGGTTAGTCTGAGCGGCAGTCAACAGTAGTTACAAATCTGGGTGGATAGTTGACTGGACAATGGTTACTTTAGAACCAGGAAAATGGCATAGAATACAGACGTGGACTTTTGAGAAGTTTTAGTTGTCTTTTTCCTAGCTGGACCATACCTGTAAAAGGCTGGGGAAGCCTGTGGAAGAGAGCTCATCTGGCACTAGATTCCTTGAGTGGATGATGGAGCCCGCAGCTGATGCAGCTCAGTACTCAGGCCTGGAGTCCAGATTCTGGTTGAACTTGAGTTGTGTTTAAGTGTTTATTTAAAACAAGAGGTATCGCTTCTCGACCTCTTGGCTGAGGCCAAGTGTAAAACAAGATTCATGGGCTGGCAAAAGAGCTCAGCAGGTAAAGGTGCTTGCTGCCAAGTGAGACAACTTGAGTTCAATCCCCAGGACCCACTTGTGAAAGTGACTCCTGCAAGTTGTCCTCTGACCTCTACACATGCCTCCCCATCCATAAATAAATAAATAAATTTGTCAGAAAAATGTAAAACAACAGTCCCATCTCCCATTCATACCTAAACACCAGCTTCCCTCTCGTGTGGCTGAATATTTTCAGTTAGGTTCCACGTTGGACCTTCTGGTAGAAGACATGGAATGGCTGGTGGAGAGAATAGATTTTGAGTAGTACTGCTGGAGGGTCACAAACTCACCCACAGACCTCTAGTTTTATCCTCCATGAATGGTTTGTGAGCAGGGAATTCCCGCCCCCCTCCACCCACCCAGTGACTGTGTGGGGCTTCTCTCTGTGTGTTGTATGTTCTGTGTAACTATGTATGGAAACACACGCATTTTGGAATGGGGAGTATTTCTAGAGTCCTCTTTCTTACTGTTTGTTCTTGCTTTATTTTGCAGGACTCACTGTGGCTGACCTCGTCTTCCCATGGTGAGCTGGCAGTGTATTGTGAGGGTTATACATGTTAGCAATTTACGCCAGTAAAGCATGGGCGCTGAATAACAGAGGGAGATAAAAGTGCTCCCCCTTCCCTTGGAGTCGCTTAACCACAAGCGGGTCCAGATTTGAAATCTCTACCCCCTGCTCCCTGCCTTCCATCTCCTTGTCTGTTGGTTGCATGGTTCTGCGTCCGGGCCTGCTTGAAGGCTCTGTCTGTCATGTGCCTTTCTGTTGTATGACTGTACGTTTTGTTTGTGTGTGCTGTGTGTCTCCCTGACAAACAGCAGAGAGAGCATCAATGGGGAAGCAAGGAACACTTTACTGAAATCTTTAACGGCGTTTTACAAGGGATTAACTCACTGGCTCCAACTGATCCCAACTCACCCAGACAACAAACATCATTGTTTATCAACCAATACTCGTAACTGGTTGCTTTCAACCTTTATGGTAGATTTTAGGAAGTTGCTTTCAACTTCTGTATTTGCTGCTTTTGGCAAATGATTCTCATGCATTATCTCATGGGTCAGGGGGATGGAAGGGTACATAACTTAAGGTTAAAACTGCATTAGCTCAGGGTGATAACATTGGAAGTCCAAGGCAAGTCAGGTTGATTGTCATAATATTCTCTTAAGGTAGATTAAACGAACAGACGGCATACATGCTAGAATAGCAGTCTTAAGTCCTAAGTGACTTCAAGGTGTGTTATTAACTCCACCTGTGAGGTCCAGCAAAGTTCCAGTCCCTTAGGCTGTTAGCCATATTTCATAATATTGCCTCGGTACAGCCTGTCCTCAGCACTTCCATACATCACCACCTGTCCTTTGTCTTTGAAAAACTGGAGCCCCTCTGCTTTAATTAGGGTTTCATTTCGGTGAAGAGACACCATGACCACGGCAACTCTTACAAAGGGAAACATTTAACTGGGGCTGGCTTCCAGTTTTAGAGGTTTAGTCCATTATCATCATGGCAGGGAGGATGTCAGCATGCAGGCAGACATGGTGTTGCAGGAGCTAAGAGTTCTATCTCTTGATCCACAGGCAGCAGAGAGGAGACCATGTGTCACACTGGATGTAGCTTGAAAATATATGAGACATATTAAAGCCCACACACACACACTTCCTCCAACAAGGCCACACCTCCCAATAGTGCCACTCCCAAAGGTGAAAGGTTTCGCAGGGAATATCTTGTTAGAACAGATATTCTCTACTTGATGCTGAAGTCCCACAGGACACCGTAAGTTCTGAATTGACAGCAAAGTTCCACTCATCTCCTAAATATGTGTGAGTCATGTTTCTTAGAAACAGGTACAGTAAATCCGTATCTGTGGATGTGAACATGACAGTTGTAAGTTAGAATAATACAGTAGTAGAGCAAACGAGCTCACCACCAGTGGATTCTTAGTCTTGCCAGGACATAATTCCCTTAGGACAGACCACTTGTGTTCACCTCAATGCCCTGAGCGACATCACTGCCTCATCACTGGAGACAGTTCCAGGACAGTGGTTCATATGTTTGGACTCTGGTGTTTTATTACTGCTAAAGGCTCAAGGTTTGGGGAGAGATTATTTTTATTTTATTTTTTTTTTTATCTTTGGAGAGGAGTTTGGATAGGGTGAGTGCTGTTGCCTGAGATATGGTAATACTTCAGCGTGCTGTCTGTGCAGTTCCTACTACTGCTCTGTGAGCAGCTGAACCCTGGAAGGGAAGCCAGGGGACTCTAGGAGGCAGCCAGAGCAAGCCGAGTTGCCCTAACTTCCAGCCAGTAACTAGGAACAATATATTGTGGTTTTGAATTGGTTTCTTTCCTCGAGTTGCCCTAACTTCCAGCCAGTAACTAGGAACAATATATTGTGGTTTTGAATTGGTTTCTTTCCTCCTCATGGGGACAAAATACCTCACGAAAGCAACTTAGGGGAAGAAGTGTTGATTAGCTCAGGGCGCATGGGAGTGGGAGGCTCCCTCACACTTGGCAGCAAGACAGGAAGCAGTCTCATGGCAGGAACAAGGATGGTCCAGTCCTCTAGCCCCACCCTGCAGCCCTGTGCTGGCCAAGTGGTCGCCTGTGTCCAAAAGGCCTCATGATCTCCTAAAACACCACCAAGTGGGGACCAAGTGTTGAGCATGTGAACACGTGAACTTCTCACATTCAGGTTTTTTTTTTTCTTAAGAGATACTTTGTGTCTTTAAAGAAAGGAAAGGGGAATCCTACCAGATGGAGAGAGAGGCAGACAGAGAGAGTCAGAGAGAGAGACAGAGAGAAGCTTTTCTTCTTTCAGGAGAAGGAATGAGTTTCTAAAAGATTGAATGTTTTCTTTCTAAAGGGCTTTACTGGCATGTTAACACAAGCCCCTTGGATTCCAGTGCCCATAGCCTTCCTCTCTGACATATGCTTGGAGGGTTGTCCTTTGGAATCCTACTTACTATTAGTCTGTTTTCCTCCTCCAACAGGATTTGAAGATGTTCCCTCAAAACTCCCAGCCAGCAGGGCTGTGTTCATGCCCTCCCGTATTATGAGCCTGACACTGTTTCAGTAATTGGGTGCTGTGGATGTCACCTCCGTCCTATATTATAAGATATAAAGGATACATGTATAAAAAGTAGAAATGGCCACCTACCAATAGACTTTCTTTTTAGGTTTGTATTTATTATGGGAGCTTCAATTTTCCTGTCAATGACTTCTATCCTACAACGAGGATGTTCAAAATTCAAGCTGCTGGGGAAAATTGCATGGAGGAGTTTCCTGCTAGTCTGTATAGGAGTTATCATTGTCAACCCCAATTATTGCCTTGGTCCATGTAAGTATCTCTGTTCCTTTGTTAGTCTATAGTTAGGTT
Organism: Lophiomys imhausi; assembly: GCA_907164525.1. NCBI lineage: Eukaryota > Metazoa > Chordata > Mammalia > Rodentia > Muridae > Lophiomys > Lophiomys imhausi. The sequence goes on from CAJQZJ010032761.1 coordinate 4,464,180, forward strand.
GTACAGAGGAAAAGACTCATTTTATATATGTATATATATATATTTTTTTTCTATGTTAGGATCAAACTCAGGCCCTTGCACATGCTCAGCAAGCTTCTTGCCACTGAGCCCCATGTTTTATAAACTGATGTAATTCTTCTGTCTCAGTTCCCTCCCAAAGGACTAATTATTAGAAGAGTATGTGTATTGCTTGTGTACCGTTAGGTGCTGTTCCACTTAGCTGGGAATTTTAGTGATGGGGGGCACCGCTGTGACTCCTCCCGACTCCTGTGATACAAAAGAACGGTCAGGCTGAGTGAGGTTGAAGTGAAAAGACCAGGTCGTTTTGGTCCCATTCTGTCTCCTGGCCCTTTGGGTTCCACTGACCATCAGGGTTTGCTGTTAGTTTAAGAATCTGTCCTTACCTGTGTGCCAGCTGTGCTACTGGGAAGGAGACTCTTATCATTGCTTCTGTGCTCCTCGGTGGCACCAGGTGGTGACCAGAGCATGTGAATGTAAATATCTGATATGCAGATATTCAGATGGTCTTAGGTGACCCCTGTGAAAGGGTTGTCTGAGCCCCCAAGGGGTCATGTCCCACAGGTTGAGAACCACTGGCTTAGAGAAAGATTATTTTGGTGGACTTCAAGTGAGGTGCTGGTCTTCCCAAGCTCAAGGGAAGCCACTACAGGGTTTTGCTATAGGTTGTAGGTTGTTTTCTTCCCAGGATATAGCCTGTAACTTGTTATACAGGGTGAACATTGGTTTGAGTTTGGGCTGCATGTTTCTGGTGGTGGACATGAGGGTTATATCCACATTGCTAATAGGAGAGGCCCAGGGGCTGGAATTCAGTGCCAATGGGAGTCCTTGCTTTAGTCCCCTACCTGACTGAAGTTGGCTAAGCTGCTTGTTTGCAGAGGGTACCATGTTGTCAGTCCACATCTGATAATTTACTTACGAGTAATATAGATATGTCTCCCCTTGAGGAGAAATACTGTCTTGGGGTAAGATGCATCGTGCTGGCTTAGCCTAAGGTGACTTGTGTCTTTGGCAGTGTCTTGGGATAATATGAGGATCCCTGGTGTTCTGCAGCGGTTGGGAGTGACGTACTTTGTGGTTGCTGTGTTGGAACTCCTCTTCTGGAAGCCTGTGCCTGACATTTGTACCTTGGTGAGAATCTTATGTGTGTGTGTGTTTGGAGGGGGCAGGCATAGCTAGAGGACAGCCTTGGGGGTCATTTATCTGATGCTATTCACCTTCTTTTTGAGTCAGGGTCTCTCATTGGCCTGGAACTCACTGGGTAGGCTAGACTGCCTGGCCAGTGAGCCCTAAGGATCCTCTTTTACATGGGTGCTTGGGATGGCACCATAGTCCTCTGCTGATCTACCTGCCTTTTCATCCCCAAAATCCTATTCTTTAAATGAGGAGAAAAATCCATGATGCGGTTTTCTGAATTTTTTATACTGCATCGTATACTAGTGTACTTCCGCTAATGAAGTGCTTTCTCCTGTTTCCATTAATTGTTTCTTTTGTTTGTTTTTGAGACAGTGAGACAGGATCTCACTAAGTAGATCAGGCCAGGTCTAACTAAACTCACAGAGATCCACCTGCCTCTGCCTCTTGAGTGCTGAGATTAAAGGCGTGCGCCACCACGCCATTCTCTCTCTCTTTTTTGTTTTTTTGAGACAGGGTTTCTCTATGTAACCTTGGGTGTCCTGAAACTTACTCTGTAGACCAGGATGGCCTTGAACTCACAGAGATCCGCATGCCTCTGCCTCCTGAGTGCTGAGATTAAAAGTGTGCACCACCACACCTGGCAGTTACAGACAGCTATGAACTGCCATGTGGGTACTGGGAATTTGAACCTGGGTCCTTTGGAAGAGCTGTTAGTCCTCTTAACCACTGAGCCATCTCTCCAGCCCCTCTCTTTCTTTTTGATACCGTACTAGGGACTAAACTCAAGCCCTCATGTGCTAGGCAAGTGCTCTATACTGAGCCAACCCTCCAGCCCACTTATTCCTAATTAATGTTTTACTATGATATTTAAGACTGCAAAAACATCAGACATCATCAAACATTAGCTGATTTTGTGTTTTGTTTTAGATAGGGCCTCATGTAGCCTAGACTGACTTTAGACTCAGTATGCTGCTGAAGGACCTTCAGCATGTTTCCTTTTTGAGATGGCCAGGTTTGCTGGCCAGTGAGGTTAGGGATCTACACTGGCATTACAGGGTCACACCACACACCAGCCTTGTGTTTGTCCTGGGGGTTAGATTGAGGTCCTCATGCTATCATCTGATCCATCTCCCCAGCCAGATATTTGTTTTTATTCTACTATAAAGGCCAAGAAACGACCACTAGCCATTTCCCAGATTCACTGTTGGGTTCATGAGTGCTGTTCTTGCCTCTCACTCAGGAGAGAAGCTGCTTTTCTCTTCGAGACATCACATCCAGCTGGCCCCAGTGGCTCCTCATTCTGATGCTGGAAAGCATTTGGCTGGCTTTGACATTCTTTTTACCTGTCCCTGGGTGCCCTACGTAAGTGACCCCTTGCCAGGTAATCCCTTTGTGTGTGTGTTCCTGTTTGTGTGTGCATGTGCATCTGAAGGCTGGAGAACAACCTCACAATCTCAGGTGTTATTTCTTATTCCTTTTTATTTTTTGAGACATAGAATTTGCCAAGCAGGTTGGCCAGTGAATCCCAAGGACCCACCTGTCTCGCCTCTCCAATGCTGGTATTATGTGTCCCACCATGCATGGCTCTTTATTTTTTAATGAAAAGTTACTTTATGTGTATAAGTGTTCTGCCTGTATGTATGTCTACATACTGCATGCATGCAGTGCCTATGGAGGCCAGAAGGAGGCGGTGGATCCCCTGGAACTAGAACCACCACGTAGGTTGTGGGAATAGAACTCGGTGGGTCCTCTGGAAAAGCAGCTTGTGTTCTTAACTACTGAGCAGTCTCTCCAACCGCAGTGCATGGCTTGCCTTTCTCCTTCCCCTCCTTACCTCTTTCTTCCTTTCTTTTTCTCTGTCCTTTTTCTTTCTGTTTTTCTGTCTTCCTTTCCTTCCTTCCTTCCTTCCTTCCTTCCTTCCTTCCTTCCTTCCTTCCTTCCTTCCTTCCTTCCTTCCTGTCTGTCTGTTGTTTGCCTCCCCTTACTTTGGTTCTGGGGATCAAATTCAGGTTGCCATGCTTGCAAGGCAAACACTTCACTGACTGAGCTTGCTCCCTAGTCATGGTATTTCCTTTCTGCATGAACCTTTCTGCCAATTCAGAAGCAAGGCTTTATAGCATTGAAGAGGAATTCTCTCTCAGCTTTCTTCTCCTTTGAGGCTCGCTTCACATTGAGAGGAGCATTGAGTTGTCTCAGCGTCACTCTTGATACAGTGGACCTGCCTTCCAGCGATGGGAGCTGCTGTCCGGTCAAAAGAACACTAAGCTCAGGGGCTGGTGTGGGCCTGCTTGTGTATGAGGCTGTTTGAACCTGGGTGCGCGGATAGCCACTGCTCAGCACTGTCCCTTCTGCGGTCCTGTCATTTAAGTTTTTTTTTTTTTTTTCACTTCCCTAGTGGCTACCTTGGCCCTGGCGGCATTGGGGACTTGGGGAAGTACCCTCACTGTACTGGAGGAGCAGCCGGCTACATTGACCACCTGCTTCTGGGAGACAGTCACCTGTACCAACACCCATCCTCCACTGTGCGTGAACCTTTCCTCTCCTTGGGACTGGAAATGAGGGAAGTAGGGAGCTTTACACCAGCTAAGGAAAATGTGGTGGGAAATCATTTTTATTTGGAAAACGGTCTGCATTCGTGTGTTTACTGTCTGATGGCAGGCAACGGTGTTTTTTGGCTGTGGAGTGAGAATGCACTATATAAAAAAAGTGGCATTTGATTTAGCGCTTTAGGTTGCCAGCCCCAGGCCCCGAGACAGGGACTCGAATGCAGGATGTACATGGGGGATCCCCACTGGGTCCCTGTGAGGAATGAACTTAGGGAGTTGAACTGTGTCTCATCAGGGTTAATCTCTGTGCAGCTGAGGTGGCCTTTGAGAGCAGTTCTGCACTGGCTGAGGGGTGGATTTCCTCATGTTCACTGTTGAATGTGGACTGTCCCAAGCCCAGGAGTGATTTGGAAAGGCAGACCTATTCCCACACTTTTGTTTTTTTGTTTGTTTGTTTGTTTTTGTTTTCATTTTTTGAGACAGGGTTTCTCTGTGTATCTCTGGCTGTCCTGGACTCACTTTGTAGACCAGGCTGGCCTCGAACTCACAGAGATCCGCCTGCCTCTGCCTCCCGAGTGCTGGGACTAAAGGCATGTACCACTATGCCTGGCTCCTACACTTTCTTTTTTCTTTTTTTACACTGCTGGCATCCAGCTCAGGGCCCAGTGAGCTGTACCCTCAGCCTGCAATTCTCTTTAGTCAGGAATCCTGGACGAGGTACTTGACTGAGACCTTTGGTAATCAGTATTTCTAATAGCTGGGAATGAATGTTTCAGGCCTTGCAAAGGTTCAGGATCTAGGTGGTGCTAATACACTGTACATTTCTAAAGTTCTGGAGTCTCATTTTTATATTAAAAATATGAATGTTTTAATTTAATTGAGTGTACGTTTATGGAGTGCCAGAGATGAAAACATGGGCCTCTTATACACTAATTATATATTGTTCTACTGGGCTACTCCTGTTTCCAAATGTATTATTAAATGTCATTTGCCTGAGAAGAAGGTTGGGAGCTGTTAATACTGCAGTAGGGTTGGCTAAACCAGGAGCAGCGTGCAATTCCTGTCCTTTAGGTATTTGCATTTGGTTAAACTTGGTCCAACACTCTTTGCCAGGCTTGCTAATGTGGCCAAGCAGAATCATGGCTTACTTTGCCTATGATGTCTATAAATTGCCCATGAATTTCTGCTGTAAAAGCAAAAAAAACAAAATACAAAAAGGGAGGAAACCAAGAAGCATCAACATATAAAATGTATTCAAGTCTGTGTTCAGTCTGAGAGTTGGGTTCAGTGGGTGACTGTCACATTCTTGTTCTGTTTTTTTAAGGTGCTTTATCAAACAGAGGTGGCCTATGACCCAGAAGGAATCTTAGGGACCATCAACTCCATTGTGATGGCATTTTTAGGAGTTCAGGTATTTGTTCGCTTCATCACGGTAACTTTACTGACAGTGTGTGACGACTGCTAACAATGAACTAGTAATCATCTCACCATAATGAGGTAGTGAACGGAGACCCTCTGCTGCCCTATGTGTCTGGCAAATTCTGTTTTGGATCAAGATTGTAGAAACTAGGATGGCATAACTCAGCAATTCAAATGACTAGCTGAATCCCTACATTCTGCTGACTAAATTCTTACTAGTTGTGGATTTATTTTAGTTCAGCAGTTTGTGGCTAATGAGTTCTATTAATGACCACCTTTCTTTCTTTCTTTCTCTTTCTTTCCTTCCTTCCTTCCTTCTTTCTTTCTTTCTTTCCTTCTCTCTTTTTTTGTTTGTTTGGTTTTGTTTTTTTGCTTTTTGTTTGTTTTTTGAGACAGGGTTTCTCTGTGTAGCACTGGCTGTCCTGGAACTTGTTTGTAAACTAGGCTGGGCTCCAACTCCTCAGGGATCCGCCTGCCTCTACCTCGCCAGTGCTGGGATTAAAGGTGTTTGCCACCACACCTGGTAATGGCTACATTTCTAATCACTGCTCTTGGAAGGCTGGGGCCAGAGGACTCAAGTTTGAGACCAGACTGGGCTACAGTAACCCCTTCACAAATGAACACAGACTCTATCAACAATTCCATGTACCATTTTCAGAGTGTTTAGGTATTGGTAACATGATGAGGTCATCACCTCGAGTGTCCTGTTTGTTTCCTATATCCTTGTCTCTGTGTGTTTATGTTGCTTCAACAAAACACCCGAGACTGGCTAACTCATAAACAGCAGCCATTTGTTTTTCAGGCCCAGGTTCGAAGCGCTAACTGGTTCCTTTTCAGGCAGCCATCTGTCTCAGCTTCCCAGAGCGTGTGCTCTAGAGCATGTATTCATTCCCGATGGTGCCTAGTAGGGTCCAAATGCTGGACTTGCTGTCCTCGGGCTCCTTGTAAGGTCATAAGATACATTCATAAGGACAGAGATCCTTCCGTGTCCCAGAAGGACCGTCTTCTGGTCCCATTTCCTGGTGATGTTTTCCCTGTATGAACTTTGGAAAGACTCAGAGTTCCATCCATAGCCAGCTGTGTCAGTGGCTTCAGAGCATGCATGTCGTGCGCCCACATCAAATCTGGTTACTCTTGTGTCCCCCAATTGCACTTTTGTTATATTTGAGAGCAGTCATGATTTCTCTGTGCAAAGTTGTCTTTCCTGGCATTTGAGGATATTCTCTGAGGGGAATGAACTGGAGAGTGGAAAGGCTTATACAGCAGGCCTAGGAGAACGTTCTGTGATGGTGAGAATACCCTGACCATCAGGGTAGGTAGGCCACCGCATGGGATCTGTGGAGTAGAATGTGGCTGTAGAATGACTAGGCACCTCACCTTTTAACTTTATGTGACCTAAAATTTAAATGGTCACACATAGCTGGCAGTCGTCCTATTAAATGGTACAGATCTTAAGTATATACAGTTTGGGGATTAAATAATTTTCTATTAATGGGTTGATATCCTGCCTCTGTTTCTGTGGCACTTTGATTCTGTTTTTATATACATTCACCTACCCTGTACACACACTGTAGGCAAACTTCAGCCTGCTGGAGAGTCCGTGTAGTGTGGACCTGGAGTGGCACTCTGGGGACTCTTCTCTAGCTCTCCCACTTACAGGCTGGGTGACATGTTGATGTGTCTAATTCAGATAGGTATTAATGAGGATGAAATAATTTATACCAAACCCCAAGAACTGGCACATAGGCAACTCTTGTACATTGTAGCTGTTATTATAAATTATTAACACTGTATCCTGTGATGTTTTCAAAGTTTGACTCCAGTTTCAGAGAGATTTCATGCAGTGTCCTGTCTGAAGTTTTAAGTTTTCCCTTCATCCAGGTTCTGTTTGGCTCCTGTACCTCTTTGGTAGCGCCCCCAGACCAGACAGTTTGTAGCCAGGACTGTCTGAGCTGGTTTCTTATCACCTTGGTGGGCATTCTTTTTTGTTTCCTTTCCGCTAGTGTGGTGAAACACTCTGTCAGAGAGCAGTTTAGGGGAGGGAAGGGTTTATTTCACTTACAGGTTACAGTCCATCATTGAGGGAAGGCAGGGTAGGAACTGAAGGAAGAACTTAAAACAAAAACCATGGAGGAATGCTACTTCCTGCCTCATTTGCAGGCTGATGCTTGGCCAGCTTCCTCATACCTCTAGGCCCACCCAGCAGGGCATAGGGGCCAAGCTGCTTTCCTCCTTATCTCCTGAGTGTCTAGAATCTGTACTAGCAAATAACTCCATGTGCTGGATGTTAAGTTGACAGATGAAAAAGAAACAAGGATTCATCATAGGTGACTCTCTTGGTCATATTGTCTTCTTCTCCAGGCAGGAAAAATACTATTGTATTACAAGGATCAGACGAAAGCCATCCTGATGAGATTTGCTGTCTGGTGCTGTGTCCTTGTAAGTCCCAGCCTTCTTCACTCCGATTTTTTTTTTTCTTTTTCAAGACAGAAAAGAGTTTCTCTGTGTAGCCCTGGCTGTCCTGGAACTCACCCTGGCCTTGAACTCACAGAGATCCGCCTGCCTTTATCTCCTGAGTGCTGAGATTAAAGGCGTGCACCACCATGCCCGCCACAGATTGCTTTTCTTAAGACTGACCCTTATTAAGAAGAAATGAAATGTTGAACAGTTGCTAGATCAGCATGATGGGGAGCATTCCACTTGAATAACAGGGTTCACAGAATAACATCTTTAAAAGTTATTCTTTCTTTTTTTTTTCCTGAGCATGGAACCCAGGGCCCAGTATGCGCCAAATACACACTCTGCTACTAAGCTACGCTCCTAGGCCCAAAGAGGAAGACATCTTTATATCTAAATTCTCAGGCTTATTTTCTTAGAAAACTCTATTATAGAAATAAATTAAATAGCATTTGCCATCAAACACTTGAATGAGGAGTGCTGGAGAAAATGTATAAGGCTCCCAGGCGTGGTGGCGAACGCCTTTAATCCCAGCACTTGGGAGGCAGAGGCAGGCGGATCTCTGTGAGGCTAGCCTGGTCTACAGGACAGCCAACACTACACAAGAGAAACCCTGTCTTAAAAAACAAATCAAAGCAAGGGAGGGAGGGAGACACAGAGAGAGAGAATGAGAACATGTAAAAGATGCTCTATATGAGAAGTCTTCCCAGAAAGATTGGGCTGGGGATGAGGCTGTAGCTCAGTAGAAGGCCTAGCACGCATGAAACTGGTCTTATCTCCTGGACTCGAGTGGAAACTATCAGGCAAGCGATAGTTTAAAAGCCGGGACATCCCAGTTAATACGTGACTGTGCACCTGGCTGGCAGTTCCTTTTCCCCAGCCTTTCAATTTCCCTCAGGAGTCACTGTGATTCATCACTTACCTTGTCTAACTCAGGGAACTCAGGGAAATGGCTTTGGATAATGTATTAGTTACACATCATAAAGTGGGTTTCCAGTTAAAAAGAACAAAATAAAAGGTATGTTTTTTTTTTCAGTCCTCACTAAGCAATTAAGTAATTTTTTGTCTTAAGTGCATTATGTTTTGAGATTGTAATATAGATCTTTAACATCCCTCTTTTCTTCAAAGGGGCTTATATCTATTGCTTTGACAAAAATGTCTGCAAATGAAGGCTGTATTCCAGTAAACAAAAACCTCTGGTAAGCATGGTGGAGGGTTGCCAATTACTGTTCTCATTTTGAAACTGGGTGTTCCTGGGAGTGCGACAGCCGTCCCTCACTCCTCTCGCTGTAGGTCCATTTCATATGTCACCACACTGAGCTGCTTTGCCTTCTTCATCCTCTTCATCCTGTACCCGGTTGTGGATGTGAAGGGGCTGTGGACAGGAACCCCATTCTTTTATCCCGGTGAGTCAGCTGTAATGATGGGAAGGTGATAGTGACCAGGCAGACTGGCTGAGGCGGCACTGGGCCTCCTCAGAGCTGACGCCTGTCCTGGGGGCCATTTCCAAGGAGCAAGCTGAGGAAGAAGCCAGCAGGAGCTATGCTGTCCCCACTCACAGGAGGTCACTGGTCTGTCTCAAAACAGTCCACCCCATTTTTTCCCATTGAGTTTCTAGACTCAATAAATAAACTCTTCATATTCAGGCAGTATAAAATGGTGCAATGCAGGATATGATGCAGGAAATAGTGTTTTTAATAGGAAATAGGAATGTGCTTCCTATGTAAATGTGCATGTGTATATACGTATGAGTGTGCGTGCGTGCGTGCGTGCATGCGTGCGTGCGTGTGTGTGTGTACAGCTTCCAGGGGTCAATTCTCACCACAGTGAGGGTTCCGAGGATAGATTTGAGGTTATCAGTCCTGGTGGCAAATGCCTTTACTTTCTTAGCCAGCTTGATGCTCCTACTTCATAAGAATTTAGAAACACACTCACAGGTAAATATCTAAGCTGTGTATCACTTACTTGGGGCAGTAGGCAATAATGCAAGAGCACGCTTTGTGTTATTTATTGAATTCACTTCAAGAATTCTATGAATGATCTGGAGAGAAAAGCATGTTTTGATCTCTCTAAGGGATGAATTCTATTCTGGTGTACGTCGGCCACGAGGTGTTTGAGAACTACTTCCCCTTCCAGTGGAAACTGGAGGATGACCAGTCACACAAAGAGCATCTAATTCAGAACATAGTTGCCACCTCTCTGTGGGTGCTCATTGCCTACATTCTCTATAAAAAGAAGATTTTTTGGAAAATCTGACAGCACCCGCTGAAATACAGTGCTGGAGGAGTCCAGTGGCCCTGTGAAAAGGATGGAACCATCCTTCCTCACAAAGGGGATGTACTTCTGGACGCTGTGGCCAAGCTGACTTGCTTAGACATCAGGAGGTTGCCTGCATATTTTTGACTTACATTTTACATATCTGAAATGTTTTGCCCTCCCTTTTCTCCATTTTGTATGAAACTGATATACTTGGAACATGTATGGAAATCTCACTGAACTTCCCAGATGGGATTTACTCTGGACATTTGCCTCTATGGTGGAGGCCAAGGTGGGTGGGCTGGGCTTTACCCAGAAATAGAACCCTCTCCAAGCTTGGACAGTGCTCTGGGTTTGGTCCCCAGACCACAAACAGGCAAACAACAAGAAGAACACAAGAAAACCCCAAATAATTGAAGGACTGATTTTTAATTCCTGAAAAATGTCTTCCCATGTGTACATGCATGCCAACAAAAATGCCATGGTTTCTGTTGTGACAGACATAAAGCTTTTTGAATGGTCTGTGTCATAATGTTGTCTGGTTTTTTAATATATATATATAGCATGCACTTTAGTGTTTCTAGAAAGCCAAAGTAATTTTCATTTCCAATTTTCAGGGCTTTAGTGGGCCCACAAAATGCATTATCAAAAGCGACTTGCTTCTTTCCTCACTTTGGAAAAAAAAAACTGAAGTATAGATTTGTTATTGCAAACCTCTCTTGGTATGTATAGCTCTCCCTGCCCACTCACATTACTATTTAATGCTGTCCATCTGTCTGTCTGTCTGTACTGACCTGTCTCTGGATGTTACCTAGGCATCTCTAGGCACCCAGAGATGAAGCTGTGGAAAAAAAAACATAAGTTCTCTTGTGGGTCCTTGTGAGCCCTGTCCTGTGTAAGGTGTGGGACACTTCCCTGGCCTGTCAGAGCTTTGGCTCCCTCATCTGTGGAAGGAGAGAGACAGGATGCACCCTCATGTCTCCCCAGTGTTTGCATGTGATAAGGTGGGACTCATCAGCAGCCTCTCTGATACCCTCACTGTAATCTTACAGGAAACCTGGGGAAGGAGTAACAGCAAAACCTTTACAAATCTACAGAAGCAAATCTTAGCGAATGGCCGTCCAGTTTCTTAGGGATGAAAGGGATATATGTGAAAAGATGGCCCTTTGTAAGTTGTGCATATAAATCTCCTCTTGGGGATTTTCCATGAGAATTGCATTTTTAAGGACAATCACGATGGATTGTACTTTATGCCACTCTTCTGTGGTGACCTGGGGGCATTTCAGTTACTGCCAATGAATGTGTGGCTTCTGAGTCAGGGTCCAGCTCTGCCCTGGACTCTCAGGGACTCATTAACTGCCTGTTGTGTCCCCACCTATGCCTGCAGCATCTCTGACTCAGTCCCTCCCTTTCTCTACACATGGAAACCCCATGTTTTCCTAGCTCTGAATGACTCATTCTGTCTCGAGGTGGAGAACTGTTGCTTTCTTTTTGCTCTCCTTACTTGTACTTTCCCATTAAAAAATACATACTTGGTCATCGCTAAGTCTTCTCAGCTCTGTCTCCATCTTCCACCCCTACCTGCTTTGTTCTCCCATTGTTATGGCCTCCATTCTAGTCTGGATGCTTGCCTCTTTCTACTGCCACCAGATTAAACCTTATAGAGCAGGAGTTGGATCAAACCACCATTTTGTACAACTGGATTGTGCCTGGGATATCTCTGCCTTGCCCTGTCTTCCCTTCTCCTTCATGTTCTTTGTAGCCCAGCTGGACCCCTCCCTCCTGAATTTAGGCTTCCTCTTCATTCCTCTGCAGTGGTAGTTGATTTGTTGGTTAACAAGCCCCATTGTGGAAGCACCACCTCTAATCTCATTCTCATCCAGTGCTGATTTCCCCTACTGGGTCCTCATGTTGCTATCTGTCTCAGGGCATTAACTGCTTCTGCCTCGGTGATGGTTATTTTCTGTGCTGTCGTGATATTACTGGCAAGAATTACACGTTCTTCTGCATCTTTGTGGTACCAAATGCACTGTCTTGTACTTAGCAAGTGCTAAATAAACATTTATTAAGGCAAAAACAATGTGGGTTTTGGTGGTTTTTTTTTAAAAGAATTTAATTTTTTAAACGTTTGTTTATTACTTCATTAGGTCTCCATTGCCTCCCCTCCCTCCACTCCTTCCCAGCCCATCCCTCCCATGTCTCTGGTGTGGGATGTCTCCTCGTATCAGCCCCCTCTCAGTTCGATAGTCACATGAGGTCTAAGAGCTTCCTCTTGCACAGGAGGCATACATGGCAGTAAAAATATGGAACGCTTCACGAATTTGCATGTCATCCCTGCGCAGGGGCCATGCTAATCTTCTCTGTATCGTTCCAATTTTAGTATATGTGCTGTCGAAGCGATCACAAGAGTTTAATTTTTAGTTATATGTTTATGGGGGGAGTTGTGCCTGCAGAGGCAAGAAGACGGCATTGGGTGCCCCTGGAGTAGAATTATAGGCAGTTGGGTGTCACCCAGTGTGGGTGCTAGGAAGTGGGTGTGGACAGCAAGACACTATTGGCTGGAATAATTACAGACCATGCTTCATCTTTCTAGGGGCAAAATTTGACATTTAAGCCACTTAAAAAGTATTTGCATTTCTACCTCCTGATTTTCTTTGTTTATTTATTGCTTCAGGTTACATCTCCATCACAGTGCACACTTTCCACCCCTCCCAGTCCCACCCTCCCACCCTCTACCCCCATCCCTTCACTCTTCCAGAGTGGAGTGTCTCTACATAACAGTCCCCCACCCCAGTTCAGCAATCATATGAGGGCCAAGAGCCTCCTCATACACTGGGGGCCTACAAGGCAGCACCACTAGGGCAAAGTGTCTCACTGACAGGAAACAAAGTCTAAGTTCCTCTTCCCTTTGGTGCACTGGTTGTAGTATAGTTATCCTGTACTATATGGCTAAAATCTGATTATAAGTGAATAGATGCCATGTGATCCTTCTGAGTCTGGGTTAGCTCACTCAGGATGAGCTTCTCTAGTTCCATCCATTTGGCAGCGAACTGCATGATTTCATTGTTTCTGATGGCTGTGTAGTATTCCATTGTGTAGATGTACCACAGTTTGTTTTTTTTTGTTTTTTTTGTTTTTTTTTTGTTTTTTTAATCCATTCCTTGGTTGAGGGACATCTGGGTTGTTTCCAGTTTCTAGCTATTGCAAATAAGGCTGCTATGAGCATAATGAGGAAACATCCTTGTGGTTTGGTGAGGAATCATTTGGATGTACACCCAGAAGTGGTATGGCTGGGTCTCGAGGTAGAGCTATTCCAAGTTTTCTAAGATATCGCCAAACTGATTTCCATAGTGGTTGTACAAGAATGAACTCCCACCAGCAATGGAAGAGTATTCCCCTTTCTCCACAACCTTGCCAGCATGTGCTGTCATTTGAGTTTTTGATCTTAGCCATTCTGACAGGTGTGAGATGGAAACTCAGAGTCGTCTTGAGTTGCATTTTTCTGATGATTAAGGATGCTGAGCATTTCTTCACATGTCTCTCAGCCATTAGGAATTCCTCCTTTGTGAATTCTCTGTTTAGCTCTGTTCCCCACTTTTTGATTGGATTATTTGGTTTCTTGGCATTTAATTTCTTGAGTTCTTTGTAGATTTTGGATATTAGCCCTCTGTCAGATGTGGGGTTGGTGAAGATTTTCTCCCAGTCTGTAGGCTGCCGTTTTGTTTGAATGACAGTGTCCTTTGCCTTACAGAAGCTCTTCAGTTTCATGAGGTCCCATTTATTGATTGTTGATCTCAAGTCCTGAGCTGTTGGTGTTCTGTTCAGGAAATTGTCACCCGTGCCAATGAGTTCGAGGGTTTTCCCCACTTTCTCTTCTAATAGATTTAGTGTGTCAGGCTTTATGTTAAGGTCTTTGATCCACTTGGACTTAAGTTTTGTGCAAGGTGATAAGTATGGGTTTAATTTCATTCTTTTACATGTCGACATCCAGTTGGACCAGCACCATTTGTTGAAGATGCTGTCCTTTTTCCATTGTATGGTTTTGGCTTCTTTGTCAAAAATTAAGTGACCATAGGTGTGTGGATCCATGTTTGGGTCTTCAATTCGATTCCATTGATCCACTGGTCTGTTTCTATACCAGTACCATGCTGTTTTTATTACTATTGTTCTGTAGTACAGCTTGAAATCTGGGATAGTGATGCCTCCAGATTTTTTTTTTTTTTATTGTACAGGATTGATTTAGCTATTCTGGGTTTTTTGTTATTCCATATGAAGTTGAGAATTTCTTTTTTCAGGTCTATAAAGAATTGTGGTATTTTGATAGAAATTACATTGAATCTGTATATTGCTCTTGGCAGGATGGCCATTTTTATTATGTTGATCCTACCTAACCATGAGCAAGGGAGATCTTTCCATCTTCTGATGTCCTCTTCAATTTCTTTCTTCAAGGACTTGAAGTTCTTGTCATACAGGTCTTTCACTTGCTTGCAACATGAGCTTTTTAATGCTAACCGTCACCACCATTTGTCCCACATGCTGGTCATAAGGGAAACTGACTGCTTTTGGTAGAGAGAAATAACCTTTATAACTTTCTCATGAATGTTGGATTTTATTTACCCTCCAGAAATCTCCCAATAACCTAGGGTGAACAATCCTGAATTGGTTTTTGGGAACAATTTTTGGGGTGTTTTGGGAACTGGAGATTATTCTTTTTGTTCATTTGCCCACATTTCTCATATTTTATGATGTTTGTGGTCACATCTTCCGCTGCTGTGCTTGGTTTTTTTCTTGGTATTTGTCTCGTGACTTGGTTCTCCAGAGCAAATCCTCTCACACTGGTGCCCAGGCTTGGCGAACAGAGGTCGTTCTGCCATTGGAACAAGTCACAGGTGACCCTTTTTCACATCACAGTCAGCAATGACAGACACCGATACTACCCAAGCAAGGAAGGGGGACACCATACCAGGGGCAAAAATCAGCCATATTCTTTGCCCAAATATTCCAAGAATGGTCTCTACGCCATTTACTAATAGTCTGAACTCTGGCCCCCAGAGTTCAAATTGCTCTCAACACTGTCGTTCATGCTCCTACTAGGATGGCCCATTAAGTACCACTTAAAATGTACAACTGCTTTTCTAGTCCAAACTCCCAAAGTCTTCCATATTACTTCAACAGACAGCACGGTCAGGCCTGTCATGGCAATTTTCTAGTGCCTGGCACCAACTTTTGTTTTTTTAGTCACTGTTCTAGTGCTGTGAAGAGACACCATGACCAAGGCAACTTACAAAAAGAAGCATCTAATTGGGGCTTACTGTCTTAGTTTGGGTTACTATTGCTATGACAAAACCATGACCCGAGTAAACCCGAAGGGGTTTATTCAGCTTACGCTTTCCACATCATCAAAGGTAAGCAGGGCAGAAACTCAAGCAGGGCAGGAATCTGGAGGCAGGAGCTGACCGAGGCCATGGGAGAGCAAGCCAGCTTGCTCCCCGTTTTCTTATAGAACCCAGGACCACCAGCCCAGGGACAGCACCACCCACAATGGGCTGGGCCCTCCCCATCAATCACTAATTAAGAAAATTAGTGATTGCCGACAGCCCAGTCTTATGGAAGCATTTTCTCAGTTGAGGTTCCCTCCTCTCAGATGACTCTAGCTTGTGTCAAGTTGTCATAAAATTATCCAGCAAATTTATTTACATTTTCAGAGGGTTAGTCCATTATCACATCATGACAGGGAGCATGGTGGCATGCAGCAACAACTGAGAGCTATGTCCTGACCTGTAGGCGGAAAGAGAGAGAGAGACAGACAGACAGACAGACTAGACCTGGCATGGGCTATTGAAAACTTAAAGCCCATCCCCCAGCAACGCACTTTCTCCAACAAGACCCACACCTCCTAATCCATTCAAATAATGCCACTTACTTGTGTCTAAGTATTCAAATATATGATCCTATGGGGACCCTTCTTAATCAAAACACCATAGTTAAGTTTTTTTTTTTCAGTTGTCAGACACAGACACAACCACACCACCTCACATTAGTTTTTCTTTTGTTTCCACCATTAACTCAGTCTAATTCCTATGCTCATATGTCAACTTAATTCTCTATCATATCCTCAGGTACTCAGTCAAGTGCATAATCTAATTTTATTATGTTCATTCAAACAAAGACAAATTTTATTTTCAAATTTTGTTTTTTAAAAATATTCATTTCAGGGCTGGGAAGATGGCTCAGTGGTTAAGAGCACTGGATGCTCTTCCAGAGGTCCTGAGTCCAATTCTCAGCAACAAATGGTGACTCACCGCCAACTATAATGGGATCTGATGCCCTCTTCTGTGTGTTCATGAGACAGACTATTCATGTACATAAAATACATAAATAAATCTTTAGAAATCATTATTCATTTCATATACCTTTTTGCTTAATGTTCATTTGTCATCTTTTATTTGTTTTAAAGAAATAAATTATTTTATATTCCATTAAAAACAGCATAGTTTAGATTTCCTTTCAGAACAGACTACATTAAAGAACCATTAATCTCACTTGGGAGGCAGAGGCAGGCGGATCTTTGCGAGTTCAAGGCCAGCCTGATCTACAAAGTGAGTCCAGGACAGCCAGGGTTACACAGAGAAACCCTGTCTCAAAAAAACCAAAAAAAAAAACAAAAAAACAAAAAAAAAAACCGAACCATTAATCTTCAGGAAGTAGCTCAAGTCTGACAGGTTGAAGCCGCAAATTCATCCTTCTCAACAACCAGTGTGCAACCTGATAGGGGAGTTGCTAGTTCATCATGTCAAGAATTGGAATGCTACATTAAAGCTGTTAAGCGTGCTGGCTTTTATGGAGGTATACTTTTCCATTGAAACTATAAAATTATAAAACTATAAAAATCCCCTGAACAGAGCACTGGGATAATTATGAAAATGTATGTAATCATTTGCAAAAAGTTATTGTGCAGGAGACTTTCCTCCAATATTGTTCTGCTGTTTTGTTCCAAAATCAAACTAATCAAAATGTTGCAAGACACAAGGAAATGCTCTTATTCTCCGAAAATGGCATATGTATAATGAATTTGAAAATGTAGTTATTGTAAAATTTTTTGCTTTTGTGTTTTCTTCGAGACAGTCTCTCACTATGTAGCTCTAGGTGTCCTGGAATCTGGTATGTAGACCACGCTGGCCTCAGATTCATAGAGATCTGCCTCCTGAGTGTTGGGATTAAAGGCCTTCACTACTACACCTGGCCATGATAAACTATTCTGTCAAGCAAACCAAACAGAAAAAAAAAAGTGTGGTAAGAGTTTTGTTCTTAAAAAAAAAAAAAAAAAAACAAGAACTGGGCGTGGTGGCGTCTTTAATCCCAGCACTCGGGAGGCAGAGGCAAGCGGATCTCTGTGAGTTCAAGGCCATCCTGGTCTACAAAGTGAGTTCAGGACAGTCAAGGATACACAGAGAAACCTTGTCTCTAAAAACCTAAAACAACAACAAAAACCTAGTTTTTGTTTTAATCCCAGGTGTGGGATATGGGGCTGCTTCAGTTTTTCCACAGCTGTTAACCATAATTATCTTGTGCTCTAGCAGGAGTGTGGTTTAGCCAGATGCAGGAAATTTAATTCTGAGGACTCTGGAGAAAGGCATAAATGGCAGAGCCCAGAGAGGGATTGGGTGGGGAGCACTCTGAAGAAGGAAGAGGCTGATGCTGCTCCCCCACGCTGTTCCTGGTTTGTTCTGTTGCTGTGTTTGCTGTTGCTGGTTTTCTGGACTGCTAGCTCAATATTCTGAGGACTGAGGTTAGTCTTCCCCCCAAAGAACCCAACGACCCTATTAAACAGGAAATAGCTCAAGGAGACCTACGTCCCTTTCCCCTCTAACCTTCTTTCTCTCCTATCTACTGTTGGGAGGTTGGAAGGGAAGTAGAGGTTTAAGAACAGTAAAATGAAATAAAGTACATAAAACAAAATAAATGCCACCTACTACAAAAAAAGAATGTCATTCTCTGCATCCCTCTACACCCTGAGTCCCCATTTGCCTTTGAAGAGCTGATTTTGTCAAAGGCTTTTTCTTCAACTATTGAGAAAAAATAAAAATAAAAAAATTGAGAAAAAAATAAAAATCATGTAAGTTTTGTCTGTACTTCCATTCATCTGAGTTAGTTACATTTATTGACCTTTGTATGCTAAACCATCCCTGCATTTCAGGGATAAAGTCAAGTTGGTTATGGTATATAATTTTTCTGATGTTCATTTGTATTCTGTTTACCAGTATTTTATTGATTATTTTTGAGTCTATGTTCATTATGGATTTTGGCCTGTATTTTCTATTTTTGTTATACCTTTACCTAATTTGAGTATTGGAGTGTTCCTGACTTTGTAGAAGGACTTTAGGAATTATCCTTCTGTTTCCATTTTTTGTTGTTGTTGTTTTGGTTTTGAATAGTTGAAGAAGGATTGGCTGTAGGTTTGGGAATGTTTGGTAGAATTCTGCTGTGAATCCATCTGTCCCTGAATATATTTTTTAACTGAACATCTTTTTATTACTGTTTCAATCTCCTCATTCGTTATGGGTCTATTTTGGTATCTTCTTGTTTTAATTTTGGTGGTTTGGCTGAAACTAGAAAATCATCCATTTCTTTTAGACTTTCCAGCTTCAATGGAACACAGGTTTTTAAAACATCCCCTCTGAATTTCTTTGGTATCTACTGTGATGTTTCCCTGTTCATTTCTGATTCTGTTAATTTGGGTCCTCTCTTTCTTTTAGTTAGTTGTACTAAGGATCTGTCAATCTTGTTTAACTTCTCAAAGAACCAGCTCCTAGATTTGGTGATTCTTTGTATTGTTTTCTTTGTTTCTATTTCATTGATTTCTGCTCTGTTTTTTTATTATTTCTCAGCATTGACTGGGTTTGGATTTGGTTTGTTCTGGTTTTTCCAACTTTTTGAGTTCAGTCCTTAGGCCATTTATTTATTTATGCTCTCATTTTTTAGCATAGGCACCTAGAGCTATAAACTTTCCTCATGGGATTTCTTTCAATATGTTGCAGAAGTTTTGTTTTGTTGTGTTTTGATTTTCATTTAATTCCAGAAAGTTTTTTAGTTCTTCCTTGATTTCTTCTGACTCATTCATCATTTAGTGATGAGTTGTTTCATCTCCATGAGTTTGCATATTTCCTAGAAGTTTGTTTGCTATAAATTTTAATTTTTATTGCATTGTGGTCAGATTGGATAAGGAGGTGGGATACTGGCTCACCCCCAGAGCTCCTCTACAGTGACGCAGGAAGGCCAGACTAGGCTGGAGAACTGGTTGTGGTACTCAGGCTAAATCAGATTTTAGAAAAGGTTAAATGAAGAGTCCAGGGGTGCTCCAGAGCTAGACCCTGAAGGAGGATGTAGGATGTCTGGTGGGTATAGAGTGGGGAGGTAGAGGTGACACAAAGGGTCCTATGGGTGGGTACAGGTAAGGCAGGGCTTGGTGGAAGCCTAGATGTTGGGTACGTCACGGAAAGGTATGGTACCCTGTGGAAGCCTAGAGTTCTGCTGCTGCGAGGTGCTGGTGGCCAGACTGCCAGGCATTGTCTTTGGGACCTGGGCTAGATCCAACAGGTTGTGGAAAAACAAGTATCAAGTGGTGGGTGTGTTCACCAGGCTAGCCCCTGGAGGACGTGGAATGTCTGGGCATGGAGTGGGGTGAGAGAGATGACACAAAGGGTCCTGAAAGTGAGAAATGTTTTAAAACTCTGTGACCCCGATTTCTGATTTAGGGGTTAAAAGGTCATTGTGTCCTGGATAGTTTGTGAACTTGATACAAGCTAGCGTCGTCTGGTGTCTTACTGGGGTTACTATTGCCAGGATGAAATGCAGTGACCGAAAGCACGGTGGACAGGGATGCAGTGACCGGAAGCACGGTGGGCAGGCACCAGGATGAAATGCAGTGACCGGAAGCACGGTGGGCAGGGACCAGGATGAAATGCAGTGACCGGAAGCACGGTGGGCAGGGACCAGGATGAAATGCAGTGACCGGAAGCACGGTGGGCAGGGACCAGGATGAAATGCAGTGACCGAAAGCACGGTGGGCAGGGACCAGGGTGAAATGCAGTGACCGAAAGCACGGTGGGCAGGGAGGGTTTATTTGGCTCACACATTCACACAGCTGTTCATCATCAATGGAAGTCAGGACAGGAGCCTGGAGGCAGGAACAGATGCAAAGGCCATGGAGGGGTGCTGCTTACTGGCTTGCTCAGTTTTTCTTATAGAACCCAGGACCGCCAGTGCAGGGATGGCACCACCCACAATGGATTGGATCCTCTCCATAAATCACTAATTAAGAAAATACTCCGTAGGCTTGTCTACAGCCCAATCTTTTTCATGTCTATTTATTGCTTCAGGTTACATCTCCATCACAGTACCCTCTTTCCACCCTTCCCAGTCCCGCCCTCCCACCCTCTACCCCCTATCCCTTCCATCCCAATCCTCTGGAGTGGAGTGTCCCTACATATCAGTCCCCCACCCCAGTTCAGCAGTCATATGAGGGCCAAGAGCCTCCTCGTACAAGGAATGGATAAAAAACAAAAACAAAAAACACTGTGGTACATCTATACAATGGAATACTACTCAGCTATCGAAAAAAATGAAATCATGCAATTTGCAGCCAAATGGATGGAACGAGAGAAGTTCATCCTGAGTGAGCTAACCCAGACTAAGAAGAATGCACATGGCATATATTCACTTATAATCGGATTTTAGCCATAAAGTACAGGATAACTATACTACAACCAATGCATCAAAGGGAACAGGAACATAGACTTTGTTTCCTGTCAATCAGCCCAATCATATGGAGACATTTTCTCAATTGGGCTTCCTTCCTCTCAGATGAGTCTAGGCTGTGTCAGGTTGACATAAAATTAGCCAGCATGTCTGGGCAAGAGAGAAGCTCAACTGAGAAATGCTGCTTCCGTTAGAATATCCTGTAGCTGAGCCTATGGGACATTTTCTTGGTTGATTCAAGAGACACTGCTCATTTGGGCAGTGTCACTCTGGGCAGGTAGTAAGGAGAAGAAAAGGAGGTGGACATGGGCAGCCACCCCTCACCAAGAAGCTACATGTAACTGACAACTTCTGGCAAAGGGAAAATCAGTCTGCTCCAACAGTTTCACTGGATGTATCAACAGCACTGCAGGAGTAGCTGGTCAACACAAAATGGATAGGATGTTTTATAGTGTCCCTGATCTTAGCAGTTTGTAATGGTTGCAATGCCCCAGGAGCAGGGAGTGGTCCTTCTAAAAGGAACCCATCCCTAGTACCCAGGTCAGCTCAAATTCTGCTGGTTTCCCTGCTTCAGTGTGATCCCAAAATTTCATAATACTCACTTTAATAAACATCTGCTCTGTCCTAGCCACGTACCTAGGTCTTATTCATAGACAAATTAGTTCCAGGACTTCGTAATTCAGCTCAAATGAACCCACTTCTTGCTCAAGGAAAGAGAGCAATGAAGTTTAACACCATTTATCATGTGCATCTTTATTCATCACACCAGATCCAGTGGGATAAGACGGTCCCTTTCACATCCGTGTGGGCTTGCCAACTCATTGGCCACTAAGCAATGGGAACAAAAACAGCACGCTTCTGTTGTTATGTTCCTTGATCAACATCACTGGCAACGAATGGCTCCAAAGGATAGATCCGGGAGTGGGAATGCTGGCATGTTTTCTCTACAACAGCACTGACTTTGGAAGACTCTGGCTGTGTTTTGGACGCACCTCTGGGGATAGTGACATCACATTTGTAATGTCAATAATCTGAGTTGAAGAAAGAGTTTCCCTTTTATAATAGGTGATGCCAAAAGGGATGGCACAAAACACAAGATCTGAAGGCATCAGGTAACAGTCATTAGCCGGCCTGGTGATCACAAACCTGTGAGGAAAGCCAAGGGTGGATTCTGAGACTGCCGTATGGACACTGGGCTACAAGCAACACCCCAGATCAAGAGGACATTCTGTTCTGGTTTTTCTTTTCTTCACTGGGACACATAGCAGGAGAGGTCCCGGAGTAGAAACGAGGGTGCTGACTTTCACCTCTCTACAACACGCTCACCTTGGCATCCTAGCTTTCTGGGAGCAGCTGCTCTTATCATTTTAGTGAGAGAGAAAGGAGACGGTATCTGGGATAGTTCACATCAGCTGGCTTTTCTGACTGTGGGTTTATCTGCTTGCAGAACACATACTAGTACTTTCAATTAGCACAGTTCTGAGGACTGAGGGAAACTGTGATAGGAGGTGACACCTGCCTCACAGGTGCAAGGCCCTGGCGTCCACCCCAGAACTACACACAAACAAAAGCACCCTCAGTACTTGACGAGGGAAAAGATCTTTTGACCAGAGAAACCGAATGGCATGGTTCCCTCCCTACAATGAGCCAGGATTCCAGATATTTCCATATAGACTTACATCTATCTTAACCTGATGTGTATGTCACCAAATTTCACATAGAATGCAGCCTGGCCAAAGAATGAATGCATTTAAAAGCTAAATTTCTATTCAAGTAAACTTGAAAGAAAACCTACAGCCTGGGCCTCCATGAGAAGACTTTTAAGGAAGCAAGACACCTCAGCAAGATATCAAGTTCAGAGCAAACCTCAACAGGTAATTCACACCTATTGAATGACCCACGACTTAGGACCAAAACATAAGCAGGCTGACCTTGTGTGACTTTCATCTGCCCTTCTTCACTGCTGTCCCCAAAGGTCCCCTCTTAAATATGCAGGTTTGACTGACCTTCAGTGGGTAATCTACTAATCATTTCCCAGCCAGTCCTCCATGGCCCTGATTGGTTCTAATTAACATTTAGTTCAATCACACATTCCTTTAAAAGGAGAAATGCCATCTCCTTCCCTGAGGACCTCTCAAATACTACTTGCACATTCTTCTAAAAACCATATTTAACAGATTTTCCAGATGTGTGAGGGACAGGATTTAGAGCTGGGGAAAAGGAGGCAGGAGAATATATTTTACATAGAAATCATTTATATATTCTGGTGCTGAACTCAAAGCACTGCTCCACTCCACTGTCTTAAAGGTGAGTGTTTAAAGCCAGCTACCCCCCTCCTAACCCATCAGTATCATCTATAGACGTCCATGTTTATTTAGTTCTTCGGCACTTGGATAACATTTTCTAACTCCAGCTGCATCACCACTATTTGTTCCTATAGTGGCTAAGTCGTCTACAACTGTCACTCAGGCTCACTTGTCTGACATCCGCTACCCAAAGATTCTCTATTTTCAAACCACTTTGCTGGCACATCTGGAATGTTACCACTTCCTGACCATGTCCCATGACAGAAATCTTAAGATTCAGGAAATCACTCTCCACTCACAACCTCCCACCATTCTTTATCTCCCACTCTTTATACTGAATCCATCTCCACACTAAAATCATCAGGATTTCAACTCTTTGTCCTTTGACTTTACACTCTATCATATCCTCATGTATCCATGACAACCTTGCTTTCATACCACCCAGTAGTAAATCTGATCTTTTACATCTTTAACACTCGGTATCACCACTCCATCTCCTCTCTACACTGTATCACTCCTCCATCTCCTCTCTACACTTCATCACTCCTCCATCTCCTCTCTGCACTGTATCACTCCTCCATCTCCTCTCTACACTGTATCACTCCTCCATCTCCTCTCTGCACTGTATCACTCCTCCATCTCCTCTCTGCACTGTATCACGCCTCCATCTCCTCTCTGCACTGTATCACTCCTCCATCTCCTCTCTGC
>CAJQZJ010032761.1:4487794-4518915 GCA_907164525.1 Lophiomys imhausi
CTCCTCCATCTCCTCTCTGCACTGTATCACTCCTCCATCTCCTCTCTACACTGTATCACTCCTCCATCTCCTCTCTACACTGTATCACTCCTCCATATCCTCTCTCTGCACTGTATCACTCCTCCATCTCCTCTCTTCACTGTATCACTCCTCCATCTCTCTACACTGTATCACTCCTCCATCTCCTCTCTCTACACTGTATCACTCCTCCATCTCTCTGCACTGTATCACTCCTCCATCTCCTCTCTACACTGTATCACTCCTCCATCACCTCTCTGCACTGTATCACTCCTCCATCTCCTCTCTACACTGTATCACTCCTCTATCTCCTCTCTGCACTGTATCACTCCTCCATCTCCTCTCTCTACACTGTATCACTCCTCCATCTCCTCTCTACACGGTATCACTCCTCCATCTCTTCTCTGCACTGGCTATACACTAGGAAATTTTAGTGCTAAGAACCATCCACATAAAAAATTACCCTTACCTTATATTATTCATGTATCCCTTTTCTCTTAATACGGTGTTCTTCCTTCTTTTCTACTCCCCCACTCTTTTTGCTCCTCTTCATTTGAGCCCACTACTTGTACTGATTTTATTTGTCCTCTCCCTAGAATGGGTTCCACTAACCTATTTCAGTTCTTTCATTTTTTCATTTCTCCCTGCCCACAAAGTGCCCACATTTCTGTGGTGACAATCCTGACTTAGAACTGCATGCTGTTCTAGATTGCAATCTCTCTCTTTTTACCCTTTTCCCATTCATCCAGATAGACACCTTCTCTCTTTCCCACAGCTAGCAGAATGATCTCCTTTTAATAAAATTGGAGTCTGAACAAAGTACCCTGATGATTTAAGAATACAGACAACAAAGACTAGAGGGAACAATCATTAAACATTTCTCAGTGAATTCACAGAAAACCAGGGCATCCCCTGATTTGGTCAGTGGCTTCATGGACGGAGGCATGTCATAAAAGAACTCTTATTTAAAGTCTACATTTTAGTTTTCAGTAGAAACAGAATCTCTATTCTCTTTTCAAGATCAGTGTTCATGGGATTTTGATCACATGGCTCCTGCTGCTTAGACCCAGCCTTCCCTGTCCTTATGTCTTTATCTAACCCCCTGCATTCTGTTCTTGTTTGAAGCTCTGGACTTGGCTTTCACTGAGAAAAAGTGGCCTTGGTTCTCACACTTTAAAAGCCCTTTTGAAACCATCATACTCCCCTTTTGTGTTCTGAGCTGTGTTCCTCTTCATTCATCACACGGTATAGACCAATACATAGGATCCCATAATTATCCAGTGAGCCACAGAACAGTTGTCCAAAGGTTCTTTTTGGCTGAGAAGAGAACAGAGCAGCAGGCATTTGCTAGGCACCTGAGTCAAACAGTCACAGACACTTACTTCAGTTTTCTTTACCAGCTCCTTGCTGTAAACATCTAGAAACCCTGGCAGGCATTGATCTGCTTGTGCTAGCAGTGTAAGGTGGGCCATTACAGAAGTTTGACATCTTTTAGAAGCTTTATCTCTTTATCACTGATTTTCTCTAGAGCCTCTGGTGGGTGTAATGTGATGCATGCTCTTGCACTTTCTTTTATTGTTGCTATCTTGGCCACCATTAAGAGTTAATAATGAAGCCGGGCGGTGGTGGCGCACGCCTTTAATCCCAGCACTTGGGAGGCAGAGGCAGGTGGATCTTTGCGAGTTCGAGGCCAGCCTGGTCTACAAAGCAAGTCCAGGACAGCCAGGGCTGTTAAACAGAGAAACCCTGTCTCGAAAAACCAAAAAAAAAAAAGAGTTAATAATGAGCAGCAGGTTTAAACATTCAGTCTTAGAGGTCATCTTTAGAGAATCTCAAGCATTCTTTCTCTAAAGCTATGGTCACCAAGGTCACAGTCCAAAGGCAATGCCAGATAGGTTAGATGCCTCCAGAAAGGCAAGGTAAACAGCTGCTCAGTTCTGTGGCTCCTTAGGGAAAGATCAACTTGAGGACAGAAGTGCAGGACAGACTGCTGTCACCTCAGAGGTTAACTGCCTGTAGCAGCTTCCTGGACTTATGGCTCACTCTAGTCAGTTGCAGGACAGGATCTCAGAGGCACACAAATGCGGATGGTATTTGACCTGGAATTCACGGGCACAGGTCACAGGTCACGCTCATTTTGTCAGCGTGTACTGAGACACATGCAGCACAGAGGTCTAAAAAGCAGAGTCCTTTGAAGGGGCCCTGCTGACACCCCTGACTCAAAAAAGATGTCCCTTTGTCCAGGTACGTCCTGACCATGACACTGGACAAGTGGATGTAGTGTCAATCAAAACTAATTCTGAGAAGTAGATCCCTTGTCACCAGGCAGCTCTCTGCTCTTTTTCCTGAAGGACAAGATGGCCCACTGGAAGTTGCCCAACACGCTATCTTGTTATTGTCCACTTCTTAACAGTTCCCTGGGCTAAGAAAACATCAGCATAGTCTATGAAAACAGGGACATTCTTAACCCCAGTCAACAGAGTTCTGCCAGATTCTGTAAGCCTGACCAGAATTTGTTAGCATTTCGAGTTTTGAGGCAACAGTGAAAACCTGAACCATACTTCTTAGTTGCAACACGGTTGAAACTGTGATAACCTCAGGTAAGCCTCAATTTCTTGGTCTGTTAAATGAAACTAACTCAAGCCGTCCCTGGGCAAATTAAACACAAAAGACTAAAACTGATATAGAGAGGATCTAGGAGTTCTGGGAAAGCTGAGATCAAGGGGACTACATGTGACAACCACCTAATGTTGCATCATCTCATGACAAGATGAAAGGATAAGAGAGGCCACATGTGAGAGAGAAGGAAGCCAAGCCCATCTTTCTACTGAAAACCTGCTCCTGCTATTAACATGTAGGTCCATTATATCCCCTCAACTAATCATCTTTTAATGGCTCACCCTTCAACATGGTTGTGTTAGGGCTGGGTTTCCAATATGGGATCTACAGGGGGCACATTCAGACATAGGGTTGGGCCTGTCTGATGTTGCTTGCAGAATCAGCTGGAGGATGGAGAAACAGTTTTTCTCTACCTCTTGAGATTGTTGCAAAGAACAAACACAACCAATGAAAATGTACTATGTACAGGCACTCTGAAATTATAACACTATGTTGTATGAAATATATACCAATTATTATTTCTGTGCTGTAAGTCATTTACGAACCCAAGCAACTGAGACTGTTTTCTGAAACTCAGAGAGTTTAGGAAGTAGGAAAATGCATTATAGTGAAAGTAGACTCACCTCAATATCTGATAGAATGGTTTTGTCTAAAGAGAGAAGTCCCAGCTTACACCGTGTCCTCCCAGACAGAATTGCGGAACAGCCCTCCTGTGTCTCATAGCTCTTCTCCTTACTCAAATAATGTTCCATCTGAGAGCTTATACCTCCTGTCACGAGCATCTGAAGCAACTCCAGGACATGATAGTTGTAAAAGGCCTGGAAAGCAAGGGTGAGCCATGTGTGAAATCAGAAGGGCCAACACACGAATGGTGGAGGTATGGGGACATGGAGGTTTAGTGAGCACCAGCATTTGAAATGGGCCTGATGGTGCAGAACACTGCTTTTCCTTGTCACTATCAAAATCGGATGCAAGATGGCAGTTTGGGTAGGGAACTGAGTGTGTTAAAGCAAGACCGTTAGGGTTAGCAGTCATCAGTGTACATTATTAAAATGTATATATAATTAACGAGACAGATTTTTTTCCTGAAGGTTGTACTGACATTGCTGTCAACTATTCTTGTGGTCTTTTGGATGTTAATCTACCTATACTCCTTTGACGAATGACCTACTTAAAGCCACAGTGATGTCACTCATAAACACATAGTTCTTTTCAGCACAGTAGCAGCTGTTGGTGTCAGGTAAGTAGAGTCTTTAGAGTTCTTGGTGTCTTAGTCACTGTTCTATTGCTGTGAAGAGACACCATGCCCAAGGCGACACATATCAAAGAAAGCATTTAATTGTAGACTCGTTTATAGATTTCTTCATTATCAGCTTGGCAGGAAGCATGATGACTCACAGGCAAACATGGTGCTGGAGAAGGAGCTGAGAGTTCCACATCCTGATCCACAGGCAGAGAGAGAGACACGCTGGGCCTGGTGTGGGTTTTTGAGACCTCAAAGCCCTTCCCCAGGGACACCTTTCCTTCAGCAAGTCTACACCTACTAGTCCTTTTAATCCTTTCAAATATCGCCACTCCCCAATGACTAAACATTCAAATATATGAGTTTTTATGTTTTCTTCCCATTCCTCCCCTCCCCACTGTTCTCCCCCATGCTCCTCCCCACGCAGCTTGTTCCCTTTATTGTCTCAGTTAGTCCTGACTTTCCTATCGCATATATTCCATTGCTCTGTATATTCCCAACCTCCCTTAAATATCACACTCCCCTCTTGTGATCATGACCTAAACACATAAACACACACACACATGCAAACAAAACTTTTGATTCTGCATATGAAAGAAGCATGGCATATGTCTTTCTGCATTTGCTTTATTCCATCCACATAACATAATGATTTGTGGGTACATACATTTTCCTTTATGGCTGAAAAAGATTCCATTGTGCTAATGTACCACATTTTATTCATTTGTATGTTGACTGGTTGTGTTTCTCAACTGTTGTGAATAGTTCAGCTATAAACACAGATGTGTAAGCACTTCTGTAGTATATTACTTGATGTCCTTTGGATATATGTCTAGGAGTTAGATCACAAAATGGTTTTTTTTTTTACTTAAAATTTTCATTTTTAAAAGTCATTTTTAAAAAAATTACTTTTTAAAAGAATGTCAATTCTAACCATATATAAGCTCCTTAATTTGCATAGTTTTGGGGTATGGGATTTGGTATGTGATGTTTTTATTTGCAAGCTTTTTGTTTTGTTTTGTTTTGTTTTTCCAGACAGGTTTCTCTATGTAACTCTGGCTGTCCTGGAACTCACTCTGTAGACCAGGTTGGCATCAAACTTACAGCGATCCACCTCCATCTGCCTCCTGAAGTTTTTTCTATGTGTGTGTATGTGTAAATGGTGCACGCTCACATACGGGTGATAATCCATGCTGCTGTGTGATACAGAGGATAAAGGGAGGAACTGGGTGTATCCCTATCACTTGTTCCTCTGGAGACCAGGTCTCTCTCTGCCCTTGGAGTGTGGGACTCTCCCTCCTCAGGGGTTGTTGGCCACCGGCCCTTGATAGCTGAGTTCAGATGGCCCTGTGAGTAGGACAGAATGACAGACTTCCAGGATCAGCTTCAGGGAGGCAACTTGACTTTATTCCAGCAGTGAGCAGAAGAATCCACCCCGATTTCTACGGTGTCTGCAGGAATTTACTTTTACAGCTGTGGATAAGCCCCATCATTCCCTATACCATGGCCAGCCTTTGCTGTCATTTGTTTTGACAGCCATTCTGCCCAGCATGAGACAGAATCTCAGAGCATAACTTCATTTCCCTGATGTTTGAGAATTTTAGAACTGACGGGGATGCTCTCCAATGCAAATTTTATTTTATTTTTTGCTTCCCACATTTCTACTTGGTTTTTCTTTAAAATGTCAATTTTCTTACTAAACTTTCCTCTAGCTGACTTTCAGTCCATCTCTCTGACTCTCTTGTCCAGTCTGCTGGCTTTGTTCTCCATGCAGCTTCCCTGCCAAGGACCCAGGGTTGGATTCAGCTGCTATTTGTTCAGTTCACTGATCTTTTCACCAGAAAATTCTTGAGTGCTCATGTGAATTTCACCTATTTCAGTTTCTTTGGGTTAAGTTGATGAATTCCAATATTTCCGAGGCCTCAGGCCTTGCTCTCCCAGGCTTGTGTTGCGGTTTGCACATCTTTTGATTCGGATTCCATTACTGTTCATGTAGATCCTCTAACTGAACAGCCTGCCTTCAAAATATCAGCTCCAGCATGGGACATCAAGAAGGAAACAAAGTGCTGTAGCAGCTACATCATCAACTCATACAAGATAGACACACACTTGAATCATTTATAGCCCACTAGTGTGGTGGAGGTTTGGGTTTCTTTGAAAACACAGTTGGGGGCTGGAGAGATGGCTCAGAGGTTAAGAGCACTGACTGCTCTTCCAGAGGTCCTGAGTTCAATTCCCAGCAACTACATGGTGGCTCCCAACCATCCATAATAAAATTTGGTGCCCTCCTCTGGCCTGCAGGCATACCTGCAGACAGAACATTGTATACATAATAAATAAATACATCTAAAAAAAAAAAGAAGAAGAAATATGGAGAAAACACAGTTGTGTTGAATGAATGTGTTTTTTGTTTTGGTCTCAAGTAAGGGTTTTGGAGGAGCTTTGTCTACTGCTGAAAAACAGACTCATGCAAATCAGTCTGATGACTGCCACCTGTGGAGAATATATTTATGGACAGACACATTGAAGAGCTCATAATCTTGGCCAACAGGTTAACCTCATGATTAGGGTATAAGAGTGGCCAATTAGAAAACATCTGTGTGCATAATTAGTAAAAAGGAAGGCCCGGAAACTCAGGAGGGCTTTTTGCTTGGCATTGCTTCTCATCACTGCTCGTTGCTGCTTAGCACAGAAAGACGTTTTGCCAAAAGTTGCTGCTGCTGAGACTTGTGGCCTAGGTTGGGCAGAGCCCAGACTGGGCAGAGCCCAAGTTGGGCTGCACCCAGATGAAGTGGTGCAGAGGCCAAGGGCAGCCTCAGATAAGAGCACCTGCCCCAAGGAGATTTGACAAGCTGAGGCAGGCAGAAGAGGCTGAGGTGCAGCGCCTGCCCAGAAGAGGTTGGGAATACTTGGACAGGATGAAGAGACTGAGACCCCAGGCTGGGGTGTGGTAGTGGCCATTCCAGTCCTAGGGTGGTCAGTGCAGCGGCTGCTGTGTTCCCTTTCACAGATTTGGAGAGACTGCTGACTGATTGACCCAAGGGCTTGCACCTGAGGATGTCTTCATCTTGGTATCCTTTCTAATGTGCCTCGGTTGGGTGGAAGGTGTATAGAGATATAAATAGTTTGAAGGTACACCTTCACATTGGTATATTATTAGTAACCATAGAACTGAAAAGAGCAAAACAACTGTAGAGTGTGCTATGAAGTTAAAAGTTATCTAGGGCAAGTGTAGGAACAGTAAATGAAGCAGAAGAAAAGTCACATTAAACACACAAAAGGAGAAAGAAGGGGGAGAGTGGAGGACAATGGCAGAAAGGAGAAAAAAAAGAACATGAGTCTGGAAAAACAAAGTTAAATAAAAAGAAAAAAATTTTCAGTAGTGAAGAAGTTCAAAAACAAAACTAGATAAATGTAAGAAGAAAAAGTAGAAACAAGAGTGTTTTTAAAAAAAACAGTAAGGTGATGTCAAGATACTTCTAAATGTAGATAGGAGGTGAAGAAACAAGGAGGTCATATTTGTCCCCAAATAGAAACATGCATAAACAAAACTAGATAAATATACAAAGCAAAAATATAAACAATTGAAAAACAGTACTGTAAAAATCCTGTTAAACATGTCGAAAAACAAAGGAATCATGTGAGGGGTAAAAAGATGAGGCGCTAAAGCAGTTTCTCTCTGGGTCCTTGGAAACTGGAGATTAACATTTATGAGGAGGTTGTGAACTTGTAGACTGTTTCTCTTTCGGTCTGTGCTGAGTCTGTGTTGCACAAGGTCCACCTTAACTGTCTTCAGAGTGACTGGCTTCCTTCTTTGTTTGTCAGCGGCCTCTGCTATCACACACCCAGCTTTGCATTCTGGGTGTTGGGCAGTTTCTCACTCTCCCGAAACTTCTTAGACTTTAAGTCTGGGTAGCTGCTTTAGCTAGCAGTGTCTCCCAAGTGTGCTGGGAACGTAGGAAGCAACCTACAGCCACTGGTATAGGTCCAGGCAGAGGAACTGCCTCTGTACCTTCAAGGGCTCTGTCTGGAGGGACAGGGCTGTATCATGTCCACCCTTGGATCTTCAGAGTTCTTGGGCTCTACAGCAGTGGACAAACACATGGCTTCAGAATTCCATCCACCTGCTGACATCATGCTGCTAACTATCAAAAGTACAGGGTAATTCTAAGTTGGAGAGATCTGTTCCCAGCCCTAACTGTAGCACTATATAGAGTAATACTTTGTAGCAAAGAGAGGAATCAGCATAGCCAAGAGGCTACAGAAAGAAAATGAAGACACAATTACCCAAACACAAACTACACCTAAGAACGCCAACAGCCCCAAACCAACAAAATGATAGTAACCAATACATTTTTAAATCTTTCAACTCCCCAGTCAAAAGACATAGGTTAGTTGAATAAATTAAGAAAAAAATCTATCATCTTATTGTCTAGGAGAACCTCATCTTACCTTTAAGGATAGGCATCACCTTAGAGTGCAAGGAGGGAAAAGGTACTCCAAGCAATGGGACCAGGAAACAATCAGGCATGGTTATCCTCATGTCAAAGACAACAGACTTCAAGTCAAAACCAATCAGCAGAAATAGACACTTTGTCCCAGTCAAGGGGAAAATTAATCAAGAGGGTATTATAATCCTAAACACATATGCATCAAACTCTGGCATACCCAATTTAATAAAAAATTACTATTGGATTTCAAGACACAGACTAATCCCAACTCAGTAGTAGTGGGCAATTTCAATACCCCATATTCTATCACAGATTAAAGTCATCTGGACAACAAATAAAAAGAAAGATGAGAATTAAATTTTACCATAGGTCAAATGGATCTAACAGTTACAGAGTATTCTACTCAGACACCCAAAAATATACAATCTATTCAGTGATCCATGGAAGTTTCTCTAAAATAGACCATATACTGAGACACAAAGGAAATCTCAACAAACACATAAAAACTGATGCTGGGCATGGTTGCACACGCCTTTAATCCCAGCACTCAGGAGGCAGGGGCAAATAAATGTATCTCTGTGAGTTTTGGAACAGCCTAGTCTACAAAGTGAGTACAGGATAGCCAGGGCTCTGTTCCACAGAGAAACTCTGTCTGTAAAAAAAAATGAAACAAAAAACTGAAATAATTCCATGTATTTATTCTATGTGGTCACAATCCAATAAATATCAATATCAACAGCAAACAAGTACCTAGTGACTACACAAACTCATAGAGCTTAAACAACTCATTACTGAGTGATGAATGGACCAAAGAAGAAGCTAAGAAATTAAAAGTTCGTGGTAAATGAAAATGAAAACAACATACCTCTGGAACACATTAAGGCACAGTTGAAGTTGAACATGTACTAAGAGATCTTAGGAATTAGGTGCTGGCAAGTGTTGCTTTTGACCTCACGTGATAAATACTTCAATAGGACAAACTTGTGTGGCCTTTAGAATACTTTTTCTGAGGTTTTATGTAGCTTATTTTTCCCACCCAGCAAGATGTCAACCTCTTCCATGAACTAAAACCTATTCCTACAATAAATAAAGACATGTTGGGAGGATGTAGCACTCAGACTACACAAGGCCAAGCTCAGGTTCACATGAGGGGTGATGGGAGGTATTACCAAGCCATGGTGCAAACATCTAGTTCAAGACTATATGAAAATGTGCTCCCTGTGATGGCTTATGTTATGTGTCATTTTTTTTTATTTCCACTATTCCAGCTCTTTTCCATCTGTCTTTCCAGCTATGGTTACCATATATCCCTTGAAGAGTGTGTGGGGGCCACTTAATGCACAGTGCGGCAGGCAGTGTTAAGTGGTGGGGCATTTATGCCTCATTAGTTATAAGTGCAGAACACCCACAGACTGGTCAATCCATTGTCATCAGAGTAGGACGTAAGGATGGAGTCTTGATTGAAAAGGATGTTTGTCCAGTCACCCCTTCGTCTCTTCTTTATAGTGAAAGCCACAGCAACAAGCCCCTGCGCTACACACTAAGCTGATGCCGGCCCTGTGCCTTTGGGCTTCTGAGCCTCCAGAACTATGAGACAAGAACAGTGTGCTGTTGATAAATTACCCGGGCTCACATATTTTGCTGTAACAATATAAAAATGCACTAGGACATTCTTCTGCCAACTCTAAATAGCGTTTTGTTTTTTTGTTTTGTTTTGGTTTTGTTTTTTGGCTTTTTCCTGTGTGACCCAGTAGACAGTTAAGTCTTAACTTTAGGCTATCCACAGCCTAAGACAATCTGAAGAGAACAGAGATTTGGATTTACGACCCATCTACAATGTCACATTCTGACAGGTACGGGTAGAGTTTGTCAACAGCCACCTTTTGCCTCATGTGATGGTTTAGTTGTTAAAAAGTTAACTGACACATTGGTGACATCCAGCTAGACAACGCTAACAAGAGTTCCCTCAGAGGGCTGGAGAGGTGGCTCAGCGGTTAAGAGCACTGGCTGCTCCTCCAAAGGTCCTGAGTTCAATTCCCAGCAACCACATGGTGGCTCACAACCATCCCCAATGTGATCTGACGCCCTCTTCTGGCTGCAGGTGTACATACAGATAGAGCACTCATATACATAAATAAATAAATCTTAAAAAAAAAAAGTTACCTCAGAAAAGTAACCTGACTTGATTCCCTTCACTGCGAATATATGTGGCTTGGCCAGGGATTAATGTGCCTTACCCTTCAGAAATTTGACGGCCTATAGGCTCATTTCACAGGGTTCTAGCACCAAGGCAGAGGTATTTGTTTGAGAGCTCAGTGGGGCTTTTGCGATGTTCCGAATGGCTAAGGGGAGCAGAGCCATGTACTTCCCTCAGTAGTAAAGAGCACTGATGACATGAAGGGACTGTACACGCCCCAGCCATGCTCTCCTGAACACACAAACTGCCTTTGATGCAATCACGCAGCCTTCTCTATGTGGAATTGCAGAAAGCAGAGTGTTTCCCAAACTTCCTCAGAGCCTCATGCATTTAAGATCTGCATATTGATATTTGGTCTTTCCCTAACCCTCTCTTGAAATGTCTCAGAGGAAGGAATCTGTGAGGCGGTGGACTACGTGATTTCCTTTCAGGAGTTTCTATAGTCATTCACAAATAGCTGCCCACAGTCTCTGGGTCTTAGACAAGTTCAAATTCCTCAGATACCCTGGGTAAGCTCCTACCTCACTATGGAACATTCTTCCTCAGGGCTCTGAGGGGCATCCACTCTTCTCCATATAATGACTTACATGTGTCTTCTCAAAATCCCTTCCATGGTCAAAACTGAAACCCCTGTCCCTAAGCTCCATATTTCCTGATGTTGGCCCTTGTATACATTCTCTCTATGTTACTAGTTACCCATGTTTAAGGCAGTCACTGCTGGATGCCAGCACAGTGCTCAGCATACTGTGAGTGGTCAATCAGTATTTCAGAGTACTCTCCACTTACAGGGATCCTGTAATGGATCTGCAGAAGAACTGCTGAGCCATCACCAGATGCTTCAAATGGATCCCAAGAGAGGGGAAATATGCAGCGGGGGAACTGGCTTAGATCTGAAGAAACCTCATGCTCCTACCCAAGGCCAAACCTTTTCCCTTCGAAGTCCTGAGCCTCCCTCACAGTGATTTCTACATGAAGCACTGGGTGATCTATAGAGGTCTGATGCTGAGAGACCTGGTCTGCCCAGATGAATGTGAAGATTCAACTTTGGTACCTATTCCCCCAGGTATCTGGTATCTCCGTGCCAGAGCCGTAAGACGGTCATCTTGAAAATGTGAGATAATGCCTGCAGAGTTGCCCTTTTTTGGAAAATTAAAAAGAGGTTAGAACTGTGGGCTGCAGCTTCTGGGGGGTTGCTCTGGAGGGACTCTGGCTCTTCTGCACCTACCGTGGCCAGGAGAGAATCCAGGAAGGTGCCTGAGAAGACGGTGCCTGTCGAGAAGGAAGTGCTTAGGTGCAAGCTAGTTCCTTTGAGCGTCTCATCCAGCCCACCGATCTGCTCAATGAAGTGGATGTTGGAGGGATTCTCTGCAAGGAAAGGCCAGCACACATGGGAAGTGAGAGACTGCCTGCACCCCCACACTCAGTCCTCTCTGCTACAGCAAAGCTCTTTGGGGGAGAGTGCCCCCTGGACTGTTCTTCACGTCACTGCTCAATCAGTGAAGTGCTTGCCTTACAAACAGGAAGAGCTGCCGGGCGGTGGTGGCGCACGCCTTTAATCCCAGCACTTGGGAGGCAGAGGCAGGCGGATCTTTGTGAGTTCGAGGCCAGCCTGGTCTACAAAGCGAGTCCAGGACAGCCAGAGATATTCAGAGAAACCCTGTCTCGAAAAAAACCAAAAAAAAAAAAACAAAACAAAAAAAAAAACAAACAGGAAGAGCTGTTTGAGTCTAGAATTTGTGCCTTAAAGCCATGGGGCTGAAAAGATGGCTCAGCAGTTAAGAGCACTGATTACTCTTCCAGAGGACATGGGTTCAGTTTTCAATATCCAAATGTTGGCTCACATCTCTACAACTCTAGTTCCAGGGTATCCCACACTCTCTTTTTGCCTCTCTGAGTACCAGGCATTCACATGATACACAGGCATGCAGGCAAAAACAAACATTAACATAAATTAAAATAATAAAAAAATTAAAACAAAGAGAAGCTGGGCTTAGTAGTTGTGTGGGATAAAGAGGCAGGTGGGCTCCCCAGTCAACCACTAGGCTGACTCATTTGGTGAGCTCCAGGCCAATAAAGGATCTTTAAACAAGGTGGGATCTGGAGAGAAGATTCAGTGGGTAAAGGCACACTTATTGCCAAGCTTGATGACTGCCTTTGATCCCTGAGACCCATGAGGTTGGTGAAAGGAGGAAACCAACTGCCACATGTCCTCTAACTATGACAGCCACACACCATAAAACTTTGTCTTAATTCTGCTGGGTCATATAGACCAGAGGCCTCAAAATTCCTCCCCATTATCCCTTAGGTTGCATATGTTATACCAAAGCCAGACCCGAAGCTCCCATTTCAGTCTGACCTTTCCAGCAAAGAAGACAAAGGGTGAGCATTCTGCAGATGACTTCTTTGCTAATATGACAATAGAGGGTGTCTGTTTCCAGAAGGTCTTTGGCTGAACAAAAAGCCTGTGGTCCCTGCTGAGTGGTTAGACACACTTAATCTCTTGCCCACCACCTTAATTTACCATTTCTTCTAATTACACACATAATGTATTATATCTTGGAAGTTAGAGATGGTTAAAAGGGAAGAAACAATTATAATACACATTAAACTTGTAGTCATCTAAGCTTCAAGGTGGTTGCAAGTAGAGTGACAGGTACTGGTTTAGATGCTTAGAAAAGGCTTCAATGAATGATGTCTCCAGTTGAGGAGAAGGCCAATGAGGCACCCAAACAGCCCCGAAAGGTTTATGCGGCCCATCCTGGTATCTTGGTCCCCTGACTGTGGATTCTAGGAAGAACTTGAGGCATCAACTATGTACCATCAAAGACTCTCCCTTGAATATTCTACTAGAAACACAACTTACTCAGTTCAGTGAGAGTGGGGATCCGGTGTAATCTTCCTCCCCTTTTGTATTTAGTAAAGGAGGATGCAGTCTTTGATTCTACAGACAACAAAGAGACAAGTACAAATAAACAGCTCATAAAATTTGGTCAGATATACAGCAACACCATGTGACCCAATGCTTTATTATCTCAGCAAAGTTACTTTCTGGTCCAAATCCCAAATTCATTTCTGTATTTAGAAAAAGAAATAATTGTCCCTTGACATCTACAAGAATTGGAGTCCCTGTAAGTACCAATCCTTAAATGCTTGAGCCCTTTCTCACAAGGGCTATATGCCATAGTTATTTGCATATCACCAATGCATACTCTCCCAAGGGCCCCCCATTACCTCAGAGGGCCTGTAATACCTAACATAGTGTAAAAACCTATAATACTAAGGTTTAAAGAACAGCAGCATAAGTTCTGTAAACGTTTAGATGTTTAATGTAGATACATTTGCCCCTGAATACATTCTGTCTGTGCTTGGGTTGAATCAACAGATGAAGAACGCTTGGTAGAGTTCACTGTATGACTGTATTTGGTCTCTTCTCTTTTTGAGATGGATGGCATCTCTCTCTCTCTCTCTCTCTCTCTGTGTGTGTGTGTGTGTGTGTGTGTGTGTGTGTGTGTGTGTGTATCTGTCTGTGTGTCTGTGTGTGTGACACAAAATTCTCTGATAAGGAAAGTGTTTGAGTAATATCTCAGCTACATTAATATTCTTATAGAACTTTTAGGAAACTTATGATGAGTTGATGTTGCTGTTTGCTGAGTGCTTCTGGAGACCATGCTGTATCTTCTGGGTCCTAGTGCTGCTATCTGTCACCTCAAGATCCTCTTACGGATATTGCTTGTGTTTTCTTTCTGCTCTTCAGAACCGAGTGGTGCCCCACTCTGAGAACCCTGTCTCTACCTGGAATGCCTTGGGATTCTGTAAAGAATAGTCTTTGATGTGCAGGAAGTAAACAATCAGAGTCCTGCAGGATAAGAAACTTAATTATCATCTGTGCTTAGACTATTTAATTCATTGCCTAGGTTTGCCAACCTGCTCCTCCTGCAATGTGGGAGGGTAGTGATCAGGGCATTACTGGACACCCTTCAAGCTTCCCATGGAAGTGTCCAGGAGGCCTGGTGCTCTTACAGATCCTTTAGGGAGTCCTCATTTCTGTCCACCTAACTCCAACATCCTGGGATGAATCTATATGTGTCAGTTAGGTTAGCTTCCTATGTGAGTTTAGCAGGATGTCAGGGCATGGAAGATCTCCTGACTCTATCAAAGGCTCACCAGACATGAAAACGTCCTCAATCTCAGCACTACTGACCTTTACCATGTGGGGCTGGCCTGTGCACTGAAAACTCCTTAACAAACCGAATGTGTGACCTTACCAACTATACTCTGAAGGCATCTCTCCAGTTATGACAACTAAAACAGTCACCACTGACCTAGGGAAACACAAAGCAGCCTGTCCACCATCAGTTAGTGTATTATGGGCCAACCTCTAGCTCTGGGCAGAAAACCTAATACATCACAGAAACTCAGTATCTTTTTGCTGAATTAATAAAAGGAGGGAAATCACTAGCTATTTTTAAAAAAATCAAACATTTGGCTGAGCATGGTAGGTACATCTTTAACCTCAGCACTTAGGAGGCAGAGGCAGGTGGATTTCTGTGAGTTCAAGGCCAGCCTGGTCTACATAGAGAGTTCTAGGACATAGTAGACACTGTCTCAAAAAAAATTAGAATCAATTTTTAAAAATTTATAACCAATAAAAGAAGTCAAGTTCTTAAAACAATAACTAAATAATACCTACAAGAATCAGTATTTGACTAATAGTAACCCTTCTTGTCATAATACAGCAGGTGCTATGCTTTCCAATATTAGAAAATTTTTTCCAATAATGAATATTATTTTCCAATAACAGCAAAAATAATGCCTCTTCATTTTGGTGTTTTTTATCCCTTAAAATAAGAGACCAGTGCGTATGAATTCCACATTGAAAATAGATATAGGGTTTCATTTGACTTAGAATTCCAGAGGAAACAACTGTGTTATTTGTACCATTGTGTTGTCAGAGCCAGAAAAACTTGAAACATCTATCCCAATCCTTCTTCCTCTATCACAGATCAAGTATTTGGGAAGAGGTTAATTAATTAATTTCCTTATCCCGCCCTCCCTAGGCTCTTCCCCTCCAGAGTTGTTCTGACCTGGCCCTGGAGGCATCGGGGAAGGGCATCTGACCCTCACGGACTGGATGTTGAGTGTGGCCATGATAGTCTCAGTGTCCACCAGAATCTGGCTGGTCAGTGGCTTGGATGGTGTGGCTAAGATAGCGCACATAGAGCACCGCTCAATGTTGACTGCATGCAGATCTCCAGTGTAGAGTGCAGATCCCTGGGGGAGAATTCCACATAATGAAGGGTTGTCAGATGGACATCATGGTTCATGGGGGTGGGTCTTGTTGGGCTGATGCAGTTTTTAGCTAAAACCTCTACTGGCTTGACTAAAACTTAGCAGTTCTCTGACACATTGTTCTGATCAATGGTTAATAACTATGAACAGACAGATGTCTCTCAGAGGACAACTTTGGAGGAGATGAAGGAGTGATGGGAGCAAAAACCCATTTTGATGCTGGGTGGTGGTGGCACAGGCATTTAACCCCAGCACTCAGGAGGCAGAACAGGCAGATTTCTAATTTCGAGGACAGCCCAGTCTACAGAGCAAGTTCCTAGACAGCCAGGGCTACATAGAGAAACCATGCCTCAAAAAAAAAAAAAAATCCACTTTGACAACTCAAGTAAGAGAAAACAAAAGGTAACCATGGTGAGAAAAAGAAAGGAGATATGGTGGAGCTAAAGGCTAATTCTACATCTCCCACCCTTGAAAGTAGCACACTCCACTTGTACTCTCCAAATAACAATGTAGCCCCATCTTTAGGATACTTGGGAGTTTGTCTCAGCATTTCTATTGCTATGATGAAACACCATGACAAGAAGCAACTTGTGTAGGAGAGAGTTCTCTATCTAGTTCAGCTTATACTGACTGACCACATCACAATCCATCATAGGAGGTCAAGGTAGGAACTCAAGCAGGGCCGGAACCCAGATGCAAGAACTGAAGCAGAGGCCATAGAGGCATGCTTCTTACTAGCACACCCAGGACAACCAACCCAGAGGTGGTACCACCCACAGTGACGTGGGCCTTCTCAAATAAATCACCAACAAGAAAATGTATCACAGACCAATCTGGTAGGGATATTTTCTCAATTGAGGATCCCTCTCAAGAAAATGTATCACAGACCAATCTGGTAGGGATATTTTCTCAATTGAGGATCCCTCTTCCCAAATGACTCTGGCTTGTGTCAAACTGACATAAAACTAGGCAGCACAATTGACCCCTTGTCAACTTGACACACAGTCACATCACTTGTTAATCCATAACCTTTCCTTTCTTGTTCATCCTCACAAACTCACACATCACAATATG
The DNA here is from genome assembly GCA_907164525.1 of Lophiomys imhausi. Lineage (NCBI taxonomy): Eukaryota > Metazoa > Chordata > Mammalia > Rodentia > Muridae > Lophiomys > Lophiomys imhausi. Next base: position 4,504,686 of record CAJQZJ010032761.1, read on the forward strand.
AAACAAATAATTGTAAAAGTCCTACAGTCTTTAAAATCCAATCTCTTTAAAACATCCATAGTTTCTGTCAATGTTCAAAGTCTCTACAAAATATCCAGAGTCTTTCTAAACTATCCTAAGTCTCTTACCATTGGATCCTATAAAATAAAAAATAAGTTAAATACTTTCTTACTCTAAGAAGAATCAGGACATAGTCAGAATCAAAGCACACTAAAACTAAGTCTAACAGTATATAGTTCAGTCTCAGAATTCTGGGATCTAATCACAGTCTAGGCTCCAAGTGGCTTGCAACAGAACACATAGCTTATCTTGTGGGCTCAGGCCAGCTCCACTCCATAGCTGTTGCTGTACTTGGTGATTGTTCCAGGTAGTGGAATTTCCAGTATGGGATATCCTGATACAACTAGACTGTACTTTTACCCCAGACTTTCTTCAGGGATTCTAAGCCTACCTACTACAAGGTGCCAAGCCTCAGCTTCTCTCTGTGGCTCCTTCAGTCCTGAGACTTCAACTGAAGCTGGACCTTCACCAATGGCCTCTACTGACCTTTCACAGTGACAAGTCTCAGTTGCTTTCCACGTCTGTCTCTTTCATTCCTCCAAGCTAGCACCGTGAAGGAGAATCTTACACATTATCAGTTCAACTGCCAGCATAAGGTATAGCCGTGGCCTCCTCAGGACCACAGCTTTTATGTGCTTAGCCTAAGAAAACCTTCCCAATTTTATTATCCTCAGTGATGTTGGTCTCTTCTTAGTCACCACTAATTTCTAAGCTCCAGCAAGCCAGGATCAATTGATCCAGTAAAGCAACATTTCACCTTAGTCGTTCTGGTCTTTTCTTAATGACAGATAATTCTTCAACCCCAGCTGACTAGAACTACAGATTCTTAAAGCTCAAAATATTGAACCACACTACAGTCTTTAATGGGCTCTCTAAAATCCTTCTGAAACTCCACAAGCCTCCATTTTCTACACTGCTCTCAGCATTGTCTTCAAAGTTCAAACAATGTTCATTAAGTTCTAAATACTCAGTGGCTTCTCCATGACAAAGTTCCAAGGACCTTCCACAATCCTTCTCAAATCAGGTCTGTCACAGAAATACCCTGCAACGGCATCTAACACTGACCATTTCCAACACTAGTTAAAGCTGGAGACTTCTAGGCACCTTCTCTCCTGTTGTGCAGAATGAAGTAGGGAGGAACAGGGAACTTTATGGTGGCTCTTTTAAAAACAGAAAATACAATTTGATTTTTAGACAATCAATATCTCTCACACACCACCAGCATTATTTCATACATATTATTTCATAAAAATTCAAATACTTTGGTGCATTTCAAAGTGTATATAATGGGCTTTTCATCATGGAAATGGTGGCATAGCTTGGGATACAAACCTATGAAATTTAAATACAAATAAAACATCAGCCAGAATACTACACACACATACACACACTGTATTCTGTTTTAGCCTATTCTTCTGCTTCTGTAACAGAACTTACAGAATTTAAATATAGATGATAGATAGATAGTAATTTATAAAGAAATTGTATTGAGTAATTTATGAAGAAAAGAAAGTCTGCAGTCTAGGAAATCCAAGTTTGAAGGTCCAATCTTATGAGGACCTTCCTGCTGCATCTTACTGTGGTGGGGGGACCACATGGCACACACAGGACAGAGGTGAGGCCAACTTCCCATTTCATCAGGAACCCACTCCCTGAGCAGCTAGCTCCATTGTCATGGTAACATTATTAACATATTCATGGGGCAGAGTCTTCACACCTGATCACTTCCTTTAGGTCCCACCTCTCAAACACAGTCACAATGGCAAAATGGCATTCCAACCACAGGTCCATTCCAACCACAGGTCCATTTCAGGTAGACCTGACCACTCCTCTCCATATCCTTCCTGTGAGGGCCCACGTGTGTCTGTGTTCTATGTAAGATATGACCAGAGAAGATGAGAAGTCAGATCCCAAAGGCCCCTGCCACACCTGCTCAGGTTTAACCATTAAGTGAGAAGCAGACTCCAAAACACGGAAAAATTCTCATTCATTCACAGACCGTAAAACATGGTGGAGTGAACCAAACTCAGGAACCATAATGTCTGGATTTAAATCCCACTCTTTCCATTGACTGGCTGTTCTGTGATCTTGGACAAGCTACCTACTTAGAAATTTACTGTTCCCACACCTAAGGTTCAGTATCTTTATATTCCATCCACATGATTACTTAGAGAATTAAATGAAGTAATATATGTAAGCTGTTTAGCTGGTCTTTGTCACACAGTAGAAGCCATATAACTGAAAACTATAAATATCATTACTATTATTACTGATACTAGTACTCTTATCATCATTATCCTCATGTGATGCTTACAGGCAAAATGTATATCTGGGGAAAGTTCCGAAGAAATCTCCATTCTCTCTGCAAGTATTCCAGAGCCCCGATAAACACAATGTCCTTCAGCTCCTGCCGTGTGTAGTTGCTGGCTCGAAGAGGCATCACAAAGTTCCGAAGCCCCACCAGGGCAGAATGGGCATCTCCGAACACGCATGCTACAATGTGGTTCTGAAACTCGTGTTTTGACTTGTCAGTTCGTTTCTAAGGATATACATGCCAGAGTCAGGTCAATTTTACAACCAAAGAGTTCCTCCATGAGCCCCACCTCCTTCCCATCCTGATTCTCTAGATGCATCCAGAGAAGTGCTTTTATAGGCAAATAGAATCTTTCAGCTACTTATACAAAATTGAGCTTATATATAACTGGTGCAGTTATGATATGTATACCATATAATATAGTATGAATAAATAAAAACACAGAGACTTACAAATACCATTGCTAAACTTATCTCTTCAAAAGGGCGCTGAAAATTACATTAAGTTGTACACCATGTTGTAGTATTCAATGGGTTTTCATACACTTGTTGGAACCAGTGAAATTTCCTTCTCATGTATCAAGAATGGTTGAATAATGGCAAGTTTATATGGTTCCATCTAATACACTGAACTGATTTGATAAATTCTTTACCAAGTTGAGGAAACTCATTGTGAAGTTAAAACCAGGCAGTGTTCTAGGGATCAGAGTTGAGTGCCCAGCATCCCCCTTCAGTCACTCACAACTGCCTGTAACTTCAGATCCAGGGGATCTGATACCTCTGCCCTCCTTGGGTACCCACACACATGTGGTACATACATGCTCTCTCTTCTTTTTCTTCTCTCTCTCTCTCTCTCACACACACACGTATATGAACACACAAATAAATCTTATTTTAAAACTACATTTGATCCCAAACATTTAATATATTTCATCATTTAGTATATTTTATGCTATTATCAACAGGCAAGTTCTATGCTTAATCTAACAAAATCCTCTCTCCCACAGCCCTCCCTACATCTCTTCTGTGTGTCGCTCTGGGTTCAGTTCCTTAGGTTTCCTAAAGACCTGCTTCCTGGTGGAAACACGTTAGGCTTGTGCTAAGCAGATACTTAGCATGGGTAGAATTGCTGAAATAGTGGTTTGACAGCTCCACCTGTCTTCCAGCTGATATGATAGCACTGAGAAATTAACAATTCTGATCAAATGAGTGATCATTTTTATAAATACTGGAACACATTCTGTCAGGATACTGGCATTGAACCACAAAGGTGGGATATAGAAAGAATGGTATGTTTACTAAAATTCTTTTTTTTTTTTTTTTTGGTTTTTCGAGACAGGGTTTCTCAGTGTAACCCTGGCTGTCCTGGACTCACTTTGTAGACCAGGCTGGCCTCGAACTTGCAAAGATCCACCTGCCTCTGCCTCCCAAGTGCTGGGATTAAAGGCGTGCGCCACCACCGCCCGGCTCTAAAATTCTTTTGAAAAGCAAAAAAAAGTCATAATTATTAAATACTCATAGATGGGAAAAATCATCTCCTTGAGAGCAGAGGAAGGGACAAAACTACAAAGTCTACAAGACTCAGGGTCAGGAGAGACAGCATTTAACAGATACCTTTTTATTTTAGTTAATGTGCTAAGTTGTAAATATGTATATTGTAATTGCAAATATGTTTATCTGGTTTATAAGATATCTGCTAAATATAAGGTTATCTAGAAGAACTTTAGATTTGCCAGGTTTCAGGAAAGCATTGTTGGAAGTAATTATTTCAGATAAACTGCTCAAGGAACTGCTCATAGGTGAAGGGATTTTCATTTTAAATACCAGCACCTTACCCACAGTCTTTGTTGTGTGCTACATGGCTCATGGTCTGTGATGTGTGTGGCTAGTGTATCTTTCCTTCCAAATCATGGTTTACAAAAGAGTTGGGTAAATCTTATGATTCATTCTTCACCCTACAAATGGCCTCTGTCACTGGACTCTAAGGTGTGGTCACCTACCAGAACCACTTTGTCCAAAGGCATGGACCTGCACCAGTGAAACATGCCACTGCTGTCCAGCATCTCGGAATCATCTATGTCATTTGCCATGTATCTGAGCAGAGAGAACAGAGAGTCAGTCTGAGAAAGTTCAAGAAACTAGTAGAGTAGCAACACTAAGACCAGAGTCACAGATCATTGGCCAGGACCAGTCACATGGTTCCTGCTAACTCTAAAGGAGCTGAGGAATACTGACGTATCTCCAATGAGACACGAGTTAACAACCCAAAATAAAACCCTTAAAGTACAATACCTTTCCGTCTCTGCCAAAGACTTTGAAGACCTTTTCCTGTGTTTTATGGTCGAAACGCAATAGCTAACAAATTGTAAAGATTCCACTTAAGGCTGTGTTTGAGCGTACTCTTGCTTAGAACACCCAGCTTTCCTTCCCTCCCAGGTATGGAATGGTGGGATGCAGCACGTTAGGTTCAAAGGAATGTGAGACTCCAGGACTGAGGTAGTGAGAGGCCCCTAAGGGAGTGTGCTCTGCTGGAACTATAGGAATGATACAGGAATAGTAGGGATAAAAGGGTACATTATTGACTCTACTTTTAAACTAGAAAGTATTAACAAGATAAAAGTCTTACACTGGTATAGATCTTTGTATATTGATACAAAAATTAAGGTTATATTTTGTTTACAACATACTATGTAAACTCTTTTTAAGGTATTGTAAAAAATACAATGTAAAGTTCTAGTCCTTTTAAAAGCTGCTATTACAAACTGTTTGGGATAAATAAGAAATCCAGGTTCATAACTAGTCAATCATACCTGGTTATGTCAGATACTAGTCTAGTTTATTAGAGAATTATGCATCCTAAGTTAAACAGATAGTAATAGCTAGAAACAAGCAACATTTTCCTATTCAGATAAACTATAGATAGATGCTTTTCAAAAACCTCAGAGACCTACAGAAAATGACATTTAAAGATGTTTTATTAATTTAAGGCTTTTTTTTTACAATGAGACATGTCAGCTCCTGGCAATACCACCATTCTACTTCAAAAAAGATGACGAGCATCGAAGAATCTCCTTATGGAGTTTGCTAGTAGCAAGGTAGCCACTGGACAAGAAACTGTCCTTGCACTGTTCACCACCCCCACACCACTTCCAGGATGAATAAGGAACTGGGACCAAGGGCACGGAATCAGGAAGCACAGCATAGAGTGTGCAGCACAGACTGTGGAAATAGCAGCAGAAGTGGCACTTACACACCGTTAAGAAATCCAAAAATATAAACCAGGTTCGTATTCTTAAGCTCTGTGTTTCATATGAACATATCTTGCTTCAAAATTTAATGTGGAAGGAATATCTTGCGTATTGTATGGATGTAGCAGCTGTCAATGAAAGACGTATGGGCTATAGGAAACGTTAGAATAGGTGGGACATCCGGTAGGCAGAGAGGATTCTGGGAGAGTACAAGGCATGGGAGGTTTGGCTGGAAAGATGGAAAAGGACATGCACACAGTACCAGAGGTAACCAGCCTTGTGGCAGAACTTAGACTAGGATGAATGGGCTATTTTAAGGTATGAGCTAGTCAGAGAATAGCCTAGCTATATAGCCTAGGTATTTGTAAACATATTTTGAGTCTTATGAGTCTTTATTTCAGGAGTTTGGGGTTGGAAGGAAAAACTCCCACATTTATAAACAAAAATGAACTAAATATCAACTTTGAAGATAACTGTCCTTTCCCAGACACAGTGGCTCACATGTTTAATCCCAGGACTCAGGAGGCAGAGGCAGGAGGATCTCTGTGAGTTCAAGACTAGTCTGCTCTACATAGTGAGACTTTGTCCCAACAAACAAACAAACAAACAAAACAGATATCTGTCCTCTGGATCTCTCTGGAGCAGAGAGTGGGATATATTCAGGAACCCCCCCCCCTCCACCGCCTGATACAGGATAGATGGATGAGGACACTTCAAGCAACCCTCCTCTTGCATGTGTGCCTTAAACCATTTCCTTGTCCATCACACAGAATAGAAAAATTAAGGACAGAAGACCCCCACCCACTGCCACACAGCAAGGGTGGAACGGAAAACACCCAGAGGCCTGGGTGCCACTAAGATGAGCAAGTAAGTGGTGGAAAAAGAAACAGAAGGAGATTGGCACATTGAAGAGAGGCGAAACTGGAGATGTGAGGGTAGTGAGGACCAGCCTGATGTGAGTGACCTGTGCTGCCATCCAAAGCCATGGTGATGTCCTGGTCCATGCTGCCACTAAGGACCATGTCTGGGTCTGTGCCCCTACATCAGTGGGAGTCTATGTCCTGTCCATACCCCATGCTACCACCTAAGGCCATGTGGATGTCCCTGGTCTGGGCTGCCACCTGGAGCCATGCTGATGCCTGAGGGCTGCCTAGAGCTGGCCCTGCCCTTCACCTGGACAGCATGGGAGAGCTTTTTGCTGACTGAAGCATTCAGGAGAGCAGCCCCACACCTTGCCTGAGCAGCATAGTAGACCTGGCCCTGGTGGTGTGGGTGAGGGAGAGCTGTCCCAAGGGCTTGAGCACCAGAGAGCTGGCCCTGCCCTCACCAGCCATGTGGTAGCATGGGCATAGGAGAGATGATTCCCCCTCTCCCAACTTCTCTCCTCTGCTTCAGGCAGGAGAGTTGGCCCCACCCCTTGCCTGGGAAAAGCAGGAGAGCTGGTGGGCTGACCAACTCAGCTACACCCAAGCCTAGATCCAGTGCTTTGAGTTGGCCTACCCCAACCCTAACCCATTGATGAGTTGCTGAAGCACATGCAGAACCAAAGCTGTGGGATCTCCATGACACAGGGTAACAACAGGATATCAGAGAGAAGTCATGGTGAGGATCTAGTATCCATAGTATAGCAGAAGCCAGCAGCCTTGAACCAGACCAGTGACTTACTGCACTGAACATTTGCAAGAAAAGCCGTTTAGGCAAAAGGGCATACTGTGGGGCACACTGTGACACACGCAGCTCCCGAGGTGAGATTGGTTTGCTTGTTTGTTTGCTTGCTTGCTTGTTTTCTTTTGGGGGGAGGTTGCAAAGGCAGGGGGCAGATATGGAAGGATGGGGAGATGAATGGGATTGGGGTACATGATGTAAAATTCACAAAGAATCAATAAAAAGTAAAACAAAACAAAACAAAAAAAAACTTTACCTCAAAAAAGAAAGAAAGAAAGAAAGAAAAAACTAAGGACAATAGAAAAACTACCACTGAATTATTTGTTTTCAGAGCCATATTAAAGAATGGGGAAAGCTAGTGAAACAGGATGCCTAAAACTACACTTAGGGATTTCCTGTGGCTCTGGGTTGACCATGGCTAGACAACCCTGTGGTAGGATTAGTGAAGTTAGTGTAGCATCTAGCAGCATAGGAATTTTGAAAGTTTGGCGTCTCAAGTAAAAGATATGGACGGATCCAATTACATCTGTGAAGGGCATGCTTTGAAAGCCTGCTAAGAACAGATGGCATCATTGATCATGGGACCACAAGAAGCACTGTTGTGGAGGTGTGCCTTGGAAAGCCCACCAGGGACTATGGCAACGAAATGCCAGAATTCACAGTTGAGATCGTTATGACAGAAGGGATTTAAATCGGAAACCCACGAGGCCTCGGCCAGGCCCTCCTCCTTGTCTTCCTCTGCCAACACATGCTAAGAAACCACTCTCTGCTGCTCATCACTGTTTTGCACTGACGGGACCTGCCAGGAGTCCACGCTAGTGGAGAAAATAAAGGGAGAGCCTCCCTGCAGCTCCAAAAAGTCAAAACGACCAGAACACCAGAGCAGAGCCTTTGGAGTCCCAGAACATCTGAACGGTGAGCAGGCGATTTGGAACTTTTTTTTTTTTTTTTTTTTTTGGTTTTTCGAGACAGGGTTTCTCTGTGTAGCCCTGGCTGTCCTGGACTCAATTTGTAGACCAGGCTGGCCTCGAACTCGCAAAGATCCGCCTGCCTCTGCCTCCCAAGTGCTGGGATTAAAGGCGTGCGCCACCACTGCCCGGCTGCGATTTGGAACTTTTAATCTTGTAAATAATTGGGCCTTAGGACTGCAGAGGCAATTCTTGACTGATTAAAAACCACCCCACATCAATGGTCAAATAGATTAAATTTATAAACTGGCCTTAAGATCTGTCAGATAAGACTCACAGACTTTAATATTGAAAGACTTGTTGGAAACCAGCCACCGTAAGGATCCACACTAAGAGAATTAACCTGAGAGAATAGCCTTTTAAGAAACTTAAGTTAGCCAGACATGGTGGCACACGCCTTTAATCCCAGCACCCAGGAGGCAGAGGCAGGTGGATCACTGTGAGTTCAAGGCCAGCCTGGTCTACCGAGCGAGTCTAGAATAGCCAGGACTGTTACACAGAGAACCCCTGTCTCGAAAAACAAAAAAAAAAGAAAGAAACTTAAGTTAGTGTTAGGTGTTTGGTTTTTTTTTAATAAATATCAGAGTATTTTAGGTATTAAAATATTCTTAATTAGATTATAGGTTTTAGAATTAGGGTTTGGGTTTTAGGATTTAGGAACTTTATAGGCAATTGATAAGTATTAATAAATATACATGTATAAATAAAAATTTTCTGTTACACCACCCTTTATCATAGAGAAGACCTAGGAAAGAATCCATGAAGGTCCAGCCATGGCTGTAGCCCCTTGTGCAATGTCTTCATTTCCGCACCTCTCGAGTTTACATCATGCTTCCTAGCTGCTTTGCGGGAGTGTAACAGTGGTACATGTAGTCATGCCTTCTCATGCATAATACCAACAGCCGAGAATGTGTTTCTAAGAGGCTGGAGATGTCACTTCTCACCACACTCTGTTTGGGAGGGCTAGCTGCTGTATAGAGGCACCCATCCCCCCTGGGTTTGTCCATATCACACTCTTCCCACCTCTTCACACTCCTTCTCTCACATGAGGCTTTTTTCTGGAAAAAAAAAACAAAAACATGCACCATGGCCTCTTCCTAAGGCTTTCTGTTGGACTCTTCAGTGTGGCAACTGAAGAGATACCTCTTCACCTGCCTTTGATTTTATTCCCACATCTTGTTTATCCCATGGGGTTGCTTATAGTGTGCTTTCTATACCCAGCAAGCATCAGGCACGGTGTCTACTTAGCATAAACAGTACCCAACAAACACCCATTTTTAAAGTGTAAAATACCCTGCTGGGTGGTGGTGGTACACCCCTTTAATCCTAGCACTTGGAAGTGGAGGCAGGTAGATCTCTGAATTCAAAGCCAGCCTGGTCTGCAGATTGAGTTCCAGGACTTCCAAGGCTACACAGAGAAACTCTGCCTCAAAAAACAAAGAAACAAGTAAAAGAGTAAAGTACCCACATCCCAACAGTATTTGGAAGCAGTTTGGTTGTTGGAAATAGCAAGACCAAACCTGAATGCCTGAAATGCCACGGCACCTTTCTCTCCTTCATCTAACCGTTGGTCCCTTCCTCACTGACCGTCACATCTACTTTCAGAAAATTCCTAGAGTAGAAGGCGAGAAATTCCCCACAACTTTGCCTTTCTCTGAGAAGGTGGTATCTCTGGTGTCTGAGACATATGAAACCTGCCCCTCCGTATTATTAATTCAGACTCATTTTACATATCTTCCCAAGTATGAAACCGATTATACACCAGGTCTGATGATACAGGCCTGTAATCCCAGCTATTTGGGGGGGCTGAGGCAGTAGGACTACAATTCCAAGGCCAAGCAGGGTAATTTAGTGAGATATTGTCTCAAATAAAAAGTGTTTCTTTAAAAGGAAGAAGAATGGTGGTGATGGTTGTGGAGGATGAACTTGGGGAAGGGATTGGGAAGAGAGGAGGGAGGGGAAACCAGTCAAAATGTAAAACAAATAAGAGAGAGAGAGAGGAAAACCAGGAAAAAGTGTTTCTTTAAAAGGGGTCAGGAATATAGCTAAGTGGTAGAGCATTTGTCTAGCATATGCAAGACCCTGAGTTCCATAATTTCATTCACTTTAGCTAAATATTTAGAAATTAGATTATTGGAACACACACACACACATATATATTTTTTTTTTTGGTTTTTTGAGACAAGGTTTCTCTGTGTAGTTCTGGTTGTCCTTGACTCACTCTGTAGACCAGGCTGGCCTTGAACTTACAGAGATCCACCTGCCTCTGCCACCCAAGTGCTGGGATCAAAGGCGTGTGCCACCACTGCCTGGCTCACATGTATATTTTTTGAGAAACTTTCATATTGTTTTATATCAAGGTTATACTATCGTAGTACTTATATATTTAATGTCATTCAATCATTTAAAAATCTATCATGTTGGCCTTATTGCATAATGTCATCATAATAGTTTATGTTCCACTGATAATATGGTATTTATCTTTCCCTGATGACAATTCTCAATCATTAAAGATCATCTTAGATTATTATTCTCACTAAACTGAAATGTTGCCTACATATTACAGAGTTGTTTTCGTTAAAGTTAGAAATGATAAATCTTTTAGATTGAGTTGTTTTTTTAAAATCAACTAAACAAATCTCCCTTGATCGAACTTTCTGGCTGGTAAACTTTTTCTTTGTTCTTGAGACAGCATCTCATGTAGTCAAGCTGACCTCAAACTCACTGAATAGGCAAGAATGACCCTGACCTCCTGATCTTCCCAAATGCTGGCATTTCAAGTGATTACATGTCCAGTTTTATGTGGTGCTAGAAACCAAGCCCAGGGTTTTGTACTAGAGAACTCTACTAGCTGAGCCACATGTGCATTTCCAGGCAGTGATCTTAATATACGGGAGAGCTGGGGAAAAGAGAAAGCAGGGGAGGGAGAATTCTTTGGTCCCGTTTTGCAGATTTAAAAACTTGGGCAATCTCATTATCAATTTATTAGAAGTAGGAATGGATTAATAACAAAAATGGTATTTGGGGCTAGCTAAAAGTTAGCTCTAACTTTCATTTATAGAGTATCTAAAAGAAACTTGGGTGCACAACACTGAGTTATCACTGGCATAAGATCTGAGCAATGGCAGGAAGATATATGTGATATAGGGCCAAAGTAGAGATGAATTTATTTTGTAAACAGTGATTCCATTGGTCTGTAGAGGAACTAATAAAGCAAGTGTTCTAATCCAAGTTGAATTTGTGGTCAGGGTCCAGTCCTTTACCCACTGGATCATTCACGCCTCCTAACAGTAAATTTTTAAAGGTTTTTTTGAGACAGGGTTTCTCTATGTAGCCCTGGCTGTCCTGGAACTTACTCTGTAGACCAGGGTGGTCTTGAACTCACAGAAATCTGCCTGCTTTGGCCTCCTGAGTGCTGGGATTAAAGGCGTGCACCACCATGCCTGGCTCCAAGTTGAATTTGTATTGCTGAGTGACATAAGATTATGTTCCGTATTTTTTACCTGTTGTTAAGGCTTGTTTCAACGGTCATTGAGCTCCTTTGCTCTCTTAAAATAGACTCCTGAGTTTCTGTAGTGGAGGCTAATTCATTAATGCTGGTATTCATCAACAAGATGGATCTCCCTGCAAGACCACAGCAACTTCAGTGAGTTACATGCCATTTGTCACCTCCTTACCAGGGACTATTTTTTTTTTTTTTTTTGGTTTTTCAAGACAAGGTTTCTCTGTGTAACAGAGCCTGGCTGTCCTGGACTTGCTTTGTAGACCAGGCTGGCCCAGAACTCACAGAGATCCGCATGGCTCTGCCTCCCGAGCACTGAGATTAAAGGCGTGCGCCACCATGCCCGGCTACCAGGGACCTTTTTGACCATTTTCCATTGATTGAGTCATTTCCAGCCTCCTGCCTAGGGAGAATCTGGGAATCCTTAGTGAGTCTGAAAAGGACAAATCATAGCAAAGTCTTTGGTTTCCATCAGGAGAGGCGGTTCTCAACCACCCAGAGGTGCAACCATTAACATAGCCCTTCCTGTTGTGGTGACTCCCAACCATAAAATTACCTTTATTGCTACTTCATGACTGTAATTTTGCTACTGTTATGAGTCATAATGTAAATATCTGATTTGCAGATGGTCTTAGGCGAACCCTGTGAAAGGTCGTTCAACCTCCAGAGACATCCCGACCCACAGGCTGAGGATCGCTGCTCTGTAGACTCAGAGTCCACAGGCTGCAGATCCACGTGAGAATAACTAGCTCTGAGTTACTCCTGCACCTCAGCATCTTGTCCAAGAGGCAGAGTCTGGAGTTACCTTAGGAACCAGACCCTCTACACAGGCTGGTCAGGCTCTGATTCAGTTATGAGGCATCACTAGTTCCTATTTGATCGTCCCTTCAAAGGCGTCCTTATTACTAATTTAGACCTTTGGTTTGTTTGTTTGTTTTTAGTTTTTTTGAGACAGGGTTTCTTTGTGTAGCTTTGACTGACCTGGAATTTGCTCTGTAAACCAGGCTGGCCTCAAACTCACAGAGATCTGCCTGCCTCTGCCTCCGAGTGCTGGGATTAAAGGCATGTGCACCACCACCTCAATTTAGACTTTTGAAGAGTCTTCATCTCCCAAGGAGATGTCTCAAACCACTTGGGAATTTCCATTGAAATAACATAAAAACTAATAATTTTCTCTTCAGCAAAAATGATAAGGAACACAGCATGACTTTTAAATATGTTCATGAGGGCAAATTCAGGAATATTTGAAATCATCAGATTAAATGAACAATATTAAGATGCCGTGGAAGGAAAGTGATACATGAGACACGTTCTTCCTCTACACCTGTGCCGCTACTCAGTCGTGCCAATCTTCTACTGAAACTCCACTCAACTGTATTAAGTTATGTTATTTATCTTTCTGTCCATCCATCTGTCTGTCTGTCCATTGGCCTTTCTATGATTGGTATTGTACAAGTAATTATTTTGTCATATTTTAGGGCAGAAAAGGTGGAGTGGCTTCATGCTCTCAAGGTAAATTGTTAATATCATGACACAGTTTACTAAGGGTTTCCAGTGGATACGTTAGGGAAATTTTCTATATAACCCATTGTTGTGTTTGGAATAAGAATGGCCCCCCATGGACTTGTAGATTTGAATGTTTGGTCACCAGGGAGTGGCAATATTAGTAGGTGTGACTTTGTTGGAGGAAACATGTCACTGTGTCACTGGGGGTGGGGCTTTGAGGTTTCAGATGCTCAAGCCAGGCCGTGTCACTCTCTCTCCCTGCTGCCTGCAGATCCAGACATGGAACTCTCAGCTACCTCTCCAGCACCATGTCTGCTTGAGTGCCACCATGCTTCCTACCATGTAAGTCAAACCCCAATGAAATGTTTCCCTTTATAAGAGTTGCTGTGGTCATGGTGTCTCTCCACAGCAATAAAACCCTAACTAACTAAGACAACAATTAAGCACCAAAAAAAAAAAAAAAAGGAAATAGATCTGAGCCCTGTGAAGACTGAAAGAAATTAAATTCCTACCATGCATGGCCAACATTTTAGTATCTTTCCTTTTCTTTGTGGAGAAGTTATTTTTTTTAAATGTTCCAAGAGAGAAAACTTGTGCTTCCATAAGTACATGCATAATACTTAATACTGTCAACTTAACAGAATGTAAGCACACCTAGGAGAAAGGTTGTAGGCGTACTGTGAGCAGTTACATAGATTAGGATCACAGAGATGGGAAGACCCGCCCTAACTATGGGTGTTCCTGCGATGCCTGGAGTTGGGAACTGATGGATAAGGAGAAAGCTGAATACAACCATCAGCCCTCTGCTTCCTCACTACAAACATGGAGCCAGCGCTCTCCCCATTCCCACAGCCAAGACCTCCTCACCATGATGAACTGTACCCTTGAATGGTGACCCAAAATAAATCTTTCCTTCCTTCCTTCCTTCCTTCCTTCCTTCCTTCCTTCCTTCCTTCCTTCCTTCCTTC
>CAJQZJ010032761.1:4518925-4540584 GCA_907164525.1 Lophiomys imhausi
TTCCTTCCTTCCTTCCTTCCTTCCTTCCTTCCTTCCTTCCTTCCTTCTGTTGCTTTTGTCACAGTGACAAGTTACTAACAGGGAACTGGAGAATGTGGACGATCTTTGAACTTCAGGCTAGGAGAGCCCTTGAATAGTGTAAGTAGAGTTTAATCAGAATTTGCAGTGGGAGACTAGAAGATAAGAATGCAGAGTAATGAATGCAGTGAGGCTTAGGCCATGTTTCAGAGGGAGCAAGGGCTCTACATGGGACCAGAGAAAGGGTATCACAGTCATGTGATACTCTGGCAAAGAATCCAGCTGCATTCTCTCCCTGTGTCCTGAAAACTTAAGACAAGTTGAATTTAAAGTAACGTACTAATTTGTTTGGTGGAAGAATCGTCAAGAGAAGGGAACATTCAGGACCTGTGATGATTACTGCTCTTTGCTCCAGTGTAGATCTGCAGTAAGAAAGAGCAAAGGCAGAATAGAATGATATAAAGATAAGCATTTTCTCAAAGAAAAGAGCTCTGGAAATTTTAAAATTGCAACCAGGGTATGTGTTGGAAAGACTCCTAAGTGCTAGAGAGAAAACTCCTGCTGTACACTAAAACAAATAGGGAAACACCCTGAGGACAAGATCCCATTCATCAAAGGCTCCTATGGAAAATGCCAGTTCATTTGAAAGACCAGAGGGTCTTAACTGAGAATGCCACTGAGGGCATGCCCTGATGCTGGAAAACAAATAGGAAAGTTTTTCCCCAGGGTCAGCACAGAGAAGGCAATGCAGCTGAGGTCCTGCATATGGTACTGGTTTTGCAGGCAGGAAAGATGCAAGACTGAGGGACTCATGGAGTCTTGCCTTGTGCTTGCTCAGAGTCCCTGCAAGAATGCCTGAAAGCCACTGTGTATTTTTGAGATGTCCAAATACCCACTCCTGTCACAACTGCTTGGAATCCCACATGGAGACTTCCTTGCATCCTGTTACATGTTCTTTGAGTTTTTTGTTAAGCGTTCATGAATTGTTTTCATGTAAGTATTTATCTGTCCTTTTATCTACTGACCATCTGGTAAATGTATTCATGATAATTTTTAAACATAATTGTTCTATGTGTTGTTTTATATTCTAAGACAGATCTAAATACAAAACTCACAGTCCTTTCATTTACACTCTCCTAAAAGTTATTGATCACTGTTGTTAATATATGCCTAATTTTAAGATATATGTATACATGTATGAGTAGACATACATATGTATGTATATATAAACATTTTAAGATAAATTCTGACCACTAAAAACAAGTTTTCAAGAATAATTTTTGACTGCTAAATATGAGCTGAGTTTTTTTTCAAGGTCTTTATCTTTTTCAAGCCAAGGTAAAATACAATACAAAAATTGGGGATGGGAATGACTGTTGGAAAAAAGAGATCAGGAGGCTGGAGAGACTGCTCCGTGATTACGAGTGCTTTCTGCTCTCAGAGGACCCAAGTTTGGTTCCCAGCACCCACAATGAATAGCCCACAACTCCTGTAAATCTAGCTTCCATGAGATCTGATGGGCCCTTCTGGCCTCCACAGGCATGACATATACGCATACAGACACATGTACATAAATAAAAATTAAAATACATCTAAAATATTAACTTGTTTAAAGATATACAAAGACATCTTAAGATTTACAGATGAGCCTAGTTTGTTTGATTAAATTATAAATACAATTTCTCTCATATGATATATTTGGTATGATGCCTTATCTCTGTGGTTTCAGGTTTGCCATGTTTAGCTCATGATCAGTAGTGGCACCACCTCCTGTGGACCCTCCTACATCAATCAATAATTGAAACATGCTCCACAGACCTGCGTACAGCGCAATCTTAGGAAGACATTTCTCAGTAGTGATTAACTTCCTCTCATATGATTCAAGCTTGGGTCAAGTTGACATGAACTAGTCAACACACAGTGTTTCACTTGGTATATAATTGTTTTGTTGAGGAAAAACATCAGATTGAAAAAGAAATATAGGGCCCGGAGTGGTGGCGCATGCCTTTAATCCCAGCACTTAGGAGGCAGTGGCAGGCGGATCTCTGTGAGTTCAAGGCCAGCCTGATCTACAAAGTGAGTCCAGAACAGCCAG
This sequence comes from Lophiomys imhausi, assembly GCA_907164525.1. Lineage (NCBI taxonomy): Eukaryota > Metazoa > Chordata > Mammalia > Rodentia > Muridae > Lophiomys > Lophiomys imhausi. The sequence continues at coordinate 4,521,039 of CAJQZJ010032761.1, forward strand.
AGATACACAGAGAAACCCTGTCTTGAAACCCCAAAAAAGAAAAAGACATAAATACATTTAATCTATAAAATGTATTTTTGATTATCCCTTGTAATTTATCAGATCATCATGGAATAAAGCTAGACTTCAACAATAACAGAAACAACAGGAAGCCTGCAAAGGCATAGAAGCTAAACAACTCTCTACTCAATGACCTCTGGGTCAGGGAAGAAATAAAAAGAGAAATTAAAAGACTTCTTAAAATTCAAGGAAAATGAAGGCACAACATACCCAAACTTATGGGACACAATAAAAGCAGTGCTAAGAGGAAAGTTCATAGCATTAAGTGCCTTCAAAAAGAAACTGGAGAGTTCACATACCTAAAAGCACACCTAAAAGATTTAGAACAAAAAGAAGCAAACACACCCAAGAAGAGTAGAGGGCAGGAAATAATCACACTCAGGGCTGAAGTCAATATGAGAGAAACAAAGAGAACAATAGAAAGAATCAATGAAACCAATAGATGGTTCTTTGAGAAAATCAACAAAATAGACAAACCCTTAGCCAAAAATTAACCAAAAGGCAGAGGAAAAATACCCAAATCACAAAATCAGAAATGAAAAGGGGGAAATAAAACAGACATTGAGGAAATCCAAAGAATCTTTAGGTCTTACTTCAAAAACCTGTACTCCACAAAACTGGAAAACCTAAGCAAAATGAACAATTTTCTTAATAGATTCCACATACCGAGGTTGAATCAAGATCAGTTTAACAAATTAAACAGTCCTATAACCCCTAAGGAAATATAATCAGTCATTAAGTCTTCCAGTCATAAAAAGCCCAGGGCCAGATGGTTTCAACACAGAATTCTACCAGACCTTCAAAAAAAAAAAAAAAGCTAATAGCAATATTCTTCAAGCTCTTCCACAAAATAGAAATAGAATAAACATTGCAAACTCATTCTATGAGGTCACAGTCACCCTGATACCTAAACCACACAAAGAAAGAGAATTTTAGATCAACTTCCCTTATGAACATGAATGCCAAAATCCTCAATAAAATACTTGCAAACCGAGTCCAAGAACACATCAAAAGTATCATACACCATGATCAAGTAGGCTTCATCCCAGGGATGCAGGAGTGGTTCAACATATGAAAATCCATCAATGTAATCTACCATATAAATAAGCTGAAAGAAAAAAAACACACGATCATCTCATTGGATGCTGAAAAAGCATCTGACAAAAATTCAACACGCCTTCATCTTAAAAGTTGTAGAGAGCCGGGCGGTGGTGGCGCACGCCTTTAATCCCAGCACTCGGGAGGCAGAGGCAGGCGGATCTCTGTGAGTTCGAGGCCAGCCTGGTCTACAAAGCGAGTCCAGGACAGCCAAGGATACACAGAGAAACCCTGTCTCAAAAAACCAAAAAAAAAAAAAAAAAAAGTTGTAGAGAAATAAGGCATGCAAGGACCATACCTACACATAATAAAGGCAATATACAGCAATTCAGTAGCCAACATCAAATTGAATGGAGAAAAACTTAAAGCTTTTCCACTAAAATCTGGGACAAGGCAAGGCTGCCCACTCTCTCCATCTCTCTTCAACATAGTACTTGAAGTTCTAGCCAGAGCAATAAGACAACTAAAGGAGATCAAGGGGGCACAAATGAGAAAGGAAGAAGTCAAAGTGTCCCTAGTCACAGATGATATGCTAGTATACGTAAGTAACCCCAAAAATTCCACCAGAGGACTTCTACAGCTGAAAAATTCCTTCAGCAAGGTTGCTGGATACAAAATTAATTCTAAAAAATCAGTAGCCCTTCTTTACACAAAAGATAAATGGGCTGAGAAAGAAATTAGGAAAACAACACCCTTCACAATAGCCACAAACAATATAAAATACCTGGGGGTAACTCTAACCAAGCAAGTGAAAGACCTATATGACAAGAACTTCAAGTCCCTGAAGAAAGAAACTAAAGAAGATACCAGAAGATGGAAATATCTCCCATGCTCATGGACAGGTAGGATTAACATAATAAAAATGGCTATCCTACCAAAAGCAATATACAGATTCAATGCAATTCCTATCAAAATACTGACACAATTCTTGACAGACTTTGAAAGAACAATTCTCAATTTCATATGGAAAAACAAAAAATTCAGAAGAGCAGAGTCTCATAGTTAAATTTTGAGTTGTTTAGGAATCAAGAGGGTGTTCTGGATCTAAGAAGATATTTTTAAAATTATGAGGCAAGTTAGTATGAAAGCTGAGTTAGATATAGAACTTTAAACACATGGAGATGGTTAGATAGTAGAATGTTAAAGTCAAGTGCCAAATACATATGGACTGGACATTGGGAATGTATGCTAAGCCATATAACTCTCATAATTGTGGCCTATTTATTTCTGTTGTTTTGTATTGTATTTATAGTTATAAGAAAAAGAACCATTTTTTGGACTGAAAGGGAGAGCTGTTGGGGGAAAAAAAGAAATACCTTAAACTAAAAAAAAAATAAAAAAAGAAAAAGAAGGGAAGAGAATGGGGGGGTTGAGGGGGGAGGAGTGTGGAAGGGTGGGACTGGAGGGGGGAGTAGGGAGGGGATTGTGATTGAAATGTAACTTGAAGAAATAAAAAATAAATTATTAAAAAAAATTCAGAAGAGCTAAATCAATCCTGTACAATAAAAGAATATCTGGAGGTATCACCATCCCTGACTTCAAGCTATACTACAAGGAATAGTAATAAAAACATCAATGGTACTGGCATAGAAACAGACTGGGTGATCAATAGAATCAAATTGAAGACCCAGAAATAAACCCAAACCTACAGTCACTTAATTTTTGACAAAGAAGCCAAAACCATACAATGGAAAAAGGACAGCATCTTCAACAAATGGTGCTGGTCCAATTGGATGTCAACATGTAGAAGAATGAAATTAGACCCACACTTATCAGCTTGCACAAAACTTAAGTCCAAGTGGATCAAAAGCCTCAACATAAAACCAGACACACTAAATATAATAGAAGAGAAAGTGGGGAAAAACATCAAACTCCTTGGCACAGGTGACAACTTCCTAAACAGAACACCAATAGCTCAGGCTCGAAGACCAACAATCAATAATTGGGACCTTATGAAACCAAAAAGCTTCTGTAAGGCAAAGGACACTGTCATTAGAACAAAATGGCAGCCTACTGATGGGAAAAGATCTTCACCAATCCCACATCTGACAGAGGGCTAGTATCTAAAATATATAAAGAACTCAAGAAATTAAACATCAACAAACCAAATATTCCAATCAAAAAAATGGGATACAGAACTAAACCGAGAATTTACAAGAGGAAACTCTAAAGTCCGAGAGGCACTTGAAGAAATGTTCAACATCCTTTGTCATCAGGGAAATGCAACTCAAAGTGACTCTGAAATTCCATCTTACACCCATCAGAATGGCTAAGATCAAAAGCTCAAATGATAGCACATGCTGGTGAGGATGTGGAGAAAGAGGAACAATCTTCCATTGCTAGTGGGCATGCAAACCTGTATAACCACTTTGGAAATCAATCTGGCAATGTCTTAGAAAATTGAGACTAGTTCTACCTCAAGACCAGCCATACCATACTGCTCTTGGGCATATATCCAAAAGATTCCACCAAACCACAAGGACATCACCTCAACAATGTTCATAGCAGCTTTATTCTTAATAGCCAGAAACTGGAAACAACCCAAGTGTCCTTCAATCGAAGAATGGATTAAAAAAAAAACCTGCAGTACATTCACACAATGGAATACTATTCAGCTGTGTTCAGAAACAAGGAAATCATGCAATTTGTGACCAAATGGATGGATCTAGAAAAGCTCATTCTAAGTGAGCTAACCCAGACTCAGAAATATACATATGGTATGTACTCTCTTATAAGTGGACATTAGCCACATAGCACAAGACAACCATCCTACAACCCACAAACCCAAACAGACAGGAACCTGGTATAATTATCCTACAAAAAAACTTCACCTAGCAGCGAGTCATCGACCCTGTTGCATGTTAGTGGAACACCTTGTTCTAGCTGGGCTGCCATATCAGGCCCCAGTACAAGAGGAAGCTCTTGGCCCTCATGTGACTGATGAACTGAGGGGGTTTGATATGTGGGGGCTCCCCTCATCTGGAGAGAAGGATAGGATGGAAATGGAGAAGAGAGAGGGAGGGTGGGACCTAGAGGGGAGAAGGGAGGGGACTTTGAGATGTAACTTGAAAAAATAAATTAATAAAAAATATTTTTGCCAGGGAAGTCACATTTTGAATTAATCAATTTTTTTTGTTTTGTTGTTGTTTTCAAGATTTATTTATTATGTATACAGTGTTCTGCCTGCATGTGTGCTTGCAGGCCAGAAGAGGGCATCAGGTCTCATTATAGATGGTTATGAGCCACCATGTGGTTGCTGGGAATTGAACTTGGGACCTCTGGCAGAGCAGCCAGTGCTCTTAACCTCTGAGCCATCTCTCCAGCCCCAAGCTTATGTTTTAAGATACCGGAGTTTTTATCCAAAGACTATGAATGGACCTGGAAAAGACTTATTTTTAAAGTAAAAGGGACTAATTATTGGGAATATTCAGCATTAAATTTTCTTTTCCTGCATCAAAGTGGAAAGAGTTGCTAGGGAGCCATTGAATTCAACTAGAGTTACCATCTTGCATCCCTGTGTAGGAATAGACAGACCTTAAATTGCCCACTATTTACAAGGAAAACAGAATGCTCAAGGACTAGTCTGAAGGTAGTAACTTCATGGATAGTCTAGCAGTCAGATACGGGATGAATATTTAGGCTGAAGTTAAGGAAATCAGTGTGTTACAGGAAAAGAGCAGTTTGCTGGAAGTCAGCATGGCTGGGGTGGAGTTTGATGATGCTGGCTATTTTGCTAATTATTAAATCCCTCTGGCATTCATTCTCCTGACCTGTAAAGGAGTTGAATTGGGCAACTACAGAATTTTTGTTTGTTTGTTTTGTTTTTCAGCTTTAATAGATCAGTTATCAGGTCTTGGATCTGCAGTAAAAAGCACATGCCTCATCTGGGCCCAGTTCAAATGGTTATTATCTTCTAAGTGGTGGAAGCCTCTTTCCCCTCCTTGACCAGGCCCTCAGAAGATAGGCTGATGACAGATATAAAATGTAATTACCTCCGTGTTGTTCTTTCTTGCTTTTGCAGCAACATTTTTCAATTAGTTCAGGAGTGAACACGTCACTGTGGCAGTGGGAACAGTAGAAGGCGGCTCTGGACAATGAAAGTCAGTCAAGAATGATGGTTAGCACTGAGAAGACAAGGTGCCCATTCTGTCTGCCTCCCATTATGTTCTACCTGCGTTTCCCTTCCATAAATGAACTGCAGAGTGGTACCTTTTGACATCTCGTTTGGATTCCGCGATGAAGAACCCTAAGGTGTCCTTTTTCAGCTTCACCTGTGCCGATGGATTTAGTATCAGACTACTGGAAACGGAAGAATAAAGACAGTAAGTTTTCCCATTAATATCTGTAGTAATATTTGATGTTTCTTGGTGTCATTAACAAGGGATTCTCGGGGTTGCCTTACTAATAGACTTAAGTCTATTGTCACTGACAAACAGAATGAGAAAAATGACTTTGACCACACCTAATCTGTTGTTTGATTGCAACTAAATTGACACTAAGGAGCCAGGGAGGAGCTTGATTGCTGAGTGGAGGGGAAGCTCCTTGTTTGGACTGGGTCATGAATGTGAAATGGACTGACTAACCGGAGCTCCATGTCTCGTTGCCTTACATGTTGACAAAAGGGGCACAACCATACACAGTGGACAGCGCAACAGAAATCCTAGTGGTGCCCATCCTCGGACCACTTGCCTTTAAAATTAAATAAACTACATCTAATTAGGTAGGTCTACGGTGTAGCTAGTGGATTAACACGGGCCCTGCACACACTATGTCCAGGGTTAGGTCCTCAGAATATAAAAATATTCCAGATGACCATTTTCTGATGGGAAGGCAGCTCAGGGTCAGTGTGCTTGGGCAGCTGGGTTCCAGCCCCAGAACCACAATAAAACAGAAAAGATGAAATTGTCACAGAAGTACAACTGGTTATCAGGATGTTTCTTTTCTTTCTTTATGGCTTATATGCTTGAAAACTGTCATAACTTTGTCTATGGTTTCCCTTGAAGCGGCACTTTGTTGCAGGATATTCTGATCCTGAGCATGGCAGTTTGAATGGAAATAGCCAAAGAGGCCCATAGGGAGTGGCAGTATTAGGAGGTATTGCCTTGGAGTACGTATGGCCTTATAGCATGAAGTGCTTCCTGCTATCTGTCAGTCTGGATGTGGAACTCTCAGCTCCTTTTCCAGCAGCACCTCTGCTGCCATGTGTCCCACCATGTAATGAACTAAACCTCTGACACTGTAAGCCAGTCCCAATGAAATGTCTTCCTTTCTAAGAGTTGCTGTGGTCATGGTGTCTCTTCACATCCATAGAAACTCAGACTAACACTCAGTTTCCCACATTGCCCCCTGTGCATCACAATGCCCTGTCTTTAGTTTTTTCATGGATACATCCAGTACAATGAAACATGTAGCTTTGTAGCGCCTCTGAGTTCTTTCATTTCCAATAATGTAACCTTTCCTTCTTTAAAATTTACTTTTGCCAGGAGTGGTGGTGCACACCTTTAATCCCAGCACACAAGAGGCAGAGGCAGGTGGATCTCTCTGAACTCAAGGCCCTCCTGATCTACATAGTGAGTTTCAGGCCAGCCATGTCAGAGTCTATCTCAAAAAAATGAAAACAAGTAAATAAGCAAACAAATTTACTTTTCTTCTGTTCACTTTAGAATGAAGTCAAATTTAATTCTGGCTTATTCTGCTCTCAGGACAGTTCAGAATAAACTGGGAGTGTGAGAGAACCCTTATGAATAGACACAGGGTTCAAAACAAGAGCTTTTCAGTTCTGCCAAGAGGGGAAGAACATTGTTTTGGTAGATCTTTACCTGAGACAATGTAGGGCATTGGGTGAATATTTACTAAGAATGTTAATGAGGAGTGTGATTGGTTTTGACTCTCAAAGAGAAGACTCTGGATTTGTGGCCCCTAAATATCACCATTAGCAAGCACATGTTTAATGTGTTTTTGAACAGTTCCTTTTGCAGGGGGTGAGGGGTTGTAGAGAAGCTCCCTGAATTCATGTTAAACATCTACTTGTTTCTTCTTGGCATTTTGGTAAAGGTCAAGTGTAAATATCTAGTTATAAAGATACTGTCACAAAATATACAGATACTTGGTTCTAACCAAAAATTGAGAAACGGCACAATAACAACAATGATGTACCTAATTGTCTTTGCAAGAGCTCAAACTTATTTTGTCTTGGGTTTTTTTTGGTTTTTGTCTCATTTTTTTTTTTTTACTTTTGTATTTTGAGGCAGGATCTTGCTATATAGCCCAGCCTGTCCTCAAACTATCAGTGATCCTCCTGGCTTTTGGTTGCTTAGGTCAAAGCACCTTTTGGGTGCTTAGGTCAAAAGTCAGTGCTACTATATCCAGATATAGGTTCATAACTTTCAAGTTCTTAGGGAATGCAAATGGTCTGGTAATATTCCTTCTCTTCTCCATCTACTCTATCAACATCAGTCAAACTCCCCTTGGCAACAAAAACAAAACCCCTGCAGCAATGAAGAGCTTCATCAGTACCAGCAATTGTGTTGAATGGCTATCAGCATGAGATTCATCTTCACAAAGCAGAGCCTAGGAGGGAAAACAAAGAAGTTATGAGGAGAGAGGCAAGCAGGAGGCTGGTCTATGTGAACTTAGCTAATCCTTTATGCTCTCTGCTGGGGAGAAAACCAGTTTAGCATCTTATTGGAGGAAGGAACTCCTAACTATAGGTTTCCACCAGAAATTGAATCCACCTGCCACAGATTCTAGCAAGAACACCAACTGGGTGGAGGTGAGACTGTCCCACATCCAATGGGAAGTGCTAGGATCTAGAGCAGCGTTTCTTAATCTGTCGGTCGAGACCCCTTCGGGGGTCAAACCACCTTTCACAGGGGCACACATCAGATATCCTGCATATCAGATATTTACATTAAGACTCATAACAGTAGCAAAATCACAGTTATGAAGTAACAACAAAATAATTTTATGGTCGGGGGTCACTACAACATGAGGAACTGTATTAAAAGGTGGCAGCATAAGGAAGGTTGAGAACCATTGTTCTAGAGGCTCTGAGTTATCTGCTTTTACATCTTCAGAGTTTGTACTGGAGCCTGTTCTCAGTGAGCCCTCCATCAGCAATGTGGGATGAAGGCATTTCATGAAGAATGGGGGAAGGGCCTCACTTAACATACCGGGAGACCTGAGGAAATGTCATCCCAACGAAGTCATTAGAGAGGTGCTGTGTCAGAATTTTGTTCTTCAAGCTATTCAAGAAATATTTTTGCCAAGGATGTTTAGGAAAAACCTAGAAAATGCAATCACACCACATAGAGTATGTTAATAAGGGAAGGTGACACCCCAGCATAGGTTGCAGAGACTGCTAAGTACCAAATCAGTTTAGACTGCATGTAGCCCACAGAGAGGGGATCCATCCTGGAGTTCATGTAGAGCAAAGCTAAAGGAGGAACTGAAACTCATCTGCTTTCAGTGGAGCCCAAGATCATATGAACACCTCACCACTCAGTTTCTTCCCAGATGACACCATGAAGGAGAATTCCAGGAAAGAAATTGTGTCTCCAAAGGCTGATTGACTAGTTAAAACCTCAACACTTGTGAAGGGTTTCCAGGACTACAGGTCCAGAGTCTTATTTGAATTTCTCACAAGCCCCCTAAAGAGCCATGCCTTTCTTACCTCTGCCTAACCTAACTTCCTAATGAATAAATAAGAACCTTTGGAGTGTATTAACTTAATAAAATCTTCCTGTCCACCAATCAAAGGGCTCATAATGCCATCGCATAGCAACTAAGGCATACAGCTGATATGTCTCTTGCCTGGTTGTAAACTGCCTCTCGAGCGGTTTGTAAAATGTCTTGATTTATGATTTTCCTTTTCTATTGCTATGAAAACTTCACAAAGCTGCTTCCATATGGGAAGATGAGATTTGGAGTTCATATATTAAGGTTATGTTCATATAAGCATGAGATTTGGGGTAACCCAAATCTGGGTTTCCATGCTCTAGTCACTCAAATTTGGCTGTAGCATAAACTATCTCCTCTTCCCTTTGAGGTAAGAGCTACATTTTTAAGTTAACAGCATCTAAGTTTCCTTGTTGGAATTAGACATATTTTCTCTGGCTCATTGCTAACTTTTGCGCAGTAGACTTGCTGGTTTTTTGAGACATTAGCAGTAATATGGGAGGGACACTGTGGAATCTGTTGGAACCAAACTCACCTGACCAAACTTCAGTTAGGCTTCAGAAGCCTGGGAATTTTGAGTAGGCCCATAGCTACAGGTCACCTTGCCCCAGAATCTATTATGTACCACCTCCCAGGGCTTAGAAACTCTGTTACCAGGAGGCCAAGTTCTGACTTGGGTATGGCTGGTTCCCAGAGCAACAGAGAGAACAACAGAAACCACAGGTTGCTAACAGGGTCATGAGTTTGGAAATCCCCATCTTGTGTCCTAGGTCACCTATGCGAGCCAATGGAAGTACTGTTGCTTGATGATGCTTGATTCTGCCTTGATGAAACGTATTTAACCTGAACTGAAATTCTGTTCGGGGTCCCCTCCCCCTCCTTGCATGGAGAGTCTGTGGGGGTGACCCCAGCATGCTTGTCCCAATAAAATCCTCTTGAGTTTTGCAACATTCTTGAGTTTCTGGTGATTCCTCGGGTGCCCCACATTTGGGTTCAGGAATCTGTTCGTTGACCCTTACAAATCTAAGTTGTCACTTTGAGGATATGACAGCTTAGGATTGACTTTGATTAATTAATTATTAAATTACTTTCTACTGAGAAAAATGACATGCCACAAAGGGGGAAAAAATAGCTGTGGCTTCTACTAAGAGTGAGAACCCTTCACAGGTTCATTGGAACTCAAAATGGTTTTGATCAATCAGAGTTGAAAAGAATGCAAAGACCAATGCCAGCAGATGTGTCTAGAGAAATGAGACAGAAAAAGGATGGCTTTTCTCCAGTGCTACAGTGGAACCCAGGGCCTTGCACGTGCAACAATACCCTGCCCCTAAGTTATACCGCAGCTCTACAATGAGCTTACCATGGCTGAAGCCACCTGGGGCAGGTTGCTGGAAACTTCTCTAGGGGTTTTGTGTAAGGCTCCCCACCTGCTGCCATGTGAGCCCTACAGTGCATGACATAAACCAGAACCATAGATAAAGACAGAAATTTCTGGATTATCTAGAGCAACACTTTTTTTTTGAGGGGTGGGGGTTGAGACAAGGTCTCTCTGTGTAACAATACTGGCTGTCCTGGACTCTCTTTGTAGACCAGACCAGGCTAGCCTCGAACTCCCAGGGATCCACCTGCCTCTGCCTCCTGAGTGCTGGGATTAAAGGCATGTGCTGCCACCACGCCTGGCTTAGATCAACTCTTGCTATGCAGAGACATTCTCCTCAGATGGTCATCTTGTGGTCTGAAAATTGCCCTGCTAAAACCGGCCACCTATATGTGATAATTTGGCACCCTTACTATTCCTCTGTTCCTTTCCTCCATCCCGAGATCCAAATGAATCTTGTTCTTTCTCGGTCTCTCACATACCATCTGCCATGAGGAGGCTGTGTGGCCATGGATGCCTCACCTACTAAAGAAACTGGCCAAGTGTTTCAAGTCTGAATGGGTCAGGTTTTGAAAGGACAGCCACGTAGATGAAGATGATTTCTTACAGCTCAGAAAGGAAAGCAAGAGGACAACACACATTTAGGTCAGAACAGTCTGGGCATTCACATAATCCAGCCAGGGTACATTTAATCTAAATTGAAGTGTAAGTAATTCTCTGTTGCAACAGGAAATGTTCTTTGAACTTCATTGTCCTACAGTACAATTAATATATTAAAACAAGTGATGCTGATTCAAGACCCTCTAATATGAACACTCAAATGTTTTACCCATATTCCATCAATGCCTGGAGAAATTTGGTTGTGAGATTGATGGTTTTTATTTTATAGATGGAGAAATGGGGTCAGGGAAAGCAAGTGCCTAATTAGAGGCATACGACTCTGCACACCGGCCATTATGTGAATGTTCAAGCCAAAGTGTGTCACAAACAAAACGCGCCACATGTGGGACTGAGAAGTTCTTCCCTGATTGTGCAGTTTAGAGTTTCTGAAAAGGAGTTTCAGATTTCATTTTTTTTAAAATATGAAGACCAAAAATATCTCCTATGTTCTCAAAGTCATTTTGTGGATAACAATGAAATGGGATCATGCTTAAAGGGATTAACAAGCCCATGTCAAATAGGAGAGGAATACACATGTAGGGTTGTTTTCACACCTGACTGTACTGCCATAAAGGAAACGAAGTCTTCAGATAGGATTTTCATTTCCTTTATTTTTTTCCAGTCATGGGTGTTAGAGTCACAATGATCAAAGAAGACACTGGAAGTCTGTCACTTTCTCTGCGGACTGCAGTCACCACAAAGTGATTATAAGATCCTGGTCATCACAGAAGCATGCAGCCTCATTCCTTCCTGCCTGACGTGCATTTCCTTTTATCTATACATTACAACTTTCTTTTTTTTTTAAGAAACTTCTATTTATTTATTTTTAAGATTTACTTATTTATTTTACATATATGAGAGCTCTATCTGCATATACTACTTGCATGCCAGAAGAGAGCATCAGATTCCAGTATAGATGGTTGTGAGCCACCATGTGGTTGCTGGGAATTGAACTCCAGGCCTTTGGAAGAGCAGATGGTGCTCTTAACCACTGAGCCATCTCTCCAGCCCCACATTATAAATTCTTACTCTTAGAAAGAATTACTGAAGAATTGTGTTTCCAGCAGAGCTAGCATTCTGCCAATCTGAGCAGCTTTCTACCCTCTAGCTTTTCCTTAAAGACACTCATTTAAGGAAGAAAAAGAGGCAAAAAAAAAAAATCTGAGCCAGGCATGGTGGCACACGCCTTTAATCCCAGCACTCGGGAGGCAGAGGCAGGCAGATCTCTGTGAGTTCGAGGCCAGCCTGGTCTACAAAGTGAGTCCAGGACAGCCAGGCTGTTACACTGAGAAACCCTGTCTCAAAAAACAAACAAACAAAAAAAAAATCTGGCCGGGCGGTGGTGGCGCACGCCTTTAATCCCAGCACTTGGGAGGCAGAGGCAGGCGGATCTTTGTGAGTTCGAGGCCAGCCTGGTCTACAAAGTGAGTCCAGGACAGCCAAGGATACACAGAGAAACCCTGTCTCGAAAAACCAAAAAAAAAAAAAAAATCTGTATTACGTGAAGGAAATAAAAGTCCAAAGAGAAGCCGAGAAGAAAACCGGCATATGAAATAGCAAATGTGGAATGAGAATGAAATGGGCACAAAGGCCACTCTTTGCAGGATCTTCAGTAAAGGACAGTAGGTCCTATCACCTAACCCCAGGAACACTTCACATGGAAAACACACTTGATGGCTGCCCCAGTAGGATTACAAAACAACAGTCCCCAATTGCCCCTTATTTTGTCCCATACAAAGGTCTAATGGGGGAAGTGGTTGGTGGATGCCCAACATCAGAGGCATAAAGGGTGTAAACCAGATGGATCCTGGTGTACCCTCCACCAGCTAACCTGGTTGGTTAGCTTTCTCAGTCTCTTCTGGGTGCTTCCCAGAAACAACACTGAGAGGAAACACAAGATGTGGTGAGCATTTGATTTATGATCACTATTTCTGTTACTGAGTGGATTGTCCCTAAAGTGGCCAACAAATTAATCATATTTTAGCTATTATTAATATTTCTATTTGATTAATATAATCATTATTATACTAATTACTTTACATTTATTTACATTTAAATATTATGTCTCCATTAAGACTAAATGTATTTACATTTCTACTGTCAATAACTCAAAAGACTTCCAAATTTATGAAAATATTTATATCGCAGCATCCTGGGGTTATATAAGAAGCACATTTAGTCTCTTTGCAGATAGTTGCTGCAAATGTTTTAACAAAGATTCTTCAAGGCAGGGGTGCACCTGAAACTTGATCCAGATCTTTCCATCCTTTCCTGGCCAAAAGGCAAATACAATGTCTTCAAGACTTTTTTGCAATTTTTTTTTTTTTTTTTTACTTTGGATCACATTACAGGGAACAATGGAGTAAGAGCCAAGATTCGGTATCAGTTCATAAAGTTACCTTTTGGTTTTGTTCAATAAACAGAGTCGTAAGAAAGGTGCACAACCCTGGCACCAAGCAGCCTTGGGCGATAAATCCAAGCTTTAGTTCTGCAAAGCAGATGATGTTGTCTCCAGTGTGCCAGTTCCAGCTGGGGATTTTTGACAGGAAAACCTATATCATGGTAGAAAGCAAACCAGCCATTAAAAATGCAGACATCACAAGAAACCTCTTCTGAGTGGACATTTTCTTTAATTAATTTATTCTTCACTCTTGAGAATACAGGTAATACCAAGGTCAATGGACATGAATGGAATAAAGTCAGCATTTGAAAGTGGCCAGCCAGCCTCCAATGCTTCACGTTTGAAACAAAAAAGCTGGAGTTGTAAAAATCAGATCAATTAGCAGAACTCACTAATTCTGTACCTTGTTCGTGTCCCTAAGTGAGCTACTATTTTAAAGAGACTCCAAATTTCAGCTATTGCTGGAAAAAAATTTCTTTTTGAATTTGTAGATCCATGAAGATATCTAAAGATGAAAACAGCCAAATGCACTGGACTGCCATGATACCTTGTTATGGGAGTGAAGAATCTGGATAATGATTCTGGTCTGTGGATAGTAGTTCTTGATAGAGAGCACCCTGAAAAAAAAAAAAAGCACACACACACACAGCGTGCTCAGGGGTCACATGTCATATTGGCTTTGTAATACAATCCAATTCAGAGTTAAATCTGTTCGTCAGTAAGTGGAGGAAGGATTCAGCACATCACAAAATTATCAGTTTGTTTCTACAACCATTCTATTTAATAGAGTTATAATTTTTTTCTTTTTAAATATTCATTTCTTTTTATCTTATAAGTGTTCCACTGAAACTTATGTATGTATTCCACAAGGCCAGAAGAAGTTGTGAGAGAGTCCCCGGAACAGGAGTTTCAGGGATGGAAGCTGAGTCCTGTGAAAGAGTAGTTGGTGCCCCTGACTGCTGAGCCACCTCTCCAGCCCTGCGGTATTGTCTTCTGAAAAGCATTTTATAATAATGGCATGCACAGAAACACAAACAGCTTAAGTTACCAGTGACCAAATCCATGGAAAAGTCAGGTTTTAGTGTTACAGAACTGGAATCCATGGATAAGGAAGAAACAAACGGTTTGACGTACCTAGCCTTGTGCCCTGTAGCTTGAAGTGGCTAATAGAAAGTCTACTTCAATTTTCCCACTTTGTAGGTTAAGAACCTAAATATATCTCCTGCTCAATGTAGCATGCAGGGTGCAATTTCTCAACTATGTCTTGCTCTGTGTAGAGTCATCTTCAACCATACATATTTGTTTTTCTCTAGGAACAGAGCCACCAAAATCATTTTGAGTTTCTGTTAACACAAGAAAAGTTCCTGCTAACAGATACTTAATAGGTAAAGTTGGGAACATTAACAATTCACCTTGAGAACACTTGCCAGGATGTACAGACATATCACGCCATGCATTACCTTTTCCTAGAACTACCAAAGAGAAATTCAAATAAATAAAGAATACAAATAGGATTCATAAATGCCATCCTCATATTTGAACTGAAGAGGATCTTACTTAAAATGGTACTATCTAAATACCAACCTGAAGTTACGGCTGGGTATGTAGCTCAGTTTGTAGAGTGTTAACACATGACATAAGGGTTTGGTCCTTACCACCATGAAAAGGGGGAGAGGGTGTTGGTATGCTTGCTTTTAAAATGTATCTATAGGAAACATCAGGGGAAAATATGGAGAAAGTCATACACAATTAGGATCCCTATTTTCACTTCCCTTTGCATTCATTGTTTTGGGGTGGATGTTGGAAAAAAAACAGACAGAAACCTGGCATATGATGAGCCTAGTGAATTAGGGACAACAGTTCCACTCACTTAGTCCTATGTGATAAGCTTTATTTTAGTGTATAGAGAAAAATACCATCTTTGGAGTTTACAAAACTAACAAAACGATGGCAGCTTCTTACCTCATAATGTTTGAATTGTCTTCAGCATGCAAGTCACTGCACAAAGGGTTGGCTAGAATAAGGCAAGCTTCTGCATACTCCACCTATTCTTCAGATTAAACAGCAGCTGTCAGGTTAATCACAGGAGAGATATCCTAATGTTCCCTCATTGGGGCTTTCTTCTGGTTTCATCAAACTACTACCAACCAAAAGAGCACATGTAGGAAGGAGTTATGAACCAGATATCTTCATATCAAGACCATGGTCCTGCAAACGCTCTGAGGGCTTCAGCTGGTGGACCAGGACACAGGGGCTCTTGCAGAAATCTAAAGTTGCTTTACAATGGGTACGGTTTAAAGTTGTACTTCCCTGTACTATACATCTCCATTATTTTATGTCTGCTAATGAGCAATGAGACCTGTTTCAGCAACTGCCAGTACAAATCTACCTTAAGGACATCAAACAATGACAGAATTGGGAATAGACTTGCCTATGGTGAAGAGTCAACTTAGCATTTGGGTTCTAAATCTTGAAGTACCAGAAAACTATTGAAATTACTCCTATTGCACCAAATTATAGAACAGATAAAGATTATGCAGAGTCTGTTGTTTTCTGCTTGGAGTCTACATTAGCTCTGTAGACCAGTGGTTCTCGGCCTTCCTAATGCTGTGACCCTTTAAGACAGTTCCTCATGTCGTGGTGGCCTCCAACCATACAATTATTTTCACTGCTATTTTGTAACTATAATTTTGCTACTGTTATGAATCATAATGTAAATACCCATGTTTGGTCTTAGGTGACCCATGTGAAAGTGTAGGCAGTTAGTAAATATCTAGGGGTTTCTGATACAGTCTCTTAATTTGGGGCATGAAGATCAACTTGGCTGTGACCAATTAGCTTATCAGCTTGTGGAAAAACAGGAAAGACTTAATGGACTAAAAAACAAGGTTGAAGCCAGGTGAAAACAGGAAAGACTTAATGGACTAAGAAACAAAGTATTTGGCCTGGCATTGTTTTCAGCTGCAAAGTGGGCGGAGCCCAAATTAAGCTGAAACTGGTGGAACAAGGAGCGATTCTATTTAAGTACAAGTGGATGAAGCAAAGGGGACACCCCCCATGCTGGAGAGCTCCAATGCTAGCGAGTCCTGATGGAGAAAGTGCTGGCGAACTGATGGCTCGATCTCCCTGAGGCAGAAAGAAGCTGGTGAGCAGAAAAAACCTGAGCAAGACAGCAAAAGGCCAAGGACTAAACCCCGTGGCTCAGCTTTTGCCTAGAGGGGTTTGACCTGTCCGAACAGTGGCCTAAATGAAACTGTGGCCAGCTTTAAGGACTGAGGCAGAGCGGCAGAGTTGCTGATGCACCAACAGAAGGCTGGGGTCTCCCAGAGAGAAGAAAGCCTCAAGCCTTGTTTAAGGTGAGACTGCCATAGTCAATTTACCCTGATGAATCTACATCTGAGATATTCCAGAAAAAGGACTGCTAAGTGCATTAAAGGGTCTACCCCAGAGACTGTGTTCCTGATGACTGAGGACCTGCCCCAGAGACTGTATCCTTCTAAAAGGTTAAGAAAATAGTGCTGCCGGGCGGTGGTGGTGCACGCCTTTAATCCCAGCACTTGGGAGGCAGAGGCAGGTGGATCTCTGTGAGTTCAAGGCCAGCCTGGTCTACAAAGCGAGTCCAGAACAGCCAGAGATACACAGAGAAACCCTGTCTCGAAAAACTAAAAAAAAAAAAAAAAGTGCTAATAGTTATCAATAGGTTTAGTGGGTAGGTCAAAGGGGTTGTAGGAATTTATAGGGTTAGTAGTTAAGAAAGTGTTTATATATTTGTATAAGTAAATATTGTTAACAATAAAAGTTATTAAATTTTAAAAAGTTCGGTTACATGAAAGGGTCATTCAACCCCAAAGGAATCACAAGCCACAGGTTGAAGACCATTGCTTTAGACCTTTGCTTTAAATCAAAATATTCACGTTCATTACTTAGACACTAGGAAGCCAGTTTTGATCTAACGCCAAACCTTACTAGTCACTTGGCCACTGTTCATTATTTATAGCCTTAGCCCTGCTGTGATTTCTATTATTTGTCTTAATGTTTATCTTATCAAAGGCATACCAATATTAAAGGGAAGTTGAGGAGAGCTAATGAATTCATGGTTAAGACCATATTTGGCTATGTAGACTGCTGAAGGAGAAAAGTCATCAGCAGAAGTCTTGCCCAGCTTTGAACCTTGCAAGCTGCAATGACAACTGCCCTAGCCAGCTATGCCCATGGAGGTAATAGTGGCATGAGTGCTATAGGAGCAACCAATTCTGACTGGATTTAAGGCCTGGTACTAGAAAGAAACTCATGCCTGGCACTGTAGACCCAAACCTATGGCTGGGACGCTCATAGGCACTAAGGCAGACTCTACTACTATTGTTTTGCTAAAAGGACATATTATCAAACCGCCTTCTAAATACCTTATCTCTAGACCCATAGGTAAGCGTAGCTTCTCATTGGAGAAGCTTCTTCATGTAGTGGACAGCAGTCAAAACAAACACTACCAACTGACCATAATGCAGAGATTGTGTCCGTTAAATGACGAGCCACAACGTGGACATCGGTATCACATCTTCCCTCCAAGGCTCAGGGGACATAGCCAAAGTGAGTGGTGGAAAGATTCTTACAGCTAAAGGTTGAGTTCTGGGACAAAACAGTGTATTCTGGACATGACAGGACTGTTGTGCCTATAAACTCACAGTAGGTTTTCTTGACTGCATAAGGTCTATGCAGGATCAAGCCAGTCAACATACCAGCATGGACTGGGGAGGGTACATCAGCCAATAACTGAGGAGCTAGTGACAGTTAATGGCTACTAGGGGAGGGAGTCAGGTTTTCTTAGGGTGTGGTTCCTGACAGGTTGACCATGCTCCAGTCCAAGGTCCCATACCCATGTGTATATGAGCAGCACTAATTGGACTCAATAGGTCATAAAAAATAGACAGAGGGCCAGGTGTGGTGGTGCACGCCTTTAATCCTAGAACTTGGGAGGCAGACGCAGGTAGATCTCTGTGAGTTTGAGGCCAGCCTGTTCCACAAAGCGAGTTCCAGTACAGGCTGTACTGCTACATAGAGAAACCTTGTCTCAAAAAAAAAAAAACAAAAACAAAAACAACAGCAACAAAAAAAAAAAATAGAGACAGAGATAGAAATATCAAGTTGGGAGGAGGTCATGGGGGAATCCAGAAGGAGCTGAATGGGGACAGGAGTGGATATAAATAAAATACATGGTATCCATATACAAAATTCTCAACAAATAAATAAAAATAAAGGCGGTGGGGAGATTGCATCATATGCTGTGCAAATAAATGTTTTTAAATTAAATATTTTAAACAAGAAAAGGGGTAAAAGAACGCATGCTTTTGTTATCTATAACTTTTTCCAGACCTCTTAAGTAATAAAATCTCATACAAAATTTGATGGAAGAAAATTTTGAAAGAAGTATAAACATTGAGGCCAATTTGCTATGAGTCAAGAAGGACTTGAAAGTCAGTTTTGATACTATTTTCTGGATCAGTGTCTAAGATCAAAGCTGCGTTTTCCTCCAGTCAAAGGAATTGGACTAATAGCTCCGACAAAGACACACAGGCCATTATTTTCACTCTCGGCTTAGGGACAAAGAGAAAAAGAGTTAGATCTTACTGCAACTCGCTTCAGATCCTCGAACCTCAGTGCAGAGCCACATACAAATGTCGTGTAGTACAAGTAGCACTTCAGTAAGGTCTCCAGTTCCAAGGAAGGAGGAGCCCTAGACAAAAGAGTTCAGTGGCAAAGGAGGAAACACAGATGTTGGCCCTGCTTGGTGGTTGTTAACTGGCTCGGTACATTTACTAAACCCCCAATTCTATCAGAAGATGTCCATATTCCATAGATGTCCGTATTCTGTTATGAGTCCATATGGCTAGAGGAGGCTGACACAACTAACCCAATTCTCAAATGGGTCTGTAGGTCAGGCCTGAGCAATTATAGTGACACAAAAGCAAACAAAACCTACAAATCAAATAATGTCGTGCAAAAATGAATCACTATGTAATGAAAATAATTCAATCACTCAGAGAGATACATCATTCTAGGGCTGGAAAGATGGCACAGTAGGTAAGAGCACCAACTTACTCCCAGTGAGGACCTGATTTTGGTCCCTATGACCTATATAAGGTGGCTCACAACCATCTGTAAATTCCAGCTCCAGGGGAGCCAGTGCCCTCCTCTGGCTTCCATAGGACCTACATTCAAGTGCGTGCGCGCACGCACACACACACACACACACACACACACACACACACACACAC
>CAJQZJ010032761.1:4540594-4561049 GCA_907164525.1 Lophiomys imhausi
CACACACACACACACACACACACACACACACACACACACACTTTAAAATAAAATCTTAAATAGAAAAAGATACAGCATTTGCATGCTATGATTTAACAAAATGACTTCTAAATATATGAAGTAAATACAGGCACCTGTAACTAGCAGGAGAACTTTCAACACACACATAAATGATAACTGGCAAGTATTTTAAACATTTTAATTTAGAAAACCTCATTTCTTTGAAGAGGGAAAAAATATTTAGCAAAGTAGTAATTTACCCAACCTCCAAAAACATATATTGCAAAAAAAAAGTAGGAGAGCACATATTATGGTCTACAATTAAGTAAAAATGTTAAAAACCAAAAATACATAAAAATGGGGGCTGGAGAGATGGCTCAGGGGTTAAGAGCACTGGCTGCTCTTCCAGAGGTCCTGAGTTGAATTCCCAGCACCCACATGGTGGCTCATAACCATCTATCTGGTGCCCTCTTCTGGCCTGCAGGCATACATGCAGACCAAATACTGTATACATAATAAATAAAAAAATCTTTAAAAAAATACATAAAAATGTTCTTCTTTGTTCACTGCAGCAATATATATGCTAAAATTGGAATAACAGAGGAATTTAGCATGAAACCTGCTCAAAGACATGCAGATCCATAAAGCATCCCATACTCTTAAATATATATGTTCTTATATTTAAAATAAAAAACAAACCGATAAAAGTACTATGGGCCTGAAAGTATTGCAATAGTTCTTTATAATTATTCTTAGAAACAAACTATATTAAAAACATTAAATATATATGCCTTTGGATACAACAACACATACTTCAGGTGAAATTTACCTTTGAGTACTAATATTATTAGGACACTAATATTAATAGGATAAACTCAGAGATGGTCTACAAAAGTTAAAAGTTGTTACTTGAAAAACAGGACTGGAAAGATGATTCAGTAATTAAGAGCATTTGCTGCTCTTTCAAGACCTGAGTTCAGTTATTCTTTTTTTTTGTTGTTGTTGTTTTTGGAGACAGGGTTTTTCTGTGTAACAGAGCTCTGGCTGTCCTGAACTCACTTTGTAGACCAGGTTGGCCTTGAACTCACAGAGATCTGCCTGCTTTCGACTTCTCAGTGCTGAGATTAAAGGCATGCGCCACCATGTCCGACTCAGTTACTCTTATTAAAATACACTTAAACGAAGCCGGGCAGTGGTGGCGCACGCCTTTAATCCCAGCACTTGGGAGGCAGAGGCAGGCGGATCTTTGTGAGTTCGAGGCCAGCCTGGTCTACAAAGCGAGTCCAGGACAGCCAGAGATACTCAGAGAAACCCTGTCTCGAAAAACCAAAAAAAAAAAATACACTTAAATGTAATTTTTCTTCTGAGCAAATCAGAAGGAGCAAGCCAGTAAGCAGTATTACTCTCTGGTTTTTCCTTCAATTTCTTGCCTTGAGTTCCCACTTCGTCAATGATGAAGTGTAAACATAAACTAAAATAAACCCCTTCTCTCCATGTTGCTTTTGGTCATGGCGTTTATCATACCAACAGAAAACAAACTAGATTAATGACAAACTGATAAATTAGAAAATACAGAATAGGGCTGCTTATACTGCCAGCAGTCCGATCAAGGAGCAGAGGATTTTCTTGTTAAGAGGTCAAAGTGGTATATTTAAGAAAAGATGAAATGGTATACATATCTCTTACTATGTGGAAAATTCCAGAGGATTCAGTGTTCGAAGTGACAAAACTGAAAGTTTTAAGTCTTAGAAGAAACTACATTTAAATACATTTTAAATAATGGACTAGAAACTTATTTTTCTAAATAGAAACAAAAGAATTCTATAAAAACTTGGAAGTTAGGACTGTGACAATAGCTCAGTCAGGAAAGTGCTTGTGATGTGCCTGTGTTTGATATCTAGCACCTACCTAGACAAAAAAAGAAAAAACCCTCAGCATGGTGGAACATGCTTGCACTCCAAGCTCTGGGGGCATGGAGATGGCCAGGGTTCACTGGCCTATTTAAAAAGTTCCAGACCAATAAAAGACCTCACCCTGTAGAAACAAGGTAGATGGCTTCTGAGGAATGAAAGTCAAGGTTGACCTCTGGCCCCCATACCTACATATACGTACATGCATATGTGCACCTACACACATGTGCCCACATGCACACCCACACACATACACACAAAAGATGAAACTTAACTAGATGGTAAGATCCTATCGTTGAAGACACCACAGACTTTGGTTGCAGGAGATAGAGAAGCAGATTGAAAACTGACCTGGAAACTTCCTCCCTGCTGTCTAGCTTGCATGACCACTGGAGGAGAAAATTCTACTCTTACCTAGCTACAAACCCTAACAGCCATAATACTGACCTACCAGGCAAGATGTGACCACTGGAAGAGTAGTCACATGACCATTACAAAGGTGACAACTTTCTGATTGGATCTGAGGTTTACTCCACAGGAGGAGTATGTCTGGTGCTGTAAACCTGGTCAACAAAGTCCATGGATGTGGGGGTTAAAGGTCCTAGAAGGAAATCTACTGCTGCTGTTGGTAAATGGACACATCGTGCCTCTAGATAGTTATGTTTGTTCTCATAGATTAGTGCTCCACTCAGCCCTGGTCAGAGAAGCTTCTTTTTTCAGTAGAAAGTAGTTAGTGAAGAGACTCGCCAGAGTCTCTGGTCAGAGTGCTGAAAATAAGTGATTGCTGAGTCCTCCACCCTAAACGGATCATCTATATCTACTCCTCCAAGGCTCGGATAACATTGTAGAAGATAGGGCGGAAAGAATATAAGAGCCGGAAGATAGGGTGCTGCTTCAAATCCAATCAGAAGGAGGCTGGTCGCCCCTAATAACTTTTATGCCCTGTTGCACCAGTGGGTACATCATGCCTGGCAGATCAGTAATGCAGCACTCAGGGTTCAGGTCTAGCTAATAATACTGATGACTTTTCTCTCCCAGTAACCTGCATAGCACTTACTGGCACTATGAAAGCTACATATTAAAGAGCAAGTTTTTAGGTCAGCTCTAGCAGCAGGGAAAAGAGAATATTCAACAACAGGGTCTTAAATCGAGTTATAGTGAGCAACCAAGAACAATGGCAAAATATTATATGATTTGAAGGGGCTTTTAGGGACTTCCTGGTCAATAATTCATAAGAAGGGCTCATGCCTTTAATCCCAGCACTTGGGAGGCTGAGCCAGATGGATCTCTGTGAGCTCAAGCCCAGCCTGGTCTACAAAGCAAGTTCAGGACAGCCAGGGCTCTGTTACACAGAGAAACCCTGTCTCAAACAAACAAAGAAGGTATTTCACACCTGATCAATGGGACTGGAGAAACAGAAAAGGGATGAATGTTTTATGACAAGCATTCTGACCTTGATGTACGTATGTGTGTATGTGTACACCGTGTGCACACTGTAGCAGTCAAACTAGTAACTCGCACAAGAAAGGTGATCTGAGCATGGTGGTGCACGCCTTCAGTGCCAGGACTTGGGAGGCAGAGGCAGATGAATCTCTGAATTGGAGGTCAGCCTGGTCACAGAGAGAGCTCCAGGACAGCCAGGGCTACACAGAGAAACCCTGTTTCAACCAAAAAAAAAAAAAAAAAAGAAGACGAAAAGGAGGAGGAGGAAGATGACCAAGATAAATAAAAATTCAGGTAACAACATAACTTCTGATGTTCACATCCTAGAGCAAAACACAAAGAACATCAAACCAGGACAACACATCTGTATATCAATCCCAGAGAAATAGCCCACAGTGAGACTGACTTAGATGAAATTCTAGGCAAAGAATTCAAAAGAATGATGATAAATATTTTTGAAGAAATGAATGGAGATCTGAATCAATTCTAAGAAAACACAAAACAGATAAATGAAATAAGGAACTGAATGAAGGATAGGGAAATGAAATTCAAAAAAGATGAAGATCATAGACCCTGCAGGAAGGCCTACTGCTGCCATTCCTAAGCTAATATAATTTCTAACTTTTTCTAAATACTTGCTTCTACCAAGTAATTTCTCCAACTTGACTTCTGACGTCTGTGAGTATGCCATGGCATGATGCACACACACATGTGCGCACACACACACACACCCAAAATAATAATAAATAATATTTCTTTAAAGATCAAGACATAAATTAGTGAAATTGAAACGAAGGGCCTGGGATTTTTTTTTTTAAAGATAACCCAAATCAATAAGCCCCTTAGTCAAAATACCTAAGACAAAAAGTTGAGAGACGATAACATTAATAAAGCAGGGATCAGGAGAAAGTACAACAGATACCAAGGAAATTCAGAAATTTATAAGGACATAACTTTAAAATGTATATTCCACTAAACTGGAAAATTTTAAAGAAGTGGATAAATTCTAAATTGATATGACCTAGTGAAGCTAGTCAAGGTGAGATGAACAACTTAAACAAACATACAACAAGAAATGAGACTGACACATCGGTTTTAAATCTTCTAGTGAAAAAAATCAGGATTAATGACATCTGAGTGCAAAACTTAACTATACTCTGAGAAGGGGACTAACTCTATTCCTTCCAGAATTATTCCAGAAAATAGAAAATTGATTTCCAAACTTATTTTATGAAGCCAGTATTACACTGATAGCAGAATCACATAAAGACACAACAATAAAAACTATCTAACTCCCTGGTGAAAAGAGAAACAAAAACTATTAATAAAATACTGGTAAACAGAATTTAAGGTTACATCAAAAGAGACGACTCAGCACAGTCAAGGTGACTTCATCGTGGGGATGTAGGAATGGTTCAACATATGGAAATCAGTACGCTTAGTTAAATACACCAGTGGACTCAGTTACAGAAATCATATAATTTGACAAAACCCAATATCTTTTTATGATAGAAGCCCTGGGGAGACTAGGGATTGGGACAACTGTCTTAACATAATAAAACTAGACTCAACAAGCCTACAGTGAACATCCTGGTAACCAGAGAAATGCCCAGAGTGCCACCACAAACATGTGGTGTGCCCTCATTAACACATGGATGTCCCCTCGTCCCCTCCAATGTAAAGTCTCACCTAGAGTATCAAGAGAGGAGAAGAACTAAAGAGAATACAAACCAGAAAAGACGTCAAAGAATCCCATTTGCAGATGATGTAATGCTGTATGTAAGATCCTTAAAACTCCACCCAAAAATCCCTAGAACTGATAAACTCTTTTTTTTGTATTTTTTTTATTAAATACTTTTTTTTTCTTCAAGTTACCGATAAACTCTTTTAGCAATGTGGCAGGGTACAAGTTTACATACAAAAAAAAAACAAAAAACAAAAAACAAAACAAAGAAACCCCACAGTAGCCTCAATGACAAATACATGGAAAAAGAATTCAGAGAAACAACTCCATTTCACAATATTCTCCAACAAACAAACAAAAACGTTCGGAATATGCCATACTTCCCAGGCTGAGCATCATAGCACAAGCCTTTAATCCCAGAACTCTGGAGGCAGAGGGAGGTGGATCTCTATGAGTTAAAGGCCATCCTGGTCTACAGAGTGAGTTCCAGGATGACCAGGACTATATAGAGATGTCCTGTCTCAATAAAACAAACAAATAAAATGGCTATCCTACCAAAAGCAATTTACAGATTCAATATAATCTCCTTCAAAATTCCAGCATCATTCTCCACAGAAAAATAAAAGAATCTCAATATTTCTTATGGAAGCATAAAGGACTCTGGGTAGCCAAAGCAGCCCTGAACAGAGAAAATGGCACAAGCTGTACTGTGCCTGATTCCAAGTTAGACCAGAGAGCTCTGGTGATAAAGACAGTGACACCCAGGTGTGGACTACCCATCTGTGAGCCATTGATCAAAAGGGTCCCGTAGACTTCCAAAACAAAAACAAAAAAATGACATTGTTCTTGGAAACCCACCAGAACCTGAGGAGAAAATCCTATTGCTGAAGACACCACATACTTGAGTCATAACATACAGAGAAGTCAAGCTGAACTGACCTGGAAGCTTCATCCCTACTGGCCAGCTTTCATACTGCCTAATTGTCAAATAACTGAGTCACTTACAAATTGGAAGTAGATATGCAGGAAAACATCTGGAAAGATAGATTCCAAAACATTTGCACTGGTTAGGACCGGACGTGAAGTTAGTTTTCTTTTTCTGCACTTGATCTTACTGGAAAGGCTAAGAGGTAATTCTTTTTCTATTTTGTTTACTATAGTTTCCCAACATTCCTATGAATATTACAAGTGTAATTTCCTCTCATTAA
Organism: Lophiomys imhausi; assembly: GCA_907164525.1. Taxonomy (NCBI): domain Eukaryota; kingdom Metazoa; phylum Chordata; class Mammalia; order Rodentia; family Muridae; genus Lophiomys; species Lophiomys imhausi. The sequence continues at coordinate 4,546,840 of CAJQZJ010032761.1, forward strand.
AAACTTACACATATTTCAACTATTAATTTAGAACACACTGATAGATATGGATGCACTTACTCTCCAAGGAACACAATCTCAGTGTTGATTTCTCCTGACTTATGGCGGAGAAAATTCCTCACGAAGGCAGTCACACTGTCCACTGTGATGTTTCCACAGACCACGATGAACCTAGGCAGCAAGAACAGGGAAGTAGATCATCTGAGGAACAGAAGGACATCTCTCCCATGGCATCTGAGGGAATGGACTCCAAGAACCCCTGAAATATCAAAATCTATAGACTCTCAACGTCCTCAATCAAAATGGCATGAGCTTTCATGGAACTGACACACATACTCCTGGCCTGCTTTAAGGCATCTCTAGATTACCTGCAAAACTGAATGCAATGCAAACTTTAAGTGAATAGTTGTCACAGTGTGGTTGTTTGTGGAATAACAACAAGGAACACAGTCTACACAAGTTCACTATTAATGCAAATTGTTTTTAAATATTTTCTATCTGAGGCTGGTTGGACCCCCCCCCCCAAGAATCTGTGATACCTGACTGTATCTCCTGTCAAACTTAGAAAAGGGCAATGAGGGCTGGAGAGGTGGCTCAGAGGTTAAGAGCACTGGCTGTTCTTCCCAAGGTCCTGAGTTCAATTCCCAGCAACCACATGGTGGCTCACAGCCATCTACATTGAGATCTGCCCGGGCATATATGTAGAGCAAATACTGTATACATAATAAATAAATAAAAAATGTTTAAAAAAAAAAAGAAAAGAAAAGGGCAATGAGCTTACACTTGTTTTAAATAAGTTTTGTCTACAAATCCTTTAAATTTTAGCAATATAAACACAAAGGACTTAAGGGCTGGAGAGATGGCTCAACAGTTAAGAGCACTGGCTGTTCTTCCAGAGGACCCAGGTTCAATTCCCAGCACCACATGGCATTCACTACTGTTTGTAATTCTAACTTCAGGGGATTCAACACCCTCACACAAACATACATTCAGGCAAAACACCAATGCACAACAAGGAAAAAACTAAAAGGACTCCAAAGCACAAAGGAAGCATCCATTTCTGAAGTCTTTTGCCTCACCTCAAAAAGTGCATGTCTGGAAACAGTTGCACTATACAAAGATTTCTAGGAAAGCCACAGTTATTGTTATATTTGTCATAGTTATTTATCACTTAGAATACACTTACTACCTCCTATGTTTGCAAAACTCTGCTATTCACACATCATTAATCTCTCTCCTCCTTCCTCCCTCTCTCTTCCTCTACTCTCTCTTATTTAGGTTGATATGACTTGATTAAATACTCAAGTGAACAGATCTATATGATAATGTGTGTCAAGCAGTGAACATCTTGTGGGTATGGCATTCATTCTAACGCTATTCTCCTCAGTAAATAGAGAGCTTTGGCAATGTGTTCCCTGAGGACTGTGACTACAGCAGGCAGTATGTGCCTAGAATGAGATTCATGATGAAAAGAATGTCTTCAACTGTATAAATTATACAAGCCAAGCTACTTACTTCTTTCCTTTGACTGCTTCATAGGGCTTGGTATATTTCTTCCTGTCAGACAAAAGTTCCACAATTTCTGGGATGCAGTTTGCAAACATTACCTAAAATAAGAAGTAAAAAAATTACCCAGGGCTCATTATTTTGACAGATATTGCCAAATTACAAGACTATAAAGAAAAAGACAAGTACACATACATGTCTTTCACTAGCTCAGCGCTTCTCAACCTTCCTAACACTGCGGCCCTTTAGTCCAGCTCCTCATGTTGTGGTGACCCACAACCATAACATTATTTTTGTTGCTACTTCCTCCATAACTGTAATTTTGCTACTGTTATGAACTGTAATGTAAATATTTTTGAGATAGAGGACTGTCAAAGGGGCCGTGGTCTATGGGTTAAGAACCACTGGTCTAGTAGAAGGTTATAACAGTGAGCTGAATTTTAAAAGAGAGACCATATTTTTCTGAATTTTTCAAAGAGTAGGATTTTGATTAAAATGATCAAAATGACAAGCACAAACATTAGACAACTTCTCCATGAATCTGTCCCTTGATGACTTAACTTTGTCTTATTATGACTTCACACTGTTTATACTGTAATTAAAAAAAAAAGATAACAAAAAATCTGGCAACCGGGAGTGATCGGGCATTTCTTTAATCCCAGCAGTCAGGAGGCAGCAGCAGGAGGATCTCTGAGTTCCAGAATGACCAGGACTACATAGAGAAACCCTATCTCGAGGGGGTGGGGGAGCAACAAAACAAACCTCTCACATATGCTGAGGGGACTAGAGATGACTGAAATGTCAGAAGGTGGCATTGGTCATGGGGAATTTAAAAGTGGCGGAGTGGAGAACACTGTAACTCTTTTTAAGAGATCAAAATAAGAACTGGGCAGTGGTGGCACACATGTTTAATCCCAGTACTCAGGAGGCAGAGGCAGGTGTATCTCTGTGAGTTCGAGGCCAGTCTGGTCTACAGAACTTGTTCCAAAGCTACACAAAGAAACACTTTCTTAAAAAAAAAAAAAAAAAAGGAAAGAAAGATGAGGCTTCCTTTGCTCTTGTGACTCCTGAACCAAGCATAAATACTAACTTATCTGTGGCTTACCTGGAACTAATTGCTAGTATACTGAGTGGTTCTGAGATATATGATGGCACAGAACCACATCTCAAATGTTTTTTCCTCTTCAGATTTTAGTCTCGTGGGCAAATGTGGAAGAAGATGAGGTTGCTTTATTCAATGTAGAATCCACTTCCCTTGATCCCTGGGAACCAAGCAATTGCACCAGGTTCCAGGATAAATGGTTTGGAAAATGGGGGTGGGGGTCTGTGACTCTTCTCATTTTCACATACACTGAATAAAGCAACATTAACTTTCAAATCTATATTGTTTTCTCACCAGTAACTGATTGCTTTATTTGTTTTTAAACACTCAAAAGATAATGAAAACATTCCTCACCAAACTTCCAAGGGTGAAGAAAACGATGAAAGTCCGTCCTAGGGATGTCTTGGCCACTATATCCCCAAAGCCAACAGTTGACATTGTTGCTGTTACCAGATAAATGGCCTCAAAATATGACATCGTCTGTGAATTTCTACCATTGAGCCAGGGATCGCCGGAATTTTCCACCTATCCAAAGAGAGATGGCAAAGGAAAGGTCTGTGAATAGAAGACAAGAGAAGGCAGACAGGGCATCAATTTCCCCCAGTTGAATCCAAAGACAAGAGCAAAGGACTCTGGTTGCTGTGAAGGCCTACAGCTGAGGGTGGCAATTGGAAAGCCTTGTTTCCACCATTATGATTATCATTGACATATGGTGGGGGCCTGTGGCGTGCACCCAGACTCGGAACGCCCTACACAGGGGTGCTTCCTGCTTCTCATAAAGCCCAGAACTACATTCTGGTGCTGGAAGTCTCTAGCAGTCACCATTCATTCTAGCTTTCTAAGAAGATAGGGAAAATCAAGAAGGAAGCCAAAGCATGGGTTTCAGTGAACATAAACACATGACCTTCCCATCTCACGAAAAACAACCTTTCCAAATTGATTCGAACGACATTTTCTCTCTCTTCGCTTCCTGACCAGATGCAATGTAACCCACTGCCTAGCTCTCCATGACCTCCCCACTGTGAGGGACTGTGTCCTTAAATGTGAGCCAAATAGACCTTCCTGAGGGGATCTTTGTCGGTTATTTTCCACATCAATGAGAAAAGTGATTAAATACAGCAATAGAAACTCTAAGACAGTAGGTGCACATACCAGTATGCAACCATCATTTCCAAACTTGACATTTGTCTCTAATTTCATTAATCATTTCTCCATGCCTCTCCATTCTCAACTTCTTGATTTTAATTCACTTCCTCTGTGGTTTGTTTTTTTTTTTTTAAATCAACATACATTTCTGAAAGGTCTCTTACGGGCTTATGATGGCAAGATAAGTTATGTTTACTTTCATATAAGTCTCTTATCATCTTCTGGTATTGATCAATGATACCAAGCAACCTGATGCTACTTTCTTTTGCTTCCTTCTAACAGGTTTTCTTCCTTCAGCTTGTACCCTCTTCTTATCCTTGAAGATCAATGTCTGCTCCAGAGAGGAGAGAGAGGGTAAATCCATCTGTGCATTGATAGGGCTGGACTGAGAATCATGTGCCCACCATGGGAGACACAACCATTACTGGCCCAGAATGCTACGACGAGACACACCACCAGTCATCTTTCCTGGAATTCCAGTGAGAAGTTCTCAGGCTCATGCAACCCACCGGCATGCTTTATTGACCTAATAACTTTAGTAATTGGGAGTTGCTTCCTCCAGTGCGAAGTGTGCCTTTTCATCTACAAATACCAGACTTCATTTCACGCATTTCTTTGGGAACACTTGTTATCTGTGTAGCACACTGAATCGGTATTGCGCATTGTTTATATTTTTCTCCAATGGTGTATCTCTGTCTGTTCTCAGTTCATATTTCCACTGCAGTGCTGTGCTCCATGTTTCTAAGTTTCTTCTGTCTTTTTTTTCCTGGTTCCCTCTGATACAGCTTCAGCTCCATAAGACAGTTCATTCTTCTGAAATCTTTGACCCTACTCTTCAACTCCTTCTGTGGTTTTATAGTCTTTGGTTACATATTTTCATTCAAGCTTTTTAGAAGGTGTTTTGTTTCTGACAATTTCATACATGTATATAATGCATTTTGGTCATTTCTACCTCCCTCTGTTATAATTCTACCACTGAATCTCTTCTTTATCCCAACAAGATCTGCTCCTACTTTTGTGTCTTTTTTCTCTTGTCATCTTGGAGGTTTTGTCTATGATTCTCTGAGTTCAATTAGGGTTGCTTGCATGAACGTGAGTGAGGAGGTATTTACTGTAATGGTCAAACTACCAGTGGCTACTCCACTGAGAGTCAAAATATTTTATGCCTTTGTATAAAGGATCACGTTAGATTTTTTTTTATAAGCTCATTTATACTTCTTCATACAAGGAGGTATTTTTCTTAACCTTTCTATTGTTCCCTTTGGCAAGTTACATTTAATATTTTTTAACCAGGTGAATCTCTGAGTTCGAGGTCAGCCTGGTCTACAGCATGAGTTGTGGGACAGCCAGGGCTACACAGAGAAACCTTGCCTTGAATAGCCCCCCCTTGTTTTGTTTTGCTTTTTTTTTTTTTGGTATGGTATTAATGGTTAGCTGAAGGATAGTGTAAGTATAGAATAGTAAGGTTGTGGGATAATCATGACTTTGATTTTGGGGTGTCATTTCCAACATCCTCTCAACAAAACCTACTATTTTCTGTGCTGGTGGATAAAGGTCTTTTAGTTTAGGTTTTGTTGTTGTTGTTGTTGTTGTTTTAAATTTTTTTTCTTCTGTTGTTGTTTACATTCTCAAAATCAGTGTGATTAAAATAGAATCCTCCCACTCCTCTGATGGCTTCTCCTTTTTGTGAATCACTCCTTGTTGACAACTTCCTCTCCTCAAGGACCTGAATGTTGCCATGCTTAGAGGGTTGAACAAGAGATTTCAAAGATCCAGAGACACACGGAGTGAAGCAACACCTCTATACCCAGGCAGCAGCTCGTCTGCCTATAACCCCTGGGGACCTTGAGAGAATGGGCGACCAGACTCCTGCATTCTCCCAAAGAATCCAGAAAAACACATTTATATGGATGTTCTATAAGAGTTAGCAACTAACAAAAAAATGAAAAACAAAAATTAATGAAATAATTGAGCCAAATAAAACATGTGTTTAAGGCTACATGGGGCCTGAGAACTTCTCACTGGAAGTAAAGGTAAAAGATATCGTAGTGGCATCTCCTCTAGAATTCTGGGATAGCAATGGTTGCTTCCACCCTAAATAGAATGTGACTTTTGGTCCAATACTCTCAATGCTGAGATGGAGTTAACCTCTCTGCTGTGATACTTCCGGAAAATGTCTCTCCTGGCTGAACACTAAGACATGGTGAGGCTGATTTCAAAACTTTCCAAGGGTCTAGCAGAGTTTGCATTCAGTATTTGACTATTTTCTTTTTTTTATTGTTGTTGTTTTTTGTTTTTTTTTTTTTTTTTTTGATTCAGAGTTTCTCTGTGGAACAGAACCCTAGCTGTCCTGGACTCCCTTTGGAGAACAGGCCGGCCTCGAACTCAGAGAGATCCGCCTGCCTCTGCCTTCCAAGTACTGGGATTAAAGGTGTGCCACCACACCCAGCTTGACCATTTTCTTAATAAGTTACACTATAAATGTTTTATAGTTATTGTTTAAATTAATTTTGAAAGAGACCCTTGAGTCAAAAGGACTTTTATTCTTTCACTTTTGTTTTTCAGAAAACGTTCTGAAGGCTTTTAGCATTTCACTTCTCCCCATCTTCTGAGAGCTCAAATGTCCTGTAACAGTGAAGCCAGGAACCCTTCCTACTGAAGATGCGTTATAGGGCATAGCGTGTCATTCTGTAGCTCGGGAACAAGCCCTTCCCTGTGGGTATTTCCAGAAGGATGAGGGTGGTCTCAAATCTGTCTTTTTCAGTACCAACTCAACTCCTCCCCAGCAACTGTCCAGTTTTAACAAGTCTGGAATTCTTTCAATGGCTCCCCCACCCCCATTCTTTCACCTTTACGCATTTATTTAAAATTTAAGAATCCTAAAAACTCCATGAAGATTTATCAATAAATCTTATGTGTTACATGGCGTGTACTTTTAGACCTAATGATATTTTCACTAAGACCAGATTTTGAAATATTGGAAGAGGATAAAAGCTATCTTGATAGTGGAAGATGCAAAAATTATGATAAATATGAGGGCAGGAATTAAAAAGTAAAACCAAAAAAGGTAAAAGAAAGAAGATAAACCTCTGGTCTGGTCCCTCTCCACTTTCAAAGAAAGGATGCCCACACCGGCAAACGCCATTGGGGACTGCAAGGTTAGGGTTAATCTTGTGCACTGTCACTCAGAAGCTGAGTTCTGTACCCCTGTCCAGACTGCAACCTGGGGTTACCTATTGGGGTACTGTATTAACCAATGTACTATAAAGAATTCTCCCCATTAATCTCTGATTGGTCAATATGTGACTGGAGCTTATGACTGGGCAGAGAGGATTGGAAGGCAGGACATAGAATTGAGTGGGGGGAAGGTCTCAGAAGAGACCTCAAGGAGAAGGAAAAAGAAAAGAGAGTGGAAGGAACTCACCATTAGAAGGGATGGACCAGGAGCACATGGCCAAGAGAAGTTCACCCTGGGGACAGAATGACAGAGCAGAAGCCACTTGGGAGACATCAGATTGGCAAGTGACAGGCATTTATGTGGGTTTTAAAGGTGGTAGGATTAGAATAGCTCAGAACCTGCCCAGCATAGTGCAAACAGCTGATACATAAATTATAGTATCTCTATGTCATTTACTCTGCGGAACTAATACAGGCAAAAGGAGGCAGAAAACCCCAATAGATAGTGAGAGTAAAAGAGGGGCATAGCCACCCCCTAGAAAAATTAAACCACTGTATGTTGCAAGGAAGCTCACACCTGAGGACACCATTGGGGACTGTGATGAATCGCTTACCAGATGGAGGAACCCTGCAGCTGTGAACCAGGTACTGAGAACTACTGACAGCAGTCTGCAAAGCTTCACTGAATTGCTAAAAGGACAGGGACAAAGAGCTGTTAAGTTTGCACAGGCAGGTTCTGAATCAGCACAAACACACAGTCCTCCAGGGTCCAGTTCTCTGCTCACTGTATGATGGCCCACAGATCAGAAGGTCCAGCATTACCTGCAGCTCTGCCCCGACCATTCAGTCTGCATGGTTCCAGGGCCTCTATGGCATTCACATATGTATTCAGAGCCTGAGAAACACAGCTGGAAAGTCACCCAGTGTCATGTATTTCTTCAAACAGTATAGATTTTGCCTTATCACCCATCAGCCTGGTGTTTTAAGGTCATACATGTGGACCAATAATCAATTTGTAAGGTTATAACTTTGTCTTACATAGTAGATCAAAATGGCAGCAGTCCAAGTGTGGACTTGTAAAACAAGATGTGACTGGATGACAGGAATGTAGCATCATAGGTGAGCATATAGCAGGATCAATAAGGCAAAAGTATCAGAGGCTTAAGTCTGTCGAGGAAAGCCTTAGAGTTTAGCTGAAATAGCTTTGGTTTCTGGTCTGGTCATTTGTCATGCACAGATAGTCTTTCTAACCTTGACTTCTTCACAGTCCATCCTTAACACTGAGTTGCATGTAAACTATATCATATTGATATTTCTAATAGGAATGCAGCAGTGTGTTGAAGGAGAAAGATAATGCACTTTCTGGACTTTTACTATTATCTTTTAGAGATATTTAAGTTGCCCTATTTTTATTTATCTGTAATGCCGGGGTTTGTATGTGCTAGGTGAGCAGTTTTCCATTGAGCCACACCCTAAAGTTCATGGCTCTACTTCTCTAAGCAATAGTTCACTGCTGATGATGGGCAGCTCTCATGCTCTGAGGAACTGTTATACCTCTAAACCTGAAGAAATGTTTCTTGTTTTACTAGCCAACAAGAGTTGATTCTTCAGTTGATCACTTTTGTCCTTTCACAGTTGTGTACATGCATTCAGTGCATTTTTTTTTTTTTTTTGGTTTTTCGAGACAGGGTTTCTTTGAATATCTCTGGCTGTCCTGGACTCGCTTTGTAGACCAGGCTGGCCTCGAACTCACAAAGATCCGCCTGCCTCTGCCTCCCAAGTGCTGGGATTAAAGGCGTGCGCCACCACCGCCTGGCTCATTCAGTGCATTTTTGATCACTCTCTCCCGAAACCCTTGCTTATGGTCTGTCCATCCCCACCCTACCAGTCCCTTTCCCAGATTCGTGGCTCTAGTAACCCACTTAGTTTAACCAGAGCCATCTTCTGAGCAGTGGATTGGGACTATCCATTGAAACCTGGTAAGGTCACAACTGACTCCTCACCTCCCTGAATCTATCAATGTCCAGCGGTCCATCAGTGAGGGGCAGTGCCCTCTGAGCCCCTCCCTCCATGCTTGATTGTCAACATGCAGACCCAGAGCAGACATCCATGTCTACTCTGAGCTAGCAATTGCAATGGCTGTGTCTTGCCTAGAAGATGGCTTTTGCAGCCCTTCTCCCTGTCTTCTGGCTCTTACATTCTTTCTTCCTTGTCTCCTGTGATATTCCCTGAACCTTAGACGGGATGGAATACATCTCTTGTTTAGGGTTGAGCACTCAATATATCACTTATTATCAGCACTTTGTACAGCTGTTAGTCTCTGCATTCACCACTGATCACTGGAAAAAGTTGGTGTCTCTGATTAAAGCTGAGTAGCACTTCTCTATGGGTATAAATGTAAGGATTTAAAAGGCAGTTTTACACTATGAAATACAGGTAAACAATAGTATTCAATCCATGAGCCCCTTGCCCTCCTTGGTGCCTATGATCTCCCCTGGCATGGGTTTGTAACTAGGTTCACAATACCAGGCACAGATCCCTCCCATGGAGCGAGTCTCAAATCTAAGCAGAGAACAGTTGGTTAGGTCCATGACAGCAGTGTCATTGTTGCACAAGTTGGCACGTCTTGTCTGGCAAGTTGGTCTGGTAGTCTGTAGGGTTCACAACTGGGTAAGACCATTGATGCTTTTTCTACCACGAAGTTTGCACAGCATCTTCAGGGAGGAACTATGAAAGCTAGCCATCAGGGAGGAAGCTTTCAGTTTAGTTCCAGGCTGATTTCTTTATACTATGCAACTAAAGTGTGTGGTGTCTTCAGGATCTGGGTCTTATCATCTTCTCCTTGTGGGTAAATGAGAGAAGTGACAAGAGACTGTATTGTTTGGGGGGTCTATGGGAGGCACCCCACCTTTAGCAATCCATAGCTTCCAGAAGCAACTTTGTCCAGCCATGCAGAGAGAGGTGATTCTTACTAACAAATATATAAAGCCAAAGACTTTGTATTGGCTGACTGTTTTTGTTTTGGTCTTTTTGATTTTGTTTTGGGTGATGAGAGCTGGAATTAAAATCAAAGTGGACTTACATACTGTAGTTTTGCAGAACAAGAAATAAGCAATCTCTTTACAAGGCCTGCAAAGTTTTCAGCTGGGTGCTAAATGACCCATGGACGTGGCATCACAGATACTGATGGATTTCCTGGTTTTCAGACTGGAATTCTAGTGGGACATGGGAGCTTGAAGACCAGCTCATGTTTCCATTTCCTAATCCAAACTACCAAGAGAGCATGTCAGGAAGTGCTGCAGTTACCTGCTCTTGGTGACATGTAGGATCTGTAAGATTTTAGGGAGTTCAAGCAACCGCAGAGCTCTTAGAAACCTCAAACCTACAAAGCAACCAGGAGAAAGTAGCCTGAAATACAATGTGATTGGGATGCATACACTGTCCTTTCCTCAAACACTTAAATATAATATGTTGTAAGGTCACAGGTTTAAGGACACGAAGTTCAAATCCTGGTCCTGAAAGTTAACTGACTATTATTACCTTGGGCACTCACTTCCATAGTTCCTCATCCATAAAATGAGAATTATAATAGGATCCACCTTACAACATTCTAGATCTAATCTCAAGCATGTAGAAGCTGGTCTGTATGTAATCAGCACTGTTCATTTTACTCTAACTTATAGAAAACTTTACATGGGTCCATTAAGCCCTTGATTATTCAACTTTTCTGTCTTTCTTTCTTTCTTTTTTTTTTTAATGACAGCACATGCTGGTGAGGGTGTGGAGAAGGGGGAACTCTCCTCCATTGCTGGTGGGAGTGCAGGCTTGTGCAACCACTATGGAGGTCAGTCTGGCAATATCTTAGAAAACTTGGAATAGCTCTGCCTCGGGACCCAGCCATACCACTTCTGGGTATACATCCAAATGATTCCTCACCAAATCACAAGGAAGTTTCCTCATCTATGTTCATAGCAGCCTTGTTTGTAATAGCTAGAAACCGGAAACAACCCAGATGACCCTCAACCAAGGAATGGGTTAAAAAACTGTGGTACATCTACACAATGGAATACTACTCAGCCATCAGAAACAAGGAAATCATGCAATTTGCAGCCAAATGGATGAAACTAGAGAAGCTCATCCTGGGTGAGCTAACCCAGACTTAGAAAGATGCACATGGCATGTATTCACTTATAATTGGATTTTAGCCATATAGTACAGGATAGCTATACTACAACCAATGCACCAAAGGGAACAAGAACATAGACTTTGTTAGCTGTCAATGAGACACTTTGCCCTAGTGGTGCTGCCTTGTAGGTCCCCAGTGTATGAGGAGGCTCTTGGCCCTCATATGACTGCTGAACTGGGACGGGACTGTTATGCAGGGACACTCCACTCCAGAGGAGTGGGATTGAAGGGATAGGGGGTAAAGGGTGAGAGGGGGGGACTGGGAGGGGTGGAAAGAGGGCACTGTGATGGAGATATAACCTGATGTAATAAATAAACATAAAAAAGAAACAGGATTATTCAACTTTTCAATAATCCTAGTTTGTCTTTTTTATTAACAATAGCAAGAAATAGAATTGGTGTGTATTTTATAAACAATAAATAAAATACAAAATTTTATAAAAACTGATATTTAAAAACCTATGCATTGCCAATACATGCTGGTGACACATCCCAACATTTGTGAGGCAGAGGTAGGATCTTGGTAAGTTCAAGGCCAGCCAGGGCTACAGAATGGCTGTATCTCAAAACAAAACAAAGCAAAACAAAAATGTTTCTGCAGCTAGGTATGGTGGTGAGCCTTTAATCCCAGCACTCGGGAGGCAGAGGCAGGCGGATCTTGTGAGTTCAAGCCCAGCCTGTTCTACAAAGCAAGTTCCAAGACAGTCCATACTGTTACACAGAGAAACCCTGTCTTGAAAAACCAAAAAAAAAAAAAACACCCCCAACTGTTTCTGCAAATATAGTACAAAACTCTATAGTCAAGATAGGGCGCTTCAAAATGGCAGTGAGGTATTTAAAAAGGAAAGATAAATATTCTGAATGTTGAGGCTGTTTGGGGTTAAAACAACATTGGTACTGATCACCGATTGCCACAGCACACTTACCTAGCCAATTACTCTTCAAATAATAAGAAATAAAGGTTGGTGGGACGGTAAAAATGTCTACAATTGAATTCATCTCCAACCAGAACTTGATCTTGTCATTAGCTGCCCAAAACTGAAATGGAAACAAAACATCCAAATTAAGGATTTTTTAAAAAGATCTTAAAATTATTTTATGTATATAAGTGTTTTGTATGTATATAAGCCTGTATGTTCATGTGTGCATGCACGTCCAAGCATAGTGCCCACAGAGGCCAGAAGAGGGCGTCAGATCCACAGCAGCTGCGAACAGGAACAGGGAACTGAATGTAGATCCTCTGTCAAAGCATCAAGTGCTCTTAACTGGTGAGCTATTTCTCTGTCCCCTACTGCCATTTAGAATTTAAAAGTACCCGTGAAGGACGGTTACTATTCTGCTATATTTCATTCATTAATTGATGCTTTAATTGTATGTTATTTAAATATATACATTTATACAAATACACTGTACTTGGGTTGAGCATAGTGATACACACCTTTAATCCCAGCACTCAGGAGGCAGAGGCAGGTGGATCTCTGTGAGCTTGACGCCAGCCTGGTCTACAGAGAGAGTTCCAGGCCAGACAGAGATATACAGTGTGACCCATCTCAAAAATGACTGACCAATCAAAACAAAGCAAAGGTGAGAGGGAGAGAGAAATCATACTTTTAATGAGTGTTCTATCAGTGAGTAAATAATAATTTTATTTAGCAAACCCTAACTCTCACACTTTAAACAAATTTGAGCTTTCAATTGTTCCTAGAGCTTTCTCTTATATCTGTATATATAATATGTATTAATACAAGATATAATTATTACATTTGCATATTTTTATTCATCTATGTGTATATGTTATATGCACAGAGCTTTTTTGTGATCAGTGAAGATATCTGATTTAGGACAGTTTTCAGTGAAAAATCTACAGCTTGCAAAAAGCTTGCCTGGCCATTGTGTCTCTTGAGCTTCCTAATCTAGTTTAAGAACAGCCAGTTTTGGGCTGGAGAGATGGCTCAGAGGTTAAGAACACTGACTGTTCTTCCAGAGGTTCTGAGTTCAATTCTCAGCAACTACATGGTGGCTCATAACCATCTATGATGAGATCTGGTGCCCTCTTCTGGAGTGCAGACATGTAGGCAGAACACTGTGTACATAATAATAAATAAAAATATAAAAAAAGAACAGTCAGTTTTGGGCTGGAGGTATGGCTCCATGATTAAAAGCACTTGCTGCTCTTGCAAGAGGATCCAGGTTCAGTTCCTAGCACAAACATGGTAACACACAACTGTCTGTAACTTCAGTTCCAAGGGACATCTTCTTCTGGCACTGTAAGCAAGTGCGCAGGTATGCATGAAGACACAACACCCATACACAGGAAACAAAATAAATAAAACTTAAAAAGAAAAACACTTGAAAAATAAATCAAAAATACAAAAAGTAAGATGGTACACATGCTATTAGTACAACTTTGGTAACTGGGGAGCATACAGGTCTCTTTATATTGGTTCTGTTTGTTGGTTGGGGGGCAGTTATTATCATTTTACCTAGGTACTTACCCTCAACCCAAAATAGAAACTAAAGAAAGCATTGAAACCCAAGTCCACATGGATAATTTTGTCTTCATATGAAGAACACCTTCCAACGGGGCTGGAAAGAAATGGGAACATTTTGCAAAGGTAAACATTGTAAAACCTATGTCTACAGAGGAGAGATAAAGACAGGGTAGGCATTGTACATATGCAACGTGAGTGGTCCATTCAAGACTCATGTTCACATCTGAAGGCAATTACCTTCCTCTTGGAAATGGAACTACGAATAAATGAAGCCACTAGACTATACGTGGAGCTAAAAACAGAAGGAGAATTGGCTCACCACTCTGTTACAGGGTCTGTTGGTTCCATTTCAATTTTGTAACTGGGGGTCCAGAGCCTCTGAGATTATATGGTCCTTTGTGGTTGAAAAAACATTTTGGGGGGCAGCTGGATAGATGGCTCAGTGATTAAGAGCACTGGCTGGTCTTCCAAAGGACCCAAGTTCAAATCTCAGCACCCACATGACAGCTCACAACTGTCTATAACTCCAGTTCCAGGGGATTTGACACCCTCACTCACACACACACACACACACACACACACACACACACACACACACACAC
>CAJQZJ010032761.1:4561449-4572178 GCA_907164525.1 Lophiomys imhausi
CTCCCAAGTGCTGGGATTAAAGGCGTGCGCCACCACCGCCCGGCTTAGTTCAATATATTTTTAATGATAAAATTCAGAAGTTTATTTACAGTGAAATTTTCACTCCCTTCAAACTCAGATATTCTTTGGGTAGGCCACTTATATTCTTTTCTCTTAACCATTTGTGTTTGTGTTGATGGGTGTTTTTACTTTCTCATTGGCTAGGCTCACTTGTGGCCTTTCAGTAGGAGGCATGTAGGTCTTTGCTTTTGCTCAGAGACAAGCATTGGGAACCTGGAATGTTAGCACTGCAATGTTGTTCCTTCAAGGGAAGGAATGCAAAACTTGTTATCCACCAAGAAGGCTGGGAGTGGGCATGCTTACCAGCCTGGTGACCTTTCCTCTATCTATATGGCCAGAGGCTTTTCTGGCACCAGATCCTCCCCAAGACCAATCAAATCAGTCAGTCTATAGAGCCCATCTTTATGAACTTGACCAAGAGTTCTGATGTAGTCACAGCAGACCTGTAGTAGTTTACTTTGTTCTCCAAGGCAATTTATGTATGCTTTGTTGTGCACATGAGATTAAGCTAATCATTACAAGAATCATTTTCACCCAACCATGCTGTGCTGAAATACACCTAAAATAAACCACTCAGGGTCAGACTCCTGAAGTTTGAGTTGTGTTGAGAGGAACTGCCTTCTTGCCTCCCATGGCTCCTCTTTCTGCAGCCTGTTAAGGTCTCAGAGGCCCCCACGAGAGCACCCTTAACCTGACTGTGTTAGATCGTGACGCCCTCGCCCAGGAGCTCTTCAGCATGTAAGATATTTAGTGTTTACTCTTGAGAAGTGGGCTTCTGGGATGGGTTGGGGAGTGAGCACAGTCGGGTTGAATACAGTAGAAGGCTGATTAGAGCATTGCAATTTCAGACTTTAAATTCAGAGCCAAAATTACCTTAGGCACTGGCCTCTGCTCCTGACCTCTTTTGGCTCAAGTACATTTTGCATGCATCAACTTAGCAGATAACTTGCTTCCACCAACTAAAAGTTGAGATGTGAGCAGATATCCACCTAAAGCAAGAATTTTCCCACTTTGCTATAACCTGCCTACCCTGATGTTCCCAACTATGTATTTGGAAAAAGCTTTGATTTATGTATGACTTTTTTTGTTCTCTGGCTATCAACAGTTCACATAAGGCTACCAAGATAAAGATTCCTATCACCACATTTCTTCAATCCCAGCATTCAGAAGGCAGAAGCAGGAGGATCTCTATGAGGTCAAGGTCAGCCTGGTCTACATTGGGAGCTCCAAAACAGTTGACCCCATCTCAATTAATTTTTTTTTTGTTTTGGTTTGGTTTTTTGGTTCTTTGAGACTGGAAGTCTAAATAGTCCTGGCTATCCTGGAACTCACTATATAGACCAGACTAGCCTCCAACTCACAGAGATCTGCCTGCTTTTTCCTCCCTAGTGCTGGGATTAAAGGTGTGCACCACCATACCTGGCTAGCTGACCCTATCTCAAAAAAACAACAAAAGCAAAAACACAAACAAACAAACAAACAAGCACTGTAGGGACTTCTTGTGCTTTTTCTTTGTTTATTTTTTAAATTCTGGTTTGTTTTTATTTGACTGCTTTCTCAGAAGGAAGGTTTTGTTTTTTTTGTTTTTTGTTTTTTTTTTTAAGATTTTTCGAGACAGGATTTCCCTGTGTATCCTTGGCTGTCCTGGACTCACTTTGTAGACCAGGCTGGCCTTGAACTCACAGAGAACCTCCTACCTCTGCTTCCCGAGTGCTGGGATTAAAGGCGAGCGCCGCCACGCCCAGCCAGAAGGAAGGTTTGAAGTCGGATGGGTGACTGGTAGGAAGGACGTGGACAAAGTCAGTAGAGGGCAAACGGTCATCAAAACATACTGTAAAAAAAAATGTGTTCTTAAGGAACACAGACTCTGTTACCTGTCAATGAGACACTTTGCTCTAGTGGTGCTGCCTTGTAGGCCCCCAGTGTATGAGGAGGCTCTTGACCTTCATATGACTGCTGAAGTGGGGTGGGGGACTGTTATGTAGGGACACTCTACTCCAGAGGAGCGGGATGGAAGGGATAGGGGGTAGAGGGTGGGAGGGCGGGACTGGGAAGGGTGGAAAGAGGACACTGTGATGGAGATGTAACCTGAAGTAATAAATAAACATTAAAAAAAAATGTGTTCTCGGGGCAGAGAGATCAGCAGTTAAGAGCACTGGCTGCTTTTCTAGAGGACCTGGGTTCAAATCCCAGCACCCAGATGGCAGCTCACTTCCATCTATAACTCCAGTTTCAGGGGATCAAAAACCCTCACACAGACATACATACATGCAGGCAAAACATCAAAGCACATAAAATAAATAAACAAATCTTTTTTTTAAGTGCTGAAAAAATATTTTTAAGTTTATGTGACCATATCTGTGGTGGAACATATGATTCTGAGCCCAGACTCCATCTCCCAGGCTGGACTTAGTCACATTTGGCTCAAAGTAAAAAGTCTTTTATTCCTCTTAGACAAGAGCTGTGTTCTGAGTCAACACTCTCATGGATAGATTCATTGATGTTTGGAGATTTCAATCAAGTTCTACTCTATTCAGTAAAATGTAGCTCTATTCAATTCATCAGAGAACAGAGACAAAATAGCTGTCTTATACACTAGAGAGACAGCTTGGCAATTGAGAGTACTTGCTGCTTTTGTACAGGACCCAAGCTCAATTCCCAGTATCCATCCATATCAGGCAGCTCACAACCACATGCAACTCCAGCCCCAGGGGTCCAATACCCCCTCTTCAGTCTGTGGGCATACATACAGACACATAAATAATTTAAGAAGGGCTTGGGGGCACATGCTTTTAGTTCCAGCACTTGGGAAGTAGGAAGGGGTGGATCTCTCAGTGAGTTCAAGTCTAGCCAGGTCTACTTACAGAGGTCTATGGGTAGCCAGGGAAACACAGTAAAGACCTTGCCTCAAACATTGTTTTTTAGCCAGTGCAATGTCCTATGTTTTAACCAGTGCAATCACCAGTGTGCAGCAGCTGTAGGCACTTGCACACAAACATGGTATGGGTGCAGGAAGGGGGGGGTAGTTGAGAAGAAGGATGATGTCAGCAGGAGTGGGGGAATAAAAGAGGGCAATAGGGATCAGTATGCTTGTGATACACTGTCTACGTGCATTGAATTGCTCAAAAAATTTCTACACTATCAGTCTTGTACACCCCAGGACCACCTGCCCAGGGGTAGTGCCACCCATGGAGGGATGGGCCTTCTCACATCAATCATTAGTCAGGAAAATACTAACAACTGATGAAAAAAGAGGCCATGAATTTGAAGGAGAGCAGAGAGAGGTATATGGAAAGGGAAGGGAGAAATTAAAATACAATCTTAAACAGAAACAAAAAAAAAGAAAAGAAAAAGAAAATGCCCATGGACTAAGTATATTCTCTAATAGAGACAAGAACAAAAATCCAACTATATATATTTCTATTGAAATAGAATTATCCAGATTAGAAGACACCAGAAAGACAATAAGTAATAATTTTAAAATGCAAACATCAGCTAATTTTCAATGTTTAATATGCCCTGTGTGGTTTACATATGTAATTATATAGTTTTCTATAATACTCCAAGAGGGCCTTATTAATCTCATTTATAGTCATAGTATCCTGTTGAAATCTAATTTATAAAAATCAGATTATAAAAAGTCGGCAACCAGTAGGCTGGATGTGGAGAGTGAATGCCAAGCCAGACTGCTTTCCTCAAGGTTGGAGCAGGAACCACATACCTCACCTCCATCTATGTAACCTATTCCCAGCTAACATTTTCTGGCCCAAGCTATCTTCCCAGCTCTGTTCTACCCTGTATCCCTCAAAGGCCTAAGAATACTGAAAGAATACTGATCTGCCAAACCAGGCTTAACCCAAAAGAGACTGGAGAGGATCAGCTCATGCAGGCTGTGGCACCGAGGACCAAGAGATCGCTGCCACTTAGATGCTATGGATTGACCAAGATTGGCCTGTGGTCCTCCCAGGTGCCTACTTGGCCTGTTAAGATTCACTGAAAAATCCCCCTAGTAAATTAAAAACTAAGTATGTGTTCTAATGAAGACAGGAACAGCCGGGCGGTGGTGGCGCACGCCTTTAATCCCAGCACTTGGGAGGCAGAGGCAGGTGGATCTCTGTGAGTTCGAGGCCAGCCTGGTCTACAAAGCGAGTCCAGGACAGCCAGAGCTGTTATACAGAGAAACCCTGTCTCGGAAAACCAAAAAAAAAAAAAAAAAAAAGACAGGAACAAAAATCCAGCTCTATGATATTTGCAAGGGTGTACACAGTTCAGAGAAAATGGGACAGAAGGGTTGAAAGGAAACAAAAGTAGAATTCATATTATGTTGATACTATATTGTAAAGTATGCCAGAAGAAAACATATTCCATATTGGCTAAGGGCACTAACAAGGCAGTTTAATAAGTGACTCTTTGCAAGTAAGAATATATCAAACTCTGTTGGAAATGCAAGACATTCAATAAAACTAATAGAAACATAAATGAAGATTTTGACATATCCCTTTCAATCATTCAGCAAATAATTAAGGACACTGAAAAAATATTTAACACTCTTACCACCTATATCAGGCAGCAGAGCTGGCCTTGGGGTCAGGAGAGTGGAGAACTGGCCATGTCCCTCGCTGGCTGCAGCACTTGGGAGAGTGACCCTGTACTTTCTGAGCAGCAGGGCGGAGCTGGCTCCAATTGTGGAGACTGCCAGTGAACCACCCTGAAAGGCATGAGAGCCAGAGAGATGGAGGGGGGCTGACCATCTCAGATACCTCTCAGGCCCAGATCCAGGGCTTTGAATTGGCCCACCCCAACATCTACCCCATCTATGAACTGCAGGAGTGCATAAAGAGGCCCATTGCAGTGAACATTTTCAAGCAAAGAAGGGTGGACAGAAGGGTATACTGTTGTACACTGTCACACACCACAGATTCCACAATGAGATTTTTTTTTTTCTCTGTTGAGGGGGAGGTTGCAAGCGCAGAAGGTGGGTACAAAGAGAGGGACAGTTGAGTGAGATTCGGAAGCATAATGTGAAATTCACAAAGAACCAATAAAAAGTTTTAAAAAATAGAAAATACATACAACATTATTAGTTGTATTATATATAATACAAGTAATTAGTATTACATGGATATTAGACAAGACATATTCTTTCAAAATCCATTAAATGTTAGAAGTAGGCAATGACATATTTTCCATATATTCTACAAAATGGAAGTGGTAAAAAAAAAAACAGTCATCCTTGGATCATGACTTTCTAGAAAATTAGAAAAATGAGCCACCTAATCTAAGTCCCTCTCCTCTACAAGAAAATCAAAGCATACAATCCTCTCTAAATACATGTTTTTCTAGTACTTATGTTCCAGGCCTCATCCATAGGTAAAGCACGAAGTGTACACACCGTGTACTAATAAAACTTTCCTTGTAGCAGAGAGGCCAACAAGAAGCATAACTCTTAAGTAATTTTGCTCACCTAGAGGAAAGTAAAGCAAAATGACAAATACAGGGCCCCACACACAGGGCTCGATGTAGCTAAGACACCATGGAAGAGAAGATGCCTACTCGTGTGATCAAAGTACAGAGGAGGCTGAGATCGTGGTCATAACTACCATTCGTCTGCATGAGAACAGTGAATGTGAACTCACCAACATTTGCCCCACGACGGTCTGTGCAGAAAGCAACATTTCGATACGATCATGAAATACTCCATAAAAGTAAAGTCTTCTTAAAGGATTAATATCGAATCTACCTGATGAAAATAGTTCCTGTGGGGGTGGGGGAAGAATGGACAGAGTGAGCTGTACCTCAAGGGAAAGGAGTCTGCTTTAGGTTGAGAAAGGCTCTTGTCTGGTATTAGTCATAAATTATTCTACCTTGCTTAACACAGGAAACAAACACTATGAAGACTAAACATTTCCTGTTTAGAGCAGTCAACTAAAGAGATTTTTAAATGCCACAAACACATCACACACACATATACACACGTGAACAAACACACACACACACACACACACACACACACACACACACACGAGCACACACACACCCCAGAGAGCTAATGTTCATCATACCCATGAACCCACAAAGTCACAGAATTCTTTCCCCAAGAAGTTTTATGAGATTGTTTAAAGTCTTGTTTTTAAAGTTTCATTTATTCTTATTTTATGTAAATGGGTGTTTTGCCTGAAGGTGTCTGTGTATATGTGTGTGCCTGGTGCCCAGGGAAGCCAGAAGAGGGCATCAGATCTCTTGGAACTGGAAATAGCTATACATCACCATGTGGTTGCTGGGAATTGAACCCAGGTCCTCTAGAAGAGCAGCCAGTGCTCCTAACCACTGAGCCATCTCTCAACCCTGCTTAAAGTCTTTCAAGTAGAAACAATTACATAGTAAACTGGATTATCAATAAAATCTCTGAATTTCAATACTAAATATTCTCAAATTCAAAAATATAAAGTCCATATTACTAATAACCTTAACTTTTTGCTCTTATTTCAAACTATGTTACTTTATACCACTTTAACACTAATAGACATATTTAAGCAAAATCTGCATATTAATTATGATGCACAAGCAAAAAGTATTCTATTACCAAAAATCTGCTATAATCTATTTCAGGAAAAAAACAAAGTTTAAGAAGTGTAAATGAATACAAACTACAGAGGGGTTGATAAGATTCTTCCATTGAGCCAACTGTGGTGGTATATGCCTTTAATCCCAGCACTCAGGAGACAAAGGCGGATGAGTTAGAGGCCAGCCTGCTGTACATAGTGAGTTCCAGGCCATCCAGAGCTACATAGTGAGATACTGTCTCAAAACAAACAACAAATACAACAATGAAATAGAACAGTCATGGAACTGAAGAGATTTCAAACTATGCATATGTCATCTTCATAAAGCATCATCTTTTCCCGTTGTCATCATTTGCCAGCAGTTACAGCATCAACATCTACAAAGTTAGCCAGGCTACAAAAAAATCCCTATGTGTTTGTGACTGGTATAGGTAACACATAAAAGCAGTATATACATATGGACACATATGAATCATGCACAAAGGATATTCAAAAGTAAGGCTGAGTTGATATTTTATACCTTTGTGTCTCCCTTATAATTTTAACAAAATTCTCTCTCTGAAACAGATTCTCACATAGCCCAGGTTGATCTCAAGCTCACATTGGTGATGATATGGTCTCATTATTAAGCTCTGGCTGGCCTGGAACTTGAACTTGTTGTGTAGACCATTATGTTCTTCTCATGGAGATTTTATACACACACACACACACACATATATATATATATATATATATATATATTCTTGCCTCTCTCTCTTTTTGAAATAGGATCTCATCTATCCAAGTAGCCCAGGCTGACCTCAAACACACCAATCTTCATGGCTCATGTTGGGATTAATCTATAAAGTACCAAATTTGATCTTAATTGTCTTTTTAAGATTCGAAACAGGGACGTAGTCAATGTTTATGGAAGTTTTTTTCAGAACAGAGACTCTGGTACATTAATCATGATCCATGGTCAACAGACTTTGCACTGGTGGCCTGGGGCGCAGTTTCCTGCCCATTATGAAGCATCAGGCTCATTAATCAGCCTGAAAATTCAAGTAAGGCCTCAACTGCTTTCTGAACACAGACATAAGTCAAACTAAGTCAAACTTAACACCAATCTTCACACGCAGGTGTCCCAGGCAAGGAAACTGACCAAGATTGTTCCTGGTCCCTTGATGTGTTGCCACATTTTTGAGGCTTTCAAAATTATTCTGAGAATTAGTAAGATGATGAGTCCCCCGAAGAAAGTCACGAAGGAGGAGAGAATAAATGCTGCTTGGATTTCAGTTGTGCAGGACATTTTATCCATTTCTTTATTTTTTAACATTTCCTGCAATATTTGAGACATCCTGAGACCACACTGTTGGGCTAATCTATGATGTCATGGTCACCTGGCAACAGGTCCAGGAGGTACACTTCCTGGTATTGCATCATCTTAGGATCTGATGTGAAAGCCAATGAGAAGCCACTGTGGTGAAAAGCACAGACTGCAGTCAACCAATAGAAAATGGTAAGTCCTACCAAGGGTGGTCAAATGATGGGGATCCTAGAGCCCCTCATTACTTTAACTGTGACCCCGAGGAACTATACTCTCTGGGACAGAGATAGCAGCTGCATACCTATTTCAACTGACTGGTTTAGTCAAACAACTTCAGATTTTGTTTTTGGTGAAATACATCCAGTGATCTCAAATATGGTTCTATACCTCTCTGAGATGATATTACATTCTTGATAACTTAAGAAAAAAAAGAAAGAAATCCTTAAAGATTTGGATTTTGTTTATTCTTTTAAAAAAATTGTGGGTAAACAAAACCAGTACATCTAAATATCTAAGGTACTACATGAAGACTTTTTAGTACTATTAATATGTATTTGAAAAATTTTGCTGAAAAAGTGAAAAAGTAAATTCTGGGTGTTCTGGATATACATACATTGTCTCACACATGCACCTGTACACGTGGGAACTATGAAATGGTAGGTGTGTTTTCTAATGATAATTGACCATTTAAATATGTACAAATAGTTAAGAACACCAAGAAATGCCCATTTCAAAGAATTATTTATTTTTAAAATTATATATATTTAGGGAGATATGTTTTTGTTTATCTTTTAAGTAAGAATGGTTTGTGGTAAAGGTATTATATCAAGTACTTCTACTGGAAATGTCATTGGTCACTTGACACAAGATCATCACACTCATTCCCTCATTTATTTTTGTCAAATCCTCCCCTTGCTTGTTTTTATTTCATCTTTGCTTAGTGAAGTGCAGCTCTTGGGGCCCCTGGTGCTAGCATGCAAAGCCCAGCTTTTGTGTTTATGTACTTGCTCAGTAAACATCAGCTGAGCCCCTTCTACCTGCAAGGCACCATGGGAGTCCGGACTTTTCCCCAGTGTTTCAACAGAAATTGGAAGAGCCAGGCACAAGGGCCTGGAAACACATTCCCACAACACACACAGACAAAGGTAGAGGTCAGTAAAACCTCTAGTGCAACAGGGCAAAGTTCAGAAGGAGATAAATCCCATTTTTGTCTCTATTTCAAAGTTATATGTCATGCCTTATTGATGGGGTGGTGTTAAACATTCTAAATGTTAATTAATTGGTCATGCTTGCTGTCTGTTACTTACATTGTCTCTGATTGGTTAAATAAAATTCTGAGGCCTGAGACTGGGCAAAAACAGAGAAAAGTGGGACTTCCTGAGATTAAAACAGGAACCCTGAGTTTTACACAGAGGATTAGTTCATTCTGGCCAGAAAGAGGAAGAAGGAGGACACACGCCATCGGTTAGAAAAAGGAACCTCATTCCACATGGCCAGAAACATCGGTATATCGTGGAGAATAGCAGTCCAAGAGGACGTATGTATATATGGGGTCATATTTGGGTAATAGAACTAAGAGCTAGCTTAAGTGGGCCAAGATTGCTCAATTCAGGCCAAGGCTTGTTAAAATCCATGTGGTGTCTGTGTGTACTCATTTATAATGGTGAGTTAAGAATTAACTGCCGCCGAATCAATTAAATATAAATACTAGTAAATAATTTAATTAGCCTTTTTCCCCTACACTTTATTATGTGTATGAGTGACAGGTGGAATTTTAATTTCCAATGGTGGACCTGTCTTTCCCTAGTCCTAGATGACCTGACATGAGGTGGTAAGAATCAGGGAAGATTTGTGCTCCCCAGGAGCCCATCCTGACTGCTGGGTAGCACACTACTTGCAGGAGATGAGGGAGGAATTTACTGAACTGCTGTCACACACAGTTCTATGTCCTTCCTCTAAACTGTTCTGTCATTTCTACTACAATTCACTGTTGGGTTGTGGCACAATTACCACTTTTGTCGAACTGTCAGGAACTTTGAGCACTGCCTCAGGCCCTTCTGTTGAGTCACTGTGCAAGATCTAAAGAGTCGCTTCAATGTCATAGTTTTATTTTATGACAAACAATGATTACTTGATAGAATTATTGCTGGCATTCTATGTTTTTTTTTTTTTTTGGTTTTTTTTTTCGAGACAGGGTTTCTCTGTGTATCCTTGGCTGTCCTGGACTCACTTTGTAGACCAGGCTGGCCTGGAACTCACAAAGATCCGCCTGCCTCTGCCTCCCAAGTGCTGGGATTAAAGGCGTGCGCCACCACCGCCCGGCTGGCATTCTATGTTTTAAAGGGCATATTTTGAACTAAATATAAGAAAAGATGTTATGCTAAGTATGGAGGCACTGGGTGGTCCAGGATTGCAAACACTGAGGTAAGAGATCATGAGTTTGAAGCCAGCCTGAGCTACATAGTGAGGCCTGTTTGAAAAAAGGAGGCAGGGGATAGAGGAAAGGAAAGGAGAGGGGAGGAAAGGGGAAACAGGAGAGAAGAGAGGAGGGGAGGGGAGGAGACAAGAGGCAAGGGGAGAGGAGGAGAGGAGAGGAAGTAGAGAAAAAGAAAAGAGAACCAACCAGTGAGCTGGCTCAGTGGGGAAGGTGTCTGATGCCAAAATTGACAACTTGAATTCAACCCCTGGATCCACACTGTGGAAAGAGAGAATCAAGCACTGCAAATTGTCCTCTGACCTCCACATTTGCACCATCACACACACACACACACACACACACACACACACACACACACACACA
>CAJQZJ010032761.1:4572188-4629017 GCA_907164525.1 Lophiomys imhausi
CACACACACACACACACACACACACACACACACACACACACACACATGCGTGCACGCGCACACATGCACATACACTTGATTCATTTAAAATTTAATTTTTAAAAAGAAGCTAGTAATCATTGCAGCCCTTTTCTAAATGGAGAAGGAAAAAAACAGAAGGAGGGGGTAGTAAAGAATCATTTACAGAGCTGGAGGAATAGCTCAGCAGTTAAGAGCAGCTCACTGCTCTTCCAGAGGACCTGAGTTTGGTTCCCAGCACCTACATTAGGTGGCTCACAACTCCCTTTAAGTCCAGCTTCAGCATTCAATGCCTCTGGCTTTCAATTTCATTTGCTTATTATACCCATGTGTATTTGCTTCTGTGATCAAGTATGTACCCACATGTCAATAAGCCTGCACATAGGATTGTCGCTATTTGGAAAATAAGGTTAGACATTTATCCACATCATTTGTTCCGAATGCTTCTGCTAGGTTGTTGTAATTTTTTTTTTTTTTTGGTTTTTCAAGACAGGGTTTCTCTTGTAACAGCCCTGGCTGTCCTAGGCTCGTTCTGTAGACCAAGCTGGCCTCAAACTCACAGAGATCTGCCTGCCTCTGCCTCTCGAGTGCTGGGATTAAAGGTCACCACAGCCGGTTTTTTCACTTTCTTAACTTTGACCATGTAATATTTTCACCAATATGTTGTCTGGGAAATTTCCCATTTTCTTTCAGACAACTAAAGCCATTTTTTTCCCTTAATATTCTGCCATCAGTACATACTGTAACATGGGGTTGGTAAGGAGGATCAGTGGGTCTAAGGGACTTGCCCACCAACCCCAGTGACCTGCTGGTCACGGGACCTACATGGTGGAAGGAGAGAACTGACACACTTTGGTTATAGGTCATTGAGAAATCTAACTGGAACTGACCTAACAACCTCCTCAGTGTTGGTAGATTCTGTAGTGCCAGAAGGCGCTACACAGACTACTGGAGGGAAAAATCATGGAAAGAGTCTTATTCAGACGCGAACCCCCCCAAGCTGCAATACCAACCTGCCAGACAAGATGCACTTTGATGCAATAGTGGCATGACTGTCCTACGGTTAACCAATCACTTTCTGTTTAGATGAGAGGCCTACTCCACGGGGAGGAATTGATGGCTGACACGGAAAACTTACTCAAACACTCATCGGTGCAGAGGTGGTATGCTCTAGTGTGGGGGAGCTCCTGAGAGCCTGGGGAAAACAAAAAACAGTCAAGCAATGTCAACTTCACCATCCCTCCCACACAGCAGCCTTTCTTACTAAGCCCTTCCTGGTGGCCTTGGGAAAGCACAAAGAATCCACCTGTAGTTTAGTCTCTGCCAAAATGCTTATGTGGGATCTTGCTACATTTTCTGAGAAACCCTCCATTGCTCAGCATATGGGGGTGTTCTACCAAGGGTCTCCCAAGTGCGTGATTCTTTTGAACAAATCTTTGGCTGAATCCGGCTAGCATAATTCAAAGCTGTCTTCCTGAAGAAACCTCAAAGTCCCATCTCTTTGATCAAAATCCCACAACACTAAGGGAGGGGACATACTCCTGCTATTTTGCTAAATGAATGTGTTATCAAACTGCCTTCTAAGTTTAGAGCAGTAGATAGATACTACCCTCAGCCTTTATCGGAGCTTTCTTTTGCAGTGGTTAATGCAGAAACTCATAAGCCAGTGCTAAGAATAGGTGACTGCTGAATACTTGGCCCTAAGTGAGGCATCTATAAAACCTACCCACCTCCCACCACCCACCCACCCTCACTTCCTTCTGCCCATGGAATGACCACTGCACTCATAAACTCACAGTAGCTGTGATTACTTGCACAAAATGACTAACACTGTTGGGGCTGTTCTGTGGGTTGCAGGATGATTATCAGCTCCCATGATCATTATGCACTTGATGCCAGGAACACTCAATGCTTCCCCCTGAACTCTTGCTGTGGGTTTGTCATATAAAGTCTCCATTATGTTGACAGTATGCTCTTTCAGTCCTACTCGCTTTCTCTCTCTAGGACATTTATCATGAAGGCATGCTGGATTTTTGTCAAAAGATTTTTCTTCATCTACTGAAACACTCATGTGATTTCAGTCTTTAAGTTCATTGATGTGTTTTATCCCATTTGTCAACTTCTTATATCGAACTGTCCTGGTGTCTCTCAGATAAAGCCAACTTGGTCATGGTATATGACCTCTTTTATGAATGTTTGTATTCAGTTTTCAAGTATTTTTAATTAAATTTATTTATTTATTGCTTCAGGTTATATCTCCATCATAGTGTCCTGTTTCGACCCTTCCCAGTCCCAGCCTCCCACCCTCTACCCCCTATCCCTTCCATCCCACTCCTCTGGAGTGGAGTGTCCCTACATAACAGTTCCCCGCCCCAGTTCAGCAGTCATATGAGGGCCAAGAGCCTCCTCATACACTGGGGGCAATTTTCAAGTATTTTATTGAGGGTTTTTGAACTAGTCAAAATGCAGAGATTGGGGGCTGGAGAGATGGCTCAGCAGTTAAGAGCACTGACTGTCCTTCCAAAGGACCCAAGTTCAAATACCGGCACCCACATGGCACTTCACAGCTGTCTGTAATTGCCGGGTGTGGTGGCGCAAGCCTTTAATCCCAGCACTTGGGAGGTAGAGGCAGGGGGATCTCTGCAAGTTCAAGGCCAGCCTGGTCTACAGAGTTAGTTCCAGGACAGCAGGGACTACACAGTGAAACTCTGTCTTTAAAAAAAAAGGCCCAAACAATGGCAATACTAACAGGCATGTTAACATGGAAGGGGAAATCTCAAGGAGCTAGACAGCTACATGAAAATAACTAGTGAGAGAAGGATAATCTTCCCCAGGGATAAGTCCCCTAATGGTTATATATTGCCAAGTGGTAGTGGTGGGGCTGGAGAGATAGCTCAGTGGTTAAGAGCACTGACTGCTCTTCCAGAGGACCTGAGATCAAATCCCATCACCCACACGACAGCTCACAACTGTCTGTAACTCCAGTTCCAGAGGATCCAACACTCTTACACAAACATACACCTGCATGCCAAACACCAAATGTACATAAAAATTAAATAAATTATGTTAAAAAAAAACAAGTGGTCAGCCCTAAAATCAGCACATTGAAACATTAAATGGACTCAACATATATTTATATAATTTATGCATGTGTATATATTATATACATATTACATATGTGCATATACACATACACATATATAATATACACATATAACAATAATAAAAAGTCATGAATTTAAGAGAGGGTAAGGCAGAGTGGGGGGAGTTGGCAGGAGGAAAAGGAAAGGAAATATCTTAAATTTTTTTTTCTTTTTTTTTGGTTTTTTCGAGACAGGGTTTCTCTGTGTAGCCCTGGCTGTCCTGGACTCACTTTTGTAGACCAGGCTGGCCTCGAACTCACAAAGATCCACCTGCCTCTGCCTCCCGAGTGCTGGGATTAAAGGCGTGCGCCACCACCGCCCGGCTTAAATTTTTTTTAATTATTAAAAAATAAACCTAGCCCCCATTCACACAATAGTGAAAGACTGAATGGATTCAAACTCAAGGCTGAAGATGGTTGTGACTCACAGGGAAGGCGTTTCACACATGCTGACCTTGGGTAGGCATCTTTGTTGATGGAATGTACTATCACTTTGGGAATATCACTTAAAATTAATCAGTGTCTCAAGATATGTATATGGAACTAGTTCACCCTGTGCCACCGTTTATGTGGTTAGTTTTCAGCGGTGGGGATGGAGCCCAGAGCCTCAAGCTTATCAGTCAAGTGCTCTATCCCTGAACCACATTCCCAGATTCATTATGGTTCTATTATTTTTGCTTTAAAGTTACCCTCTTCAGTTTTTAATCAATAGAAATGATATTATAAACCTTTTTTTGACACAGAAATCTCATGTATCCTAGGTTTTGAACTCCTTATATGACCAAAGATGATCTTGAGTTTGTGGTTTCCCTGCTGTGCTTCTGCAGCTCTGAGATTATATAGGCATTTGCTCCCAAGCCCAGTTTATGTGATGCTGGGGATTTACCCCAGGGCTTCTGCATGCTAGGCTATTCCAAGGCCATACTAACTACTTTTGGAGAAAGTTCACTTTTGAAGGAATATGGTCTGTGGTGGTTTGAATGAGAATTGTCCCTATAGTCTTGGGGACCTGAACATTTGATCTCCAGTTGGTGTGATGTTTGGGGAGGCTTAGGAGGAGCAGATTTGCTGGAGGCAGTATGTCCCTGGGGGCAAAGCTCATAAGTAAAATGCAAAGCTGCTTACTTGCAGTTCCCTCTCTCTGTGCTTGGTGATTCTGGAAAAGAATGTGAGCTATCAGTGTTCTAGTCACCATGCCTGCTGCCTGCTGCCACTTCTCCCCTCCACCATCGTGGACTCATCTCTCTCTGAATCCCTCAGCCAAAATAAACTCTCCTTGCTTAAGTTATCTTTGGTCATGGTGTTTTCTCCTAGCGACAGAAAAGTAGCTGATCAATGATCTGATCCCTATTTTTTTTAAGATCTGTTTTCTACTGAAATTTATCCTTTGAAAAGAGCAAACGTATGGTCAGTGAGACGGCTCAGTGGATAAAGGCACTTGCTGCCAAGCCCGAGTTGGATCCCTAATCTATTCCTGCAAAATTGTCCTCTCACCAATTCCACTGCACCAAGGCACATACACGCCCACACAAGACAGCAGGAAGGCAGCTTCTGTTACAGTAGAGTTGGAGACCAACCGTATTCCTCCGCTCACTCCAGGGTTTCCAACTACCAGCTAATATCCCTTCTCAGTCCTTAGTTTCTGGTTTTTTTTTTGTTTGTTTGTTTTGTTTTGTTTTTTTAGGTTTTTCGAGACAGGGTTTTTCTGTGTATCCT
This sequence comes from Lophiomys imhausi, assembly GCA_907164525.1. Classification (NCBI taxonomy): domain Eukaryota; kingdom Metazoa; phylum Chordata; class Mammalia; order Rodentia; family Muridae; genus Lophiomys; species Lophiomys imhausi. The sequence goes on from CAJQZJ010032761.1 coordinate 4,577,065, forward strand.
TCACTGCCGGGACTCACTTTGTTGACCAGGCTGGCCTTGAACTCACAGAGATCCATCTGCCTCTGCCTCCCAAGCGCTGGGATTAAAGGCCTGAGCCACCACGCCTGGGCTCTGCTCCTCTTTTGCTAAGCACCAAACCTGTCTAAACGCAGTTCTCTGGTAGCAGACTCTCCCCTGGGGCTCCATTTTCCTCCTTGAACAAGCTCTTGCAGCTCCTAGTGTGCTCAGTGCTTCTAGCCTCCTCTGGCCAGATGTTTTCACTTAAGGTCCTCTCCGCCCTCACCTACCTCGGGCTCTGGAATCAGATCCTACAGTCTCTTCAAAGGCCATTTGGAAATGGGCTTTTAGTGGCGAACCACTCAGAGTATAGCAGCTCCCAACAGGTGTAAGTAAGCCAGAATGTGGTGTTTTTGTTTTTTTCTGAAAGTTCCCTACGTCTTAGTATGAACTTTTGCTCGGCCCAAAACAGGGTAAAGGGAATGTTCTCAAATCCACATGTGCGCAGTGATTTCCACTCCTAGCCACGGAAATGAGCAGGAGATCTTAAGAAATAACGTAAAACCTGGAGGAAAGCAAATGACAGACCTATTACGCAGTCCTCCCTCAAACCCTGGCAATCGGAGTCGCGTTCGCTTTTCTGCCCTTAAAGAGGGAGGGCTCTAAGTGCCTGGTTCACACGCAAGAGGTGGGCCCCCCGAAAAAAAGGCATTACCACTTTAAGAACTCCGTGCGAGTCGGAAACTTGCCGGACAGATGTAGTCTCGCGAGAGCCTGGGAAGAGGCAGCTATGGCGGCTACCGGAGCGGGTCCCGGCCCTGGAGTGAGCGCCGGCCCTGGTCCAGGAGCAGCTGCAAGTGCCGCAGCTGCAGAAGAGGGAGAGACGGAGCCGATGGCCGCTGGGACTGGAGAGGGTCCATCCGCTGCCCCGGGAGCGGAGCCCGGCTCTGGAGAAGCTGAAAGTGGGTAAGACGTCCGCTGCCCACGAGCGCGCGGGAGGGCCCGCCTCTCGTGGACTCCCGCGGCTCGCGCCGCTCTAGTGCCGCCCTCCGGACCCCAGGCCCTGCGGCCAACGGCTCGGCCTGTCCGGTACCCTCTGCAACCCGGCCACTTCCATCAGCGCCAGTGTGAGCCAGCCACGCATGTTTTCCTCCCTCCCGCTCTTGCACCCCGTAGGACCTAGCTGGTCACTCCTGTAATACTAGTTCCTGAAATAGCCTAGGAAGGAAACCTCCCTTCAGTACCGGGATGGAAGAAATTCCTTCTGAAAGCACTAGAAACCCCAGATCCCTGTGACTCGCCCCAGGGATCAACTCTAAGCAATGGACACATGTCTTCTTATGGCCATTAGGCTTCGCTGTGTTTGTCTTGACTATACCCCTCCTACTAGATTGTTTCCGTGGGCATCAGTTCAGGACAGGCATAGCCGCAAAAGACTAAGAATAGGAAGTCAATCAGTATCTGTATCATTGGGTTTTGTTCGTTTATTTTTGTTTTTTGGAATAGGCAGTTTGATGTTTATTTCTCTTTAAATTTCTTACTCTCAGTAGGGATGCAAACTTGGTTGATGTAAGTGGTCTGGAGACAGAATCTTCTAATGGAAAAGATACTCTCGTAAGTATTCCCTTTTAGGCCTTTGAAAGGCAAACTACATTTTGTTTTAGCATTTCTTAATTCAATTAAAAACAATGTAGTCAACCTGTTTGATTGTCTTATTGCCCCGTGACTCCAGGAAGGTGCTGGAGATACCTCAGAAGTGATGGATACCCAGGCAGGCTCTGTGGATGAAGAAAATGGTCGACAGTTGGGAGAGGTCGAGTTGCAATGTGGAATATGTACAAAATGGTTCTCAGCTGACACCTTTGGAATAGACACGTCGTGAGTACATGTCATGGTCTTACAGAGAGTGCTTTATAAAATTTCAACACGGAGCTGGAGAGGAGACTTAGCAGTTAAGAGCCCTGGTTGTCTTTCCAAGGGATGGGGTTTGATTCTCAGCATCCACGTCATCAGCTCACGGTGGTCAAGTAATCACTATAATCTCAAAAATATTGAAAAGTATTTTTAAAGATACCAAAAGAGAAAAAAACTTTCTCAACATATTCAACAGTTGATTCAGTTTATAGATAAAATAAGTGGGTAGTATTTTATGCTCACCCTAACCCCTATTCGTTGACCAGTATGCTGACTGAAGAATCGTTACCACTCCTTTTGTGGATTTTTAAGTATTAAGAGTAGAGACCAGCTGGGCATGGTGGCGTACACTTTAATCCCAGCACTTGGGAGGCAGAGGCAGGCGGATCTCTTGTGAGTTCCAGGCCAGCCTGGTTTACAAAGTGAGTCCAGGACAGCCAGGGCTACACAGAGAAACCCTGTCTCGAAACACCTCCCCCCCCCAAAAAAAAGAGTAGAACCTTTATAGGTATGAGTGTGGGGCATTGTCTTTGCTTTTGAACCTACAATCTGATTGGGAAATGAGGCTATCCAGTTAGAAGAGATTATATGGCTAAATTTGAGATGGTATATTTTTTATATTCTGGGTTTGGTATTTACAGTGGGCAAAGCCTGTTGTCACAAACATTTGAAGGTGTAGTGTATAGTTCAGTGGTAGTGTGCTTGCCTTCTGTGTGCAAAGCCCTAGATGGATCATCATCACCAGAAAGGAATTTTTCTAATTTCTCAAAAACATTGAGATGATCAGTGTTTTTCACACCTAAAGTGTACTTTCTTTCCTTTCTCATTGCTTATAATTTACCCCAATAGGTATGTATCTTATACTTTTTCTCAGAAAAAAAAAAAACCCAAAACCTTACTTCTAAACATGTACCTATTCTGGAGAATTAAAAACATATTATGACTCAGAGTGAAAAGTCTCCTATTCTATGGAGTAAGTCAGTATCTAATAGGCGAGCATTTTTGACCCAAGTGTGGACAACTTTTAAGTCAGTGGCTAACTATGTAGCCCGTCTGACCTGGAACGACCTTTATAGGCCAACTTGGCCTTAAAATTGCAGAAATCCCTGTCCTTTGAGTCCGCCTTTGTGGTTTAATTTTGAAGCCAGGCTATACCTTAAGACCTTGTCTCAAAAGAAAAAAAAATACATATTGAGTGGAGCTGGTGGTGCGTACCTATAATTCAAGTACTCAGGAGGCTGAGTCATGAGGATCACAATTTCCAGTTATATGGGCTATAGCTAATTCTAGGCCAGGGCCCTGTCTCAGAAACAGCCAAAGAGTGGGCTAATGAGATAGCTCAGCAGATAGACACTTCCTGAGCAACCCTGGTAGCCTGAGTTTGATCCCTAGAAGCTTATGAAAATGAAAGGAGAGAACTGAGCCCCAGGGTTGGCCTTCAGTGTACCATGTGCACCTTGGTACATGTGCTCACACATGTATCATGTGTGCTAATACTACTACTACTACTAATAGTAAACTTTTTATAAAGTAAGAAAAAAATGTTCTAAATTTTTTCTTTAAAGAAGACATAGAAATGTGTTCAGTAGCTCCCTGACTGTGTGATTTGACCCATCCACAGATCGTGTCTGCCTTTTATGACCAACTACAGTTTCCATTGCAATGTGTGCCATCACAGTGGGAACACCTACTTTCTGCGGAAGCAAGCAAGTAAGAACAACTCTAGAGTATTTTAAAAAGATGATTGTCCTTGGAGAACAAAAGAGACCTGGGTTAGCACGCTCAGGATACCTTTGCCTAGGAGCTGGTTGGAATTAACTTGGTATTTAGCTCTGAATAATTGCAATTGTGCATTTCAAAACAAATTATTATTTCACTTTTCGCTGCTCCTGTGGTTATTGTGTAGGCCACTGTCTTGGTTTCTCTGCCTGTTGATAGCATAAAATACTCTGACAAAAACAGCTCATGAGGAAAGAGTTTTAGGGGTTTACAGCACTGGGTTACACTCCATCATGACTGAAATTCCAGCAGCAGGCATTTGAGGGAACTGGCCACACTGCCCTCGTTCTCACAGATATACAGCTGCATGTTTAAGCTCTGCGTGCTTTTTTCTACTCATACAGTTGAGGGTCCCCTCCCCAGAAATAGTGCTGCCTGTGGTGGGCAGGCTTTCTGAACCCCACATAATCACAGGAATCCCCACGGACGTTCCCACATTCCAGCCTCACGTAGACAATGAGACTCTGTTATGTGGTTTCAGATTGTGTCGAACTGAAACTAACGATTACACCTCTTGTATTGAATATACTCTGGTTGGTAGAAATCGGGTGTTACACCTAATACCATTTCCTTTTGGTTTTTGTTTTTTTTTTTTGATAGATTTAAAAGAAATGTGCCTTAGTGCTTTGGCGAACCTAACGTGGCAGTCTCGAACACAGGATGATCATCCAAAAACCATGTTCTCCAAAGATAAGGTAGGGTTAGAATGAATATAATTGCAGTATGCTAAAGAATCAAGTAGAACTTCTAGATATCCTCTTTAACAAGCACTTTCTCCTCCGTCTTTACAAGTAAATCATCTAGTAGTTACCTTATTTTTTCCATATATGGAAATTACAATCTGCCCGTTTTCTAGTAGATGTCATTTGGCTTAGCTTTTAGTATTATGAATCCTTAAATAAAATTTGATTGCATTTGTGAAGCAAGCAAGTCATGGATCCCATAATCAGATCCGGTGTAATCCAGTCTCTGGTCTAGCCTTGGCTGGCTTGCAGCTCAGCATGTTCAAGCTCACAGTCTTCCTGCTTTAGCCTTTCTGCGTCACCTTGTTTCAAAAAAACCAAAAACCTCAGTTCTTGATTCTAAGGTCACATGGCACACTTCCTTATACTATCGCCACAACTGTCTTAGCTTTCCCTGGAAAGAACACAAGCTCACTGCCTGGTTTCTGACCTCATCCTTGGCCCTGCAGGAAAAAATTTGCTAACTGACTAGATGCGGGCCATTATGGGCAGCAGGCCAAGATGAAAAGGAAAGGATGGGAGCCGCCAGGATACACTGCTGTCCTGTCGTTTTGTGGTTGGTTAGAGTGTAGTCTTGTGAATGACAAGTACACTGTAAACACCATTGTATTGCAGGTCAGTAGGTTCATAGACCTGGTGCTTAGTATATTTTATCATTTTCTCTTGTGTTTGAGTTAATCTCACATTTCTTTCATTGTGACCCTAGAAGCAATTATACATAACTATATTATAGTCCCTGAATTTCTGACATTCCATTATCTCACATCTGACCAGGGTAGCTTTGTCACCTTGATAGCCAAAACCTTTTGACATGTCCCCTTGAGTTTCTGAACTCATTTTCTAGAGTGACAGTACTTTCCTTCCACTTTCTCTGATTCAACTCCTTTTCTGATTGGTCAAGACTTAGTTTTCATAGACTAAGCTGTGCTGGTAATGGGTTTTGGAAGCTGATCTTAGAATGGTGATGATGTGATGCCAAAAGATGAAGGTGAGATGATGTTTCAGTTGTGTAAGCAAGAGCTGGCAAGCAGGGGCTGCCATCGAGATAGATGGAGAGAGCCTGATGGAGGGGAAGTGTGTGAAATGTTTAAATTCCTGTTGTGACCCGGTTATAACATTGTAAGAAAAGGGGCCGAATAACTTAAGGATGTTTAGTTTGTGCTTGTGAGTGATCAGGAATTCAAAATATTAGAGCAAGGGTACAACTCTATAAAGCAACTTGCAAGATGCAGAATTCCATCTTAGTTTTAAAGAAGACCAAGTTTTCTGTAGGGTGTCCAGGAGAAAATGTCCTCAGGACACAGAAACAAAACCCAGAAGTATTAATTTGGAAGTCACCTTCCACTCAACAAGCAAGGAAGGGAATATAACTTTTATCCCCAAGTGGGTTATGAGTCCTGAATAGCTAAAATCTGTATATACTTACTTGAAATCTTCATAATCTATATATTTGGTTGTCAGCTTGTTTGTTTAAGACAGAATTTTTACCCTGTTGCCCTGGCCTGAAACTCATAGCCACCCTCCTGCCTGAGCCTCTCACGTGCTGAGATTGTAAGCCCAAGCCACCCTTGGGGCATATATTATTTTGAACAATTGAGTATTTCCTCAGTACCTAAAAGCTACAGGCAGATTTTTGTTTTGATGGTAATTAAGTGTTTGAAAAGGCTACTTGTGTGTGTGTAACTTTGAAAACAACTATAATCCTTAATGTATTTTACTTCTTAAAAATAGGATATTATACCATTTATTGATAAATACTGGGAGTGTATGACAACCAGACAGAGACCTGGAAAAATGACTTGGCCCAATAACATTGTCAAAACAATGGTAAGTACAAATACATTAAAATTGAATAGATATGATCAGTTTAAAAAGGAAACCAGTATTGTTTCTAACAGTTAAGTTCTGTTTAGTTTAATACAATGGGTTGAGAAAATGCAAACAATTTGATATTAATCATTGAATGAGATACGAGTAGTCAATAAATTTTAATATTTTTTAACATAAAATTAGTAACAGTGTCATATGTGAATATCATTCTCCTCCAAGACTGCTTTTATGTGCTAAAAGCTGTCAGTTTGAGGTTTATTTATTTATTTTTAGAGGCATGGTTTCTCTGTGTAGCCCTGACTATCCTGGACTCACTCTGTAGACCAGGCTAGCCTTGAACTCAGAGAGATCCGCCTGCCTCTGCCTTCCAAGTCCTGGGATTAAAGGCTTGCGCCACCACACCTGGCTCTTTATTTTGTATGTATGTGTATGTGCTTGAGTTTGTACCAAGTTCCATGGAGACCTGAAAGGGCCATTGGATCCCTTGGAATTGGAGTTACAGGTGGTTTTGAGCTACCTGGTCTGGTGCTGGGAACTAACCGTGGGTCCTGGAAAAGCAACAAGTGCTCTTAACCACTGAGACCTCTGTCTCTAGCCCTGTGTTCACCACAGTTTTGCAAATGTAATTTTACATTAAACTTGGAGACCATTTTTCTTTTTTCATTAAATAAAAAAAGTCTTATTCTGAACATTGATTTTAGAAGTAACAAGAGCACTTGAGGAAAAGTGAGCAGTAGGCTAGCAACTGTGCCTAACTCAGCTGAGGGTAGAGGAGGAGTACAAAGCAGTGGCTCTGTTTTCTGTTTGTTATTTTTACATTAGGTCTCTTATGGTCCAGGCCTTGAACTCCGTACGTAGCCAAGGGCGACTGACTTCTGAACTTCCTCTACCTCCAGAGTGCCAGTTACAGTTGTGTGACCGATCCTAGTGTTTATGTGGTGCTGCGGAACAAACCCAGGTCTTCTCGCTTTCTAGGCAAGAGCTCTACCCACAGAGCTCCATCCCAGCCCACCACAGGCCTCTAGGACCTCTTTTTTTTTTTTTTTTTTGGTTTTTCGATACAGGGTTTCTCTGTATATCCTTTAGCTGTCCTGGACTCACTCTGTAGACCAGGCTGGCCTCGAACTCACAGAGATCCGCCTGCCTCTGCCTCCCGAGTGCTGGGATTAAAGGCGTGCGCCACCATGCCCGGCTTCATGTGGTGACTTTCTTTTTTGTTTTCTTTTTGTTTTTTGGTTTTTCGAGACAGGGTTTCTCTGAATATCTCTGGCTGTCCTGGACTCGCTTTGTAGACCAGGCTGGCCTCGAACTCACAAAGATCCGCCTGCCTCTGCCTCCCAAGTGCTAGGATTAAAGGCCTGCGCCACCACTGCCCGGCTTGTGGTGACTTTCTAATAAGAGGAACCTTAGCGTTTTTGCAGACTACAGTTAGTAATTGACATTTGGAGTTGGTGACTGAGCATCTGCTTGCATTAGTAAGTAAAAAAAAAAAAATATATATATATATATATATATTCATTGTTACTAAGATACCATTTCCTTTTAGAGTAAGGAAAGAGACGTATTCTTGGTAAAGGAACACCCTGATCCAGGAAGCAAAGACCCAGAAGAAGATTACCCCAAATTTGGACTTTTGGATCAGGTACATTAATCTTCCTTCCTTCATTTATTTTCATTCTCTCTCTCTCCTGATGTATGTGTACTATGTTGGTGTGTTGACTGTAGAGGCCAGAAGAGGGAGTTGGAGCAGAGCACCTGGAACTGGAGTTACATAGTTGTGAGCTGACATGTGGGTGCGGGGACTGAACCTGGCCCCTGAGAGTAGCAAGTGCTCTTAACCACTAAGCCATCTCTCCAGCCCCATGCTCTTTTTTATCAGAAGCCATGAAGGGGTAGTGAAGCATGTGACTGAGCTGGCAGAGTCCTTGCCTGCAGCACTCTTAACCTGGGAGTCATGGTGTACTGGGAGTGCACTAAGGAGGGGCAAACAAGGACGACCACGAGTGTGAGGCCAGCCTAGGCTACGTGAGGCTTTGTCTCCAAAAAAAAGAAAAGAACCTGGGGATGGCTTCATGTGCACATGCTTGTTGTGCAATCACAAGAACATGAGTTCCTGTCACCAGCTCCCCACTTCTGACATAAAAGTCAGGAGTTGGCTGTGATTGAGCCCAGGACTGTGTGGGGCAGAGACAGGCAATCCTGGACCTGTTGGCCACAGTGGTAGGCTCCAGATTCAGTGAGAGACAATCTTAAAAATAAATTAATTGGCCGGGTGTGGTGTCACATGCCTTTAATCTCAGCACTCAGGAGGCAGAGGCAGGTGGATCTCTGAGTTCAAGGCCAACTTGGTCTACAAAGTGAGTCCAGGACAGTCAGAGTTACACAGAAACCCTGTCACGAACCCCTCCCCCCCCAAAAAAAATAAAATAAAATAGAGCCAGTGATGGCTCAGCTGGTAAAAAGTTCTTACCACACAAACCTGATGATGAGTTTGATCCCTGGAGCCCTTGGTAGGAGGAGAGAACTAGTTTGCAAAGTTGTCCTTTAACTGCACCTGTGCGTTCACACTCATCCCACACACAGAAAGGAAGAAGCCTGCCACTGACCTCTGCTCTCTACATAAGTGTGCTTGGTATGTGCGAGCCCTTCCCCTCAACATACATGTACAAAAATTGTATCTGCCACAAACATGTTGCTATTGCATGCCCATAACATGGTGGACTCCAAATGAGTGGTTACTGGTACTTGGAAAAAGCACTCATCTTAACCAGTAACAAGTGTTTTAACTTTTTGTTCCAAGATCTCACTGTACCCCAGGTTAGCTTAAACTCAATGGTAGTTCTTCCTGCTTCAGCCTTCCACTAGCTAGGGTTACATGTTTGAGCCACCAAGGAACCGCTCAGGAACCAGTTTTGATTCTGGTGCTCCTCATTGTTAGGGTTTACTTTTTGTAGGTTTTTTTTTTTTTCTAATCTTCCTGTTATCTGAAAATTTGCTCCTAAAAGCATTCTTTGTTGTGAAGAAAATTTTTCAAAGTCTGTGTTGCTGGAACCTTGTGGGAAAGAGAAATTTCAAATTTTTTGTTGGATAACAAAGGACACATTCGCAACCAAGAAAGTAAAATCTTTTCAGCTTTGCCTTAAAATGTCTGACTTTTACCTTTTTTGAAGTAAGCTCTGTCATTTTGGCACAAGCTCTAGGACTCTGTCCTCAGCTGCTGCTCCACTAGGCCACACTGAGGTGGGAGCTGATTTGCTGCCCATGCAGATTTCAAGAGCTGGGGACACATCTCAGTGGCGGATTTGCAGAACTGGGGGTACTTCTCGGTGTGGATTTGAAGGGCTGGGGGTATTTCTTGGTTGTGGATTTGAAGTGCTGGGATTACATCTCTCGGAGGCTGCTTTTACAGAATGGACAGTGGAAATTCAGATTTCTGTCTCACAAAATATATATATATATAGATAGATAGATAGATAGATAGATAGATAGATAGATAGATAGATAGATATCAAAGGAAGATATAATTCAGTGGGTCAGAATTCCTGTGGAGGACAAAGGGAGAGCCTAAGCACTCTCCTGTGTGCAGCTCTCCTTCCACCTGGTTGGTCGGTCGGTTCCTTCCTGGAGCCTTCTGACCCTGACTCTTGGCCTGCTATGCACATACTCCTTTGTGATTCTTGAGGCATCCAAGCTGGGGACCTTGGAACTTGCTCTTTAGGACTAAGGCTTTCATTTTCTGTGCTCTAATTTTGTCCGCTTTTTGAGCAGTTGCCAGGTTAATTTGCTCATGTGGCCTTTTTTTTTACGAGGCTATTTCTTCTTCTAGGATCTTAGTAACATTGGTCCTGCTTATGACAACCAAAAACAAAGCAGCGCTGTGTCTGCTAGTGGGAACCTGAATGGTATGTGTTTAATGTCTTGTTGAAAGAGCTGTGAGTGTTGAAGCCTTGCCTGGAATTGGGAGTTCCTCAGGGTGACCCAAACCTGGATCATTACTAAGATGCTTTTAGGATCAAAGCTCAGATTTTAGCAGCTACCTAGATACTTGGGAAATGAGAATGGAAGAGAATTTTTGTCAGTTTACAACAGCTTAGTCTTATTAGTAATTAATTATTAACATGCTAGTTATACACATTAATGGGATATAGTGTGAATCTCTAGTTTATGCATACATCAGACATTAATGATGTCCATCTACCCAAACTCATTTTGAACTAAAGTGAGACAGACTTCATTTAAAACTGTACAATTTTAAGGTTAGACTGTGTTTTTGCTAGATTCCACATCTGTATTATATTAAACACTATTTGGGAAATTCATTTGCTTTCCACTTTTCCATAGCTCAACAATTACTTGACAAGCTGCCTTTGTCCATCTAATTTTTCTTGCCCTGAGTTTGAGCATATTCATATGTTGGCATTTTTGTATGGATCGCCCACTGTGGCGTTTTTCCCTGCTTGGTAATCCATCTATAATAGAGGGAATTCTCTCTGCTGTTATTCTAATAGGAAGAAGGGGACTGGGCGGTAGCTTAGTGGATATGGCGTTGTCCATTAGCTTGTCTTTTAGAATTGGAGCATCTTAAATATATAATGTCCACAGCTACCATTCTAAGGTGTGTTAGAAATGCGAGTGTATTGTTTCTGTTCTTGCAAATCTTTCCCTTTGTGACTGTTGATACCTGACAATACATAGTGCTGCTTCTGTCCTTACAGGTGGAGCCACTTTGGGAGGTGAATTCCTCTCTGTCTTCTTTCAGCCTCAGACTTAAGTATCTTGTGCTTGGAAGTGCTTTTTGCTGAGCTTTGGTAGAAGCTAAACTCCATAATTTTAAAGCATTGTGAAAGTGGTGTGACAGCACTTACTATGAAGCTGTAGCTCCAGTTTAATGGTGGGAATAAAGCTTGATGTTGTCATATTCTGCCTGACAGCCAGCCCACAGTCCCTGTAATGCTGCTTACTCCGTTCAAGCAGTGCCAAATGACAGTAGTGGATTCGGCAGGTGTTTGATTGATAATCATGCCATCACAACTGTTTAATGTTGAGCCTTTTATGAGCTGTATGAATAACAGCCAGGTTCATAAAAGGACAGTCTGAATTAATCTGGTACTGTGTGTGCAGAATATGACCTGCCCTCCATATTGCAGCAGAACTGTTGATACTTTCCAAGCTTGTTCCAGCTTTCATATAGTACTTTATGCAGTCCTTTATATAAAGGTGTTTTCCTGCAGTTTGGGGACCATTTTCTGGAGAGAGAAACAAACTGAGAGGTGTGATAGAAATGGGGAAAAAAAAATTACAAAGTACTTACTTCAAAACATATAAGGAAATACTCCTGGTGACCTGAATATGTAGCTAAGTGTTCTAATATAAAATATATAAATTGGTCAGGCATGATAGTGCACGCCTTTAATCCCAACATTCAGTAGGCAAAGGCCGGTGAATCTCTGTAAGTTCAAGGCGAGCCTGGTCTACAGAGTGAGTCCAGGACAGCCAGAGATACACAGAGAAACCCTTTCTCAAAAAAAAAAAAAAAAAATATATATATATATATATATACACATATTATATATATATACACATATATATATATATTGTTTTATTTGCTCTTAACACCACAAGCCAAGCTAATATAACCTACTGAATTTATTGGTACAATCTTAAGTGTATTAATATGGAATTAAAAATTGCTTACTAAATTTAAAGCCTCCATTCTTGAGTCATGTATAACCATGACAGATTCACAAACACTGGAGAGAAACACCTTTTTAGTATTTCTGTTTCTGTTTTCTATGTTTGGTGTATTTTTCTTGCTGGATATTCAAGTGGTTTATGTAGATAATGCCTTTCCATGTCCATGAAATACATTATACAGTTCAGGCAGTGGACACAGACCCTCAGCAAGGACATTTTCATTGATGTTTGTATCAAGTGATGACACAAACACAGTCCACGCGATTGTTTTCATTCTGTTTTAGCTGTGGGTGCTTGGAATCTGAATACAACTGCATTTGTGTCACAACCCCATAAAGTGCCATTAGTTACAGTCCATTACGAAAGATGACTTAGCCGGTAAAGGTACTTGCTGTAAGCCTGGTGACTTTAGTTCTGTCCCTGGAGCCCATGAAAAATAAAGTACAGATACAGATCTACAGAGTTATCCTCTGACTTCCACATACACGTTAACTAACCGATTATTTATTTTTAAGAAGAAAGGAAGGTTGATGATGTAACTCAGATATCAGGCATATTAGACTTGTGTGACCTTACTGTCTGAATATTGGCCTAAGATGTTGCCTATGAAACATAGCTAATCCTTTCAGAACCAGGCTAAAATCCAGTATGCATCGGGGATAAAAACCCTCTGATGTCACACAAATGCACATTGGGAATGGTAGTCCCCATGGACTTTGAGTGCCCTGTTCCTCCATGGTGACTCTGAAAGTGATGTGCCTTCTCTTCAAAGGGGGAATCGCAGCAGGAAGCAGTGGGAAAGGAAGAGGAGCCAAGCGTAAACAACAGGATGGAGGGACAACAGGGACCACCAAGAAGGCCCGAAGGTGTGATCCCCTCCTACCCACACTTTTCCACCTCCCTATTTATTTGCTGGGGCAAAACCCACTGAAGGGAAAGAATCATAGTCTTACGGTTTTTCTAGGGTTTTCTTTGTTTTTAGTCAGTCCTGAGCCACTGCTAAGACAGAATAACTTCAAGTGAGGTCTTCTCTTTTACGAACTCATTACTATGAAAATAATCCTTGCTCTAGGAATTCAGCTTAGCAGTAGAAGGCTTGGCATGGTGAGGCCACCGGTTGAATTCCCAGCATTGAAACAGCAAACAACAGTCCTAATAATAGTATCTTCTGTTCTGGGGAATACAGTTCCCTTATGAGATCCTGAGAAGGCTGGATGGTGAAGAGGAAATAAAGTTTACTAAATGTTAGCTCCCCAACTTCCTGCCTCTCCTTTCTCATGTCTTTCTTTCCCTTTGTCCAAAGCTGAGGTGATGAAATCCAGGTCAGTTCTGAGTTAGACTAGCAACTGAGAGTAAATCTCTTGCCTCCAGCCTTCTGTCCCTTGGTTTATATAGTTCGTGAACTAAAGGGGGCTGGTGATGTGGAGAGCTCAGTTTATATATTGAATGAGCTGAAGGGGGCTGGAGTTGTGGATAGAACCATGGTAGAATTCTTCCTAACATATACAAAGCCCTGGGTTTGGTCCTCAGAGTTGGGTAAAACAGGGATGATGGCACACATCTGTAATCCTTACACTGGGAAGGTAGAAGTAGGAAGATCACTTTCCAGGTCACCCTCAGCTGCATCATGAGTTGGAAGCCCACATGGGATACATATTTTTTTGTCTCAAAAATTAAGTAAAATTGGGGCTAGGGATATGACTCTGTGGTTAAAAGCTCTTGTTGCTCTTACAGAGGACCTGGATTTGGTTCCCAGCACCAACGCATTGACTCACAACCGTCTGTAATTACAGTTCCAGGGGAATCTGATGCCCTGTTCTGGCCTCCATGGGCAACGGGCACATGTGTGGTGCATAAATATACACTTGGGCCAACCATACACATAAAACAAAAAACAAGTCTTTTAAAAACGAAATAAAATAAACATGCTAAAAAAACCACCTTCATCCACCCTGTTTTTCCTGTACCTTCATCCCTTAATATGACTGCTCAGGTTGTAAGGTGACAGACTGTTCATATGTAAAGATTCCCCAGGAGCTAGTTGTCAGTCCCCTACAAGTAATTCAGCTGAATCTCTGCACTGTGTGAGGTGATTTATTGAAGTTGAACAGAGCCTCTGTTGTAAAGTTGCATGTGTTCCACCAGAAACAACAAATCAGAGACCTTTCTTACAGAATAGAACATAGGTGAACTAGGGAGGAGTTCAGTTTCTTCATGTCGTTTCTCTTTTTTTTTTTTTTCAGTGACCCTTTGTTTTCTGCTCAGCGTCTTCCTCCTCATGGCTACCCTTTGGAACATCCGTTCAACAAAGATGGCTACCGGTATATTCTAGCTGAACCCGATCCTCATGCCCCTGACCCCGAGAAGCTTGAACTTGACTGCTGGGCAGGAAAACCTATTCCTGGAGACCTCTACAGAGCCTGCTTGTATGAACGAGTCTTGTTGGCCCTACATGATCGAGGTGTGTAAGTTTTAATGATCATTTAGGAATCATGTTGGTTAGTTTTCTTTAAGAGGGAGCCCTGAGAAAATGCCTCCATCAAATTGGCTTGTGAGCAGTCTGCATGTCATTTTCCTGACTGATAATTGACGTGGGAGGGCAACTGAGAGTAAATCTCAGTTACTCAGTTATCTTGATAATCAGCCCACTGTAGGTGATGCTGTCCCTGGGCATCATAAGTTCTGGACCACGTAAGAAAGCAACCTGTGCCAGGTGTGGAAAGTGAGCCAGTAAGCAACACTCGCTAATGGTTTCTGCTTCAGTTCATGTACTGACTTCCCCAGTGACGGACTGTGATGTGAAAGTGTAAGATGAAATAAACCCTCCCTAAGTTGCTTTGTTTCTGATATTTATCACAGCAATAGAAATAAATCTAGGACAGAAATCAGTTACCAGGATTGTGAGACATTGCTGTGATAGACCTGACTATGTTGGGGAAGATCATGGAAATGTTTCGAGCTTTGGGCTGGAAAAGCCATTACACTACAAAGCTGACTAGGTTGTCTGTGGAAGCTTGGAAGTTCAGACTGCTGAGAGCAGTGCAGATGATGGGGCTGACATGGAAAGATCCAGGGGATGTTTGAGAGCCCCTCAAAGATTGGATATTTGATATTTTGTATTAAGAACCTTTGGTTTCTGGTCAGCTGGGGCTGAAGAATCAGCTGTGATTATGAAGAGACCAGCAAGCATTGAGGTGAAACCTTCTGGGAAATGTTTCCTCAGGGGCAGCACACAAAGCTGTGGTCCACAGTGGGCCAAGGCTGCATTTCAAGATGTCAGCCAAACTTGGTAATATGTAGACGAATCTCCCACTGGTTTTGGCAGCATTTGAGCTGCAAGATTGAAAGGATTATATAAAACACTCGAGGCTTAGCATTGTGACAGGCTGGGAGAGACAATTGAAGAAGGTGCTGTTCAGTTACAGAGGAAACGTCAGGATTGTAGGGGTCATAGAAGTACCATTTGGTAAGGTTGGAGTCCCTGAACTGTGGTCATGAAGCCATTGAAGATGTAACTTAGTTGTAGTGAAGGCTGCTGGATTTGAGGAGCCATACAGAGAAACTGGGGCTTGGCACCTACAATTCTCTGAGGATTGGAGTCCCTACAGAGGCCAGGAGAGGCTGTTGGTGAAGGTGCGGCTCAGTTGTAGTGGAGGCCCCAAGGTAATACAGGTGCCAGGACCATAGGACAGCTGCTCAGGACAGCGGCAGGTGTGTAGTGGAGCCTGCCTGGTCCTGAGATGGGGTGCTTGTGCTGCAGGTGGTAAAACCACAGAGGTGCAACTGCCCAGCCCTGTGCAGCCGCCAACTGGACATGTGTGCTTAGTATTTGTTATAGCGACGAATCTAACAACTGTCAGCCAAGGTTGCTTTATAATAACCTGTTCTCAGGAGCTCATCTTCTCCCACAAGACCTGCATTAAACTAAACTCGTTATTCCCATTAAGTACAACTTTAAAATTTCACCATCTCAGTACAACCACACAGGAACTGAGCTTTCTGCTTTTCTGTGAGGGAGAAACTCAGACCACATTCAAACCATAGCAGGTATGCTCACGTTAGGGGTCAGTGCCTCCAGAGTGCCTTGTGGGATAGAGGGGGACATTTGTAAACCAAGCTGCATGTAAACTTGTAGCCATTGTGAATTCGCATTAACACCTGGAATTCCAACCACATACTGTAGGTGTTTCTTTGTGGCCTTCCCCTTTTATGTATTTGTTACTTATTTTTCCAAAAGTGGAAACAAAAACTTGACTGACTAGAATCCGTTGATAATTCTCTGTAGTATATTTATTTGCCCACTAATTCCCCTGTAAGATAATTTGAGAAAGTAGAGTATTGTTAGCCAGGAACCTCTTGTAATGCCAGAATGTAAAAAAGCATTTTTGTTTTTTTTTTTTTAGTTTTGTTTTTTATTATTTTATAAAATTAAAATATCCCCATCATTTGATTTTACCAGTGAAGACTCAGGAGCCAGAAGCTTGGGTAAAAACCTGCTAGCTCAGCGAAGAGAGAAAGCACCCAGTTGGTGTTCCTGTTCAGCTGAAAACCCTAGAGGAAAAAGCTCAAAGCTAAAAAAAAAAACTGCCTCCTCTTCTCTGAGTTGTCTTAAATGCCCCTCAGCTCAGTCTCCCTCTTTTCTATTTAATCCCTGTCAGCTGGTTTTTTGCTCCACCTCTTGACCTAGGGTGAACTTTATTTAATCCTGTGTTCAGAAAGCTCTAGGATTAAAGGTGTGTGCTAGGGCTCAGCCACACCACAAGTGCTTATTTATAGTAAACAAAAGTTCTTGGATCAAAATCTGAGCCATCCCAGAATTAGAAACAGTTTTTTACAGTTCACAGTCTCAGGGTTAACAATGTGACTGCAAATAATCTGCAACATTTCCTCCTTTTTGTCTAAATAAAAGACTCTTTTCTGGAGCTGGAGCTATCAGCAGCTGTGAGCTGTCTGATGGGTGTTGGGAATTGAACTCATGTCCTTTGGAACAATGCTCTTAACTACTGAGCCATTTCTTTTGTCACTTGTTTTCCTTTTTAATAGCTTCATGGTATTCCAGAATAATCCCTAAAGCAAGTGATTTGAGAGAGTAGGGAGTTTACTGTCACCTTGTATGGCACTCATCTCTGGGCTGGTTGGTCACTGTAACTTTATTTGATTGATTGCTGGGGGTTATTAAGCCCAGGTACCTTGAGCATGCTCAGCATAGCCAACCACTGAGCCTGCAACACTGTCAAAAATGTGTTACTTAAACTGGGCATGGTGGCACATACACATAATCCCAGCTCTCTGGAGGCTGAGTCAGGAGTGTTGCCACAAATTTGAGGCCATAATGCATACCAGACTCTCCTGTCTAAAACCAAACAATGTGTCATTAAGTCCCTCCCACACTCATAGTGGAGCAAATTGAGCTGTCTCATGAGAAAATGTATTATATTTTTCAAATTCTTACTTCATAGAACCAGTATATAATCAATAAGATCAGGAAATGCACATCTCACTGCCGCCAGTTTTCAGACTCTTGTCAGGTTTCCCCATTTCGTCCTGCCAATGTTCTGGGTAAGAGAAGATCCGAGTGCAGCCTTCTCTTGCGCTTAGGTGTCCTGTGTTGTAGGACTCCTCAGCACTGTGACAGTCTCTGACCTCCCTATATTTTCCATGGCTTTGATGCCTTTAGAGAGGACGAGTTTGTTGTTTTATGGAACATCCTGTCTAAGTCACTCTCCTATTATTGGGAAGAGATACTATGACCATGACAACTCTCCTAAAAGAGAGCATTTAACTGGGGTTTGCCTACAATTTTAGAGGATGAGTCCATGATCATCGTGGCAGGAAGCAGACAGACAAGGTGCTGGGGCAGCAGCTGAGAGCTTTACATCCTGATCTGTAGGCAGTTGTCAGAGAGAGACTCTAGGCCTGGTGTGCCTCAAAGCCCACACACAGCTGCACACTTCCTCCAACAAGGATATCTACTAGTCATAACTAGAATCACTTGTAAACCAAAAGTGAGGGGTTGTGATCTGAATGAGAATGACCCCAGATGAACTCTTGGGAACACCTTCCAACCCACCAACATGAGGCATGAAAGAAAGGATATAGACCTCCTGGGCTGGAGAGATGGCTCAGAGGTTAAGAGCTCTGACTGCTCTTCCAGAGGTCCTGAGTTCAATTCCCAGAAACCACATGAGTTCAATTCACAACCATCCACAATGAGATCTGGTGCCCTCTGCTGGCCTGTGGGTGTACCTGCAGACAGAACACTATACATAAGGACATAGACCTCCTAAGCTGCAGGTCCTTGGGGTAACTGTCAGCAGTTCAGCCAAATCAGCACACACAGGAACAGATGCGATCAGCAACAGAAACCCAGCAAACAGCAGAAACAGTACACAGCTAACTGAGAACACCAACAAGGACAGCCAAGGAAGCGGCAGTTACAACAGTTACCACACCCCATTTGGGGCTGTGATCTTCAGCATCAAAGGCAGCCGTAAGTCTCAGAAGAAGCAAGTCTGGAAGCATTGTCTGGAGTCTTTCGGAGCAAAGCAATCATGAGCAGCAATGAGAAGTGAAGCCGAGTAAAAAGCCTCCACATTTTTGGGACCTCCTCTTTATTCCCGCACAAGGACAACTTTCAACTGGCCAACCACGCCCTCCACACAAGGTACTACTTGTTGACCAAGACGAGCTCTCCAAGGAGTTTTTCCATCAAAGAATATAATATTAGATTTTCCTGAATCTCTTAACATAATTACTGATTCTCTGTATGCAGAAAGACTTGTTCTGTGTATAGAAACTGCTGAATTTATTCCTGATAACTCAGGATTAACTTCGTTATTTATGCAATTGCAACAGGCCATCAGAAGTAGAAATAATCCATTATATATTACTCATATTCTGACTCGTACAAGTGTCCCATTTCCTTGTCCGTTGGCACAAGGAAATGAGGAGATTGGCCAATTACTAATAGGAAATTTGTTAGAAGCCCCAAAATTTCATGAGAAAAATCATATTAACAGCTCAGGTTTAAAGATAATGTGGTGGAGGTTCAGATTTCTTTGGAGGCACAGTTGTGTTGAATGAATGTTTTTTAAAGTTTTGGTCTCAAATATGGGATGTGGGAGTGCTTTGTACACCACTAAAAAACAGACTAGTGAAAGAGGCATGCAAAACATCCTGATGAAAGAGCACATGATGTTTTGCCAGCCAGAAAACTGTCAGGTGTGGGGAACATATTTACCTCCTTTGATGGACAGACTCCTTGGAGAGCTCGTGATCTTGGTCAACAAGTAGTACCTTGTGTGGAGGGCGTGGTTGGCCAGTTGGAAGTTGTCCTTGTGGGGGCATAAAGAGGAGGTCCCAAAAATGTGGAGGCTTTTTACTCGGCTTCACTTCTCATTGCTGCTCATGATTGCTTTGCTCCGAAAGACTCCAGACAATGCTTCCAGACTTGCTTCTTCTGAGACTTACGGCTGCCTTTGCTGCTGAAGATTGAGGCCTGGGTCAGGCTGAGCCCAGGTTGGCTCCGTTGGGGCCCTGAAAACTTCTGCTTCTTCGGCTGTCCTTGTTGGTGTTCCTGGTTAGCTGTGTTCCCGTTTCTGCTGTTTGTTGTGTTCCTGTTGCTGATCGCTTCTGTTCCTGTGTATGCTGATTTGGCTGAACTGCTGACAGTTACCCCAAGGACCTGCAGCTTAGGAGGTCTATGTCCTTTCCTTCATACCTCGGGTCAGTGGGTTGGAAGGTGTTTACAAAGTTATTAATAGTTTAAAAGCTTACCCTCAACTAATTGTTGCCAAGAGGTCATCTGCTGAGGACTAAATATGCAAATAGAGCCTGTGGGGGTCGTGTTCATTTAGATCACCACAACCCCACTTTTGCTTTACAAGTGATGGTAGTTATGCCTCTTGACAGTGAGGTAAGCTGTGTTCCTCCCTGCGCATCCTGTTATTCCATCCATGACTGATGAGGATTTAGTTTGGTCATGTGACTAATGTGGGGGTCTTCTGGGCCTTACAGTAAAATTAATTTTGCCTTTGTCATAAGTTTTTTGAGGAGGTAAATTCTTTACTAGCCTGTTAACAGTGTTAGGTTCTAGACTCTGGGAATGTGTGATTTAATAATTGACTTATTTGGAATCCTCCAGCTTCTGGAGCCAGGGTGAGTTGTGTGTCAGTGGCCTTCCTGGCGATGTCATATTTCTTCCCAGAGCTGTAAGGCTTAGGTCCCATCTACTTACTAAGTGCTGGGATTAAAGACATGCGCCACCACTGCTGGGCTGTTTGTTTTGGGGTTTTTGTTTTGTTTTTTAAACTGTTTTGCCTATGTTGGCCTCAGACTTTTGGTCTGCAGGGGTCCCACTGTAGCCTCCCTAAGTAGCAGTTTTCTGATTCTGATTGTGTTGTAGTGACAGATGATAGCATATAGAGAAACTGACAGAAGACGCTCTTAAACTATGCAGGACCATGAACACTTGACCCAATAATTCTTGCCTTTTTTCTTTTTATAATTGTTTTAAATTGTTTGTTTTAAGACAGTGTCTGACTATATCACCTTGGCTATCCTGGAACCCACAGAGATCCTCCTGCCTCTGCCTCCCAGGTGCTGAGATTAAAGGTGTACACCACCATGCCCAGTTCTTTTTTAGGTCCTTTTTTGTAAGCTTTGTTTAGTACAAGGGACTCAGGTCTCCGAGTTCCTCAAATAACCACCTGCCTTTGACTCTCCCACTGTAGCTCCCCAGCTGAAGATCTCTGATGACCGGCTGACTGTGGTTGGAGAAAAGGGCTACTCCATGGTCCGGGCCTCTCATGGGGTTCGGAAAGGTGCCTGGTACTTTGAAATCACTGTGGATGAGATGCCTCCAGACACTGCTGCCAGGCTGGGCTGGTCTCAGCCCTTAGGTAAGCTGGGGCCACTGTGTGGGCCTCACAGCAGGGGCAACTGGCTTGGGGTTTACCAGATTATGCTCTTAAAATTAAATCCCTGAAGTAGCAGCCAGTTTGGTATTCCTAGAATATTGTGAGAGATAGTTTGTAAGCAGTTTACAAAATTGACCAAAAAGATGTGCAAAGAAAAGCAGAGCCTTTTTCCTGTAACAAACCAGTTAACTTGTAGTCCCTCTGTATTGAAGGTGATTTTATTTTACACTCGAATTTTACAATGATTGTTAATACCTCTCCCTTCTAACCCTTGTTCCTTCTAAACCCCCACCCCTAGGTGGGAGAGAAAGAAGGTTAGAGAGGAAAGGGACAGACCTAGGTCTCTTAGAGCTACTTCCTGCTGATAAGGGTCGTCAGGTTCTCTTTAGGGGCTGTACTAGACTCAGTAGTCAGGATATCCAGTAGTCCTGTAAAGCAGCAAACCAGGAAACTTAACAAACCTGCAGCAGTGTAGGGGAGCACAAGCAAGGAGAGCAGCAACCTCTTCCTCCTCTCGAGCAACCCTTGGGGCTCTGGCTTTTTGGGTTATTTTGTTTGTTTGTTTGTTTGTTTTTTTTTTTTCTTTCCGAGACAGAGTTTCTCTGTGTAATAGCCCTGGCTGTCCTGGACTTGCTTTGTAGACCAGGCTGGACTTGAGCTCACAGAGATCCACCTGCCTCTGCCTCCCAAGTGCTGGGATTAACAGTGTGCTGCATCACCACCGCCCAGCGGGCTCTGGCTTTTTATCCCTCCCTCAAGTCCTCAGAGTTAAACTTGCTCAGCTGGCTAAGACACGCCCCTGCTAGCTCATGTGGCACAGTTAATAGTTTACACCTGTAGTCATAAGCAGCCTCATTCCTGGGATTAAACAAAAACATTCTCATATCATAGCCAGGTTTTTTTAAGAAACAGAATTCTTTCCACACTTCTGATTTCCACAACTCTTTTCATTGGTACAGGTAACCTTCAAGCTCCCTTAGGTTATGATAAATTTAGCTATTCTTGGCGGAGCAAAAAAGGAACCAAGTTCCACCAATCTATTGGCAAACACTACTCGTCTGGCTATGGACAAGGAGATGTCCTAGGGTTCTATATCAGTCTTCCAGAAGATACAGACACAGCCAAGTCACTGCCGGACACTTACAAAGATAAGGTGAGACTGTCCTCATGTCCTAGGGTTCTATATCAGTCTTCCATAGATACAGACACAGCCAAGTCACTGCCGGACACTTACAAAGATAAGGTGAGACTGTCCTCATGTCCTAGGGTTCTATATCAGTCTTCCAGAAGATACAGACACAGCCAAGTCACTGCCGGACACTTACAAAGAGAAGGTGAGACTGTCCTCATGTCCTAGGGTTCTGTATCAGTCTTCCATAGATACAGACACAGCCAAGTCACTGCCGGACACTTACAAAGATAAGGTGAGACTGTCCTCATGTCCTAGGGTTCTATATCAGTCTTCCAGAGATACAGACACAGCCAAGTCACTGCCGGACACTTAAAAAGATAAGGTGAGACTGTCCCCCTGGGTGTGACAGCCTGTGCAGTTAGTGCCTGTAGCTGTGCTTGAGTTGTGCGGGGACGACAGTGACCCCTGCCATGTGTGTTTTCCCTACCTATCTTCTGAACTAAACATTTTCAGACATAGAAACAAAATTGAAAATTTAAGGTTTACTGCCTGAGTAGTCACCTAAATTCTACCATTAACATGTTATAAATTCATTCTTTTTTATCATGGGAAATTGATAGGCATTGTTGAAATCCCCAATAGGTACTTTAGGTACAGAATTTTTTTCCAGGTTTCCAGGTTTTTTAAAAAAGGATTTTACGCCGGGCGGTGGTGGCGCACGCCTTTAATCCCAGCACTTGGGAGGCAGACGCAGGCGGATCTTTGTGAATTCGAGGCCAGCCTGGTCTACAAAGTGAGTCCAGGACAGCCAAGGATACACAGAGAAACCCTGTCTCGAAAAACCAAAAAAAAAAAAAAAAAAAAAAAAGGATTTTACAGTGGGGGAGTGGTGAAGGGAGGGTACTGTGATGGAAATGTAACTTAAAGTAATAAATAAACATTTTTTTTAAAAAAGGATTTTACTGTTTAGAATCAAATTCAGGACCTTCTACATGCTAAGCTAGCACCTTACTTCTGAGCCACACCTTACTTCTTTTCTTTCTTTCGTTTGTTTGCTTTTTCGAGACAGGGTTTCTCTGGCTTTTCTGGACCTGCTTTGTAGACCAGGGTGGCCTCAAACTCAGATAGATCTGCCTGCCTCTGCCTCCTGAGTGCTGGGATTAAAGGTGTGTGCTACCACTGCCCCAACTTCTTTCTTTTTTTTTTTTTTTTAAGTTTTTTAAATTTTATGTATGTGTTTTGCCTGTAAGAGGAACAGTTGGTCTTAACTGCTGAGCTGTGTTCAGTAATGGTATACACCTTTAATCCCAGCACTCTGGAGGCAGAGGCAAGTGGATCTCTGTGAAAAGGCCAGCCTGGTCTTTAGAGTGAGTTCCAGGACAGCCAGGACTATACAGAGAAAGCCTGTATCAAAAAGAAATAAATTTCCTTATTTTTATTTTTATGAGTGCTTTGCCTGCTTGTATGTATGTACACTGTGCGGGTTCCTGGTGTCCAGAGTCAAGAAGAGGACAGTGGATCCCCTAGAACTGGACAGATAGATGGTTGTGAGCCATCATGTAGGTGCCAGGTCCTTGGAAGAACAGCCAATACTCTTAATTACTAAGCCATTTCTCCAGCTTCTCTATTTAGTTTAGTTTTGTTTTTTTAAGACTTTCTTTTTATTGTCATTATATAAGAATTTATTTATTTATGGATATTGGTGCTTTGTCTGTATGTATATCTGCACACCAGAAGAGGGCATGGGATCCCATTATAGACTGTTGTGAGTCATCATGTGAGTGCTGGGAATTGAACTCAGGACATCTGGAAGAATGATCAAATGCTTTTACCACTATTTTTAGTGATGTAAATGTATGGGGTGTGTACACCTGAGCATACCACCCACAGAGGTCAGAGGTGTCAGGTGGATCCCACTAGAGTTAGAGTTACAGCTTGTTGTAGGCTACCTCACATGGAGGCTGATACCAAACTCAGGTCCTCTGCAAGAGCAGTACCTGCTCCTAGCCAGAGCCATCTATTCAGCCCTGATGGTATCTTCTGATGAACCAAAATGTTAATGTTAATGTTTATGAGGTTTGGGTGTTTTTTGTCTTGTTTGCTTTGGGGTTGTTTTTTTAAGATTTATTTATTTATATACACAGTGTTTGTCTACATGTATGCTGCAGGCCAGAAGAAGGTACCAGATCTCATTATAAATGGTTATGAGCCACCATGTGGTTGCTGGGAATTGAACTCAGGACTTCTAGAAGAGCAGCCAGTGCTTTTAACTTCTGAGCCATCTCTCCAGCCCCCTGGAATTTTCTTTTATATGTTTATTTCTGTGACTAAATAAATTTTGGAGTACCCACAAGTCCTGCAAATATCCTCCCATGTTTGCCTTTGGGCGTGAATTAGGTCGCTAATGACTTTCAATTAGTATTTAATACATAAAAATGTATGGTGTGGAGGTTGAGCTCCCCCTTAGGAATAAATATCAGATTATTCCAGAGTGTTGTATTTGAATTTCTTGCTTTCTCCACTGGATGGATTTCTTTGGTGTGTCAAATAATCATACAAATGGCTCTTCCAGTGATCCCAAAAATGTTACAGAATAAGAAGTTTTAAGCCAGGTGAGGTGGCGCACACCTTTAATCCCAGCACTCAGGAGGCAGAGGCAGGAGAATCTCTGTGAGTTCAAGGCCAGCCTGGTTTACAGCATGAGTTCCAGGACACCCAGGGTTACACAGAGAAACCCTGTCTCGAAAAACCAAAATAAATAAATAAATAAAGTTTTAGGGGGCTGGAAAGATGACTCAGTGGTTAAGAGCACTGACTGTTTTTCCAGTGGACCCGGGTTCAGTTCCCAGCACCCACATGGCAGATTACAACTCTGTAATTCCAGGATCTGACAAACTCACACAGATGTGCTTACAGGCAAAACACCAATATCATAAATTAAAAATTTAAAAATTAAAAAAAAAGTTTTAGGCTTTGTGAAATTTTTTTCCCAATAGTTTTTTCAATTAATTTACTTTCTTTTATAGGTACTTTGTGGTTAAAAAAAAAGTGTGTGCATGTATACTTCTCTTACGAAGGGCTTTTTTTGGAAATGTTCAACAAACGTGGCCAGCTAGTCTCTTAGGCACTTAGGAGCCAGGCACAGTGGCTCTTGGCTTTAATCCCAGCACTTGGGAGGCAGAGGCAGGTGGATCTCTGTAAATTTGAGGCCAGCCTGGTCTACAAGAAAAGTTCCAGGACAGCCAGGGAAATACATAGTGAGACGCTGACTGGGGTGAGAGTGGGGGGACACTTACGAACTGAAAACCTGGCAAAACCCAGTGGCAAAGACTTTATAAGGATGTGGCATTGTCTGTGTGAATCTGACTTTTATTTTCTCCATGATGATATAGCTGGTTCTTCAAAATGTCTTTTTTTTTTTCTTACTGGATTTTCAAGGCTTTGATAAAGTTCAAGAGTTATTTGTATTTTGAAGAAAAAGACTTTGTGGACAAAGCAGAGAAGAGCCTAAAACAGACCCCCCATAGTGAGGTGAGTCACAGAAAGAAGCACATCAGAATAGTATGTCTTTGAAGATGGAGACTTCTTGAGGATAAAAGCAAGGCAGCCGAGGCTCGCTGGATAACACTGCTTGCAGCTGAGAGCTCACTTCTTCCTGGAGACTGTGATCCTTCTCTGTCCTGTGTTGCATGAGAGGGTTCTTCCTGGGACTCCAAAGAAAGGGCTACAAAGACAGTAACCTGATAAGGAGCCATGCAGGAGTTTAAAGAAGCCAGTCATAGTGTTCTAATCTTATTGAAGGAGATGCCAAGCACAGAGGGAGGGAGAGCAGAACAAGAGGAGGGAGACTGCTGTGTGACTTGGAGATACCAGGGGCTGGACGGCTCACACTGTTGTAGAACTCTCCCTGCCTTCCATTCCCAGGAGTCATTACTACAGCCCGAGGTCACAGCACAATCAAAGAAGGGCTACTGGCACGTCGGAGTCAGCCGCAAGGGCCAGAGATCAAAGAGAAAAGGGAGTGAGGAGAAGTTCTGAGAAGCACGTGGGTCAGTAGTAGAAGTGTTAGATAAAGAAACTGCAGTTCTCCTTGTTTTAGGGGGAGACATTGTATCAGTTAAACGCTGAAACAGACACAAAAAAGTTCTTTCCAGAAAGAAAAGTCTTTCTGATACTTCTCATAAATATAGAATGCTGAAAGCTGGGTATGTGGTACATGCCTTTAAGCATAGAGGCTTAAGAGGTGCACACGGGAGCTGCAGGCCAGCTTCGGCTACATGAGACTGTCTCAGTCCCTCCTCCAAGTAATAATGAGTGATGGGATATAGAACTGTTTGGTATATATAGCATGGAAATTCAAAAACAAGCCTGAAATCAATTGAAATAATACAGGTTTACATTAATTTTACTTGAAGTCTAAAGTAGCATATAAGTATAATAATATTTATATATTTATATATAAATATATATATTTATAAATATAAATATAAAGGTAATATTGCTATATAAGATACATGTTATTAGAATGAGTACATTATTGTCATTCTGTTAGCAGTATTAAGTGTTCTGCAATTGAGTTTGGGTTTTATCTTATTTTTTTCTTCATAGAATTCTGAAGTAAAACCTTTATCTTCATTTCAGATAATATTTTATAAAAATGGTGTCAATCAGGGTGTGGCTTACAAAGATATTTTTGAGGGAGTTTACTTTCCGGCCATCTCCCTGTACAAGAGTTGCACGGTACGTACCCTGCGTCTGGTCGCTGCACATAACTGGAAGTATGTGGATGGGGTGTGATGAAAGAGCCATTGATTGAAAGGAAAGTGATTTCTAGAAAGAACTCTGAACAGCCTGTAGGAGGCCTGGAAATGCACATACATTGGAATGTCTCAAGAAATATTTCCTTGGGTAAAATCAGGTGCTGGTGTTTAATGTGAAAGTTACAAAGCTTATGCATTTGTGAATCATTGGTGTCATATGTTTAATTACCTGCCATCAGTAACTGTTGTTTATACTTAAAATATATATGTATATATATCCAGGTATGATGGTGCATGCCTTTAATCACAGCACTTGGGAGCCAGAGACTGGTTGACCTCTGAGTTCAAAACTAGCCTGGTCTACATAGTGAGTTCTAGGACAGCCAGACCTATGTAGTGAGATCTTCTGTTACCAAAAAAAAAAAAAAAGCTGGCATGGTGGCGCATGCCTTTAATCCCAGTACTTGGGAGGCAGAGGCAGGCAGATTTCTGAGTTCAAGGCCAGCCTCTCTGCAGAGGGAGCCCAGAACAGCTAGGGCTACTACACCAAGAAACCCTGTTTTGAAAAACCAAAAAAAAAAAAAAAAAAAAAACCCCAAAAAACTTGCATGAAGAAAGGGACTATCATTACTGCTTGTTTAAAAAGGAAAAATTAGCACATGGAGATTTCCATGCATTAGTTCATTACCTTCTACCGATAGGACATCTCTAGGTTCCACACAGAAATCAATGAGGAGTCTGCATCTACCTGATGCATAATAGACATCTGGGTGCTGAGCACTTTTAACAGTGGTAACATACATACATAATTTGTTCCAGTTATCCCGTAAGTATCTTAGCAACATTGCTTTTATTTTGGAACAGGCTCTGCTGTGTAGGTCAGGCTGGCCTCAGTCTGAGGCTCCTCCTGCTTCTCTAGTGCATGTACCACAATTCCTACTTCCTGTAGTTTTCTTTTAACTATCCCCTGCCAACTGAACTTTTGTTTTCTTTTTCCATTTTCCCCCTTGTCTATTTGAACTGAACTTATCCCAGGTTTCCATTAACTTTGGACCATCCTTCAAACATCCTCCAAAGGATCTCACTTACCACCCTGTGAGTACCGTTAAAATGCATGCATACATCCTTGCTAGCTTTACTTTTTGCTCTCACCTTTGTAATCACTCATTTTCCTGTGTTTTATCCCTTCTCCAGATGAGTGACATGGGCTGGGGTGCTGTGGTAGAACACACACTAGCTGATGTTCTGTATCATGTGGAGACAGAAGTGGATGGAAGGCGCAGTCCGCCCTGGGAACCCTAACCAATCCTTGCCACAGACAACTGTGTGGAATAATATTGGGGTTTTGCTTTTGTTTATATAAAGTGTCAAATGTTTTCCCAAAGATGCTGCAATACACTTTCATCAAGGTAAAAGAGGCTGGGTGGAGCCAGCCCCTGCCCCTCAGCATTCCTTCCCCACCTCAGCCACTGGTCTTGTTTTGAGAGTGCCATAAAGTCAACAGCCGCTGATTCTGAAGATCCACAGATCCCTGTGAAGTTGGTGCTGTGCCACATGCCTCCCAACTGGGACTCGATACCTTCCTGTAGTCTCTAAGGCGTGAATAATCATGCCTAAGCAAATAGCTTATTTAAAGGTGTTTGCATCCCTCCTGGCGTCTGAGAGTGGAGGAAGTCAGTGGCAGTACATTCCGGAGCAGTCTAAATAAAAGCAGTCCTTTTGGTGTGGAGTTTGGGGATCTGTGTAGCTAGTGGCTTTCTACAAACTATAATTGTGAAAGGAATTTGCCTGCAGATTTAACAGTTAGATCTTTTCTCCAATAAAACTTGTTTTCAAGCTTGTGTGGTACTTGGCTTCACTTGAGGTTGAGTTCCTCGTGGTGACAGTGGGCACTGTGAGCATGGGGGCCAGACTGGAAGGACGGGACAAGCTTCTGACTTAGGTCCCAACCCTTCTTCTTGCTCTCTTCACTGGGCAACCAGGTGTTTTCACTATCCTGTGTAAACTGGAATCTTAAGGAGTGCAAGAGTGTAAAAGGCCTCCTCTCTGAATCTGGTGTTGGTGTGTGCAAGCTGTTCTCTTGCTAGCTTTCCTTTCTAATAGCCAACGGTCAAGATAGAAGAATGACAGTGAGCCTTCCTTTAGGAGGATCCCTTAATGCCCTCTTTTGTATACATCAGCCTGTGGAAAATGCAAACCCCTAGGATTACCTAAAGACTGCCCTGTATAAGGTTTGTTTGTTTTTAACCTAAGTAACAAGGTAAAGAGTTTCATCAGGAGCTAGGTGGGATGCAGAATTATCATAGAACATTCCTATTTTGCTATTTAAGAAATCACCCAAGGTTCAAGTGAATATTAACACAAATGGCGATGGTATTACACTGTCTCCTACTGAATCACCCAGACTCCTTGTTACATAGATTCAGTATCTTTTTTGCTTTTTGAGGCAAGATCTCTCCATGTAACCTTGCTGGATATGTAGGCCAGGCTGGACCTCAAACTGACAGAAATTTGCCTTCCTCTGCCTCCTTTCAGGGAGTCAGTATTATTGTAAATTGGGGTCACAGCCTATCAGCTTCTAGACACCTACTACTAATGCAAGGACTGGTCTGAGAAAGAAAAGCCAGCTTACAGAATGAGGTCATCAGTGTTTGAAGACTCTGAAGAAAACAAAGTGATGTTATCAGAAAAAACTAGAGGTTAAGTATTGGCATGTAAACAACCACATACAAGTCTCCTTGTCCTACTGAAGTTTAAAACTAGATGTTTGTATGTTGGAGGCTACCAAAGTGCTGCTTTGCTTGACAATACTTAGTGTCTGAAAGAAAAGGGTGAGCTGCTGGTGGATCCCATCACTAATCCCAGCACTCAAGAGAGGTTGAGGTAAAAGGGTTGGGTTACAGAGTGTGTGAGACCCTGTCTCAAAAGAACAAAATTGAAAAATGAAACAACAGTAACCGCGTGTGGTGGCGCACTCCTTTAATCCCAGCATTCAGGAGGCATAGGTAGGCGGCTCTCTGAATTCAAGGCCCGCCTTGTCTACACAGAGAAATTCTGTCTGGAAAACAATAGCAAAATGAAACAACAAAATGTGTATACAGTTGTGAACTTGCATGTGTTAATAAGGCTCATTTTAAAGATTCAAAAAAGAAACTACCCATAATCAGACTACCCATGATTAAAGAAACTACTATAATCAGATTACCATTGACAAGTAGTTTTATTCAAATGTAAAATTCAACAAATGGATAAAACATCTCAAACAGCATAAAGATAGTTACAAGGTGTGAAGGAGAAAGAAAGGATAGTCCGTTTAAAGCCACAGTGTTGCTGAAGTCCCTTCACTGTCAGCCTTTTCTCTTGAAGGCTTATTGCTCTACTGAGTCTTGCAGCAAGTGACTGCTTTCTCTTATGGTCCTGGTGATAATCTATCAGAGAAGCTGCTCTTCCTCACCCTGAAGCTCCAGGAGGAGCAATACTCTGTGTCAAAAGTAGACTGAGAAGCAATCAGTTTGGATGAATTATAAATCAGTTGTTAAGACTTCAATAAATACTAGTGTTCCCACTCTCCTCTATTCATAATTTTTTGCAAATGATGGGATTACCCACACTACCAAAACTATAAAAGACCGAAAAGTGGGCCAGCAAGATGGCACTGCAGATGAAAGTGCTTGCTGCTTACCCTGACAACACAGAACTGTAACTGAACTTTTAAATTATTATTTAACACTTATTTATTACTAAATTCACTTACAACAAACACCAACAATTTCTTAACTATTAATCCTATAAATTCCTACAACCCCTTTAACCTATCCACTAAACCTATTGATAATCATAACTACTTTCATAACCTTTTAGAATGATACAGTCTCTGGGGCAGGTCCTCAGTCATCAGGAATACAGTCTTTGTTGTAGATTCTTTAACGCACTTAGCAGTCCTTTTTCTGGATCTCTCAGATGCAGGTTCGTCAGGGTAAGTTGGTTATTGCAGTCTCACCTTAAATAAGGCTTCATGCTTTCTTCTCTGTGGGAGACCCCAGCCGTCTGCAGGACAACTTCTTTTGAATCAGGAACTCAGCTGCTCTGCCTCAGTCCTTAAAGCCAGGCACCGTTTCCTTTAGGCCACTGTTTGGACAGATCAAACCCCTCTAGGCAAAAGCTGAGCCACAGGGTCCAGTCCTTGGCCTTTTGGTGTCTTGCTCAGGCTTTCTTTGCTCACTGGCTTCTTTCTGCTTCAGGGAGAGAGCTGGCCATCAATGGCCAGCCCTTTTTTCAGCAGGACTCTTGGAGCTCTCTAGCATCAGGGGCCTCTTCTCTTCTGGGCTCCACGCACTGTCCTCAAATAGGAGGAACTCTGTTTCAGCTTAATTTGGGCTCCGCCCACTTAGCAGCTGAAAACAATGTCAGGCCAGATACTTTGTTTCTTCAAGTCTTGAGTCTTTCCTGTTTTTCCTGACTTCAAACTTGTTTTTCAGTCTATTGAGTCTTTTCTGTTTTTGCTGACTTCATGCTGATAATGCTCTTCAGGCCCCGAATTAAGAGAGTATCAGAAACTCCTATATATTTCCTAAATCTAATTTATCTAACTCCTACAGAGACAGTATCAGAAACTCCTATATATTTCCTAAATCTAATTTATCTAACTCCTACACAGGACCCAGGTGTAGGGGCTGATAGATTAATATAAGTTAGATTTAGTGAATATATGGGTTTCTGATACAGTCTCTTAATCCGGGGCATGAAGATCAACTTGGCTGTGAGCAATTAGTTTATCAGCTTATGAAGTCACGTGAAGCGAGGGGCATCTCTATGGACTGAAAAACAAGGTTGAAGCCAGGTGAAACAAGGAAAGACTTTGACCTGGCATTATTTTCAGCTGCTAAGTGGGTAGAGCCCAAATTAAGCTGAAGCAGGTGGAACAAGGAGAGATCCTATTTAAGGACAAGTGGATGAGCCCAGAGAGCTGCGTGCTAAGGGCCCCAATAATAGAGAGCTCCGATGCTAGTGAGTCCTGCTGAAGAAAGTTCTGGTGGGCCAGATCTATCTCCCTGAGGGCTGGTGAGCAGAGAAAGCCTCAGCAAGACAGCAAAAGGCCAAGGACTAAACCCTGTGGCTCAGCTTTTGCCTAGAGGGGTTTGACCTGTCCGAACAGCGGCTGGAACGGAACTGTGGCCAGCTTTAAAGACTGAGGCAGAGCGGCAGAGTTGCTGATACAAAGGAAATAAGTTGTTTTACAGATGGCTGAAGTCTCCCCAAGAGAAGAAAGCCTCAAGCCTTATTTAAGGTGAGACTGCCATAGCCAATTTACCCTGACGAACCTGTGTCTGAGATATTCCAGAAAAAGGACTGCTAAGTGCATTAAAGAGTCTACCCCAGAGACTGTATTACTGACGACTGAGGACCTGCCCCAGAGACTGTATCCTTAGAAAAATAGTTGTAATAGTTATCAATAGGTTTGGTGGTCAGGTCTTAGGGGTTGTAGGCATTCATAGGGGTTGTAGGAATTTATAGGAATAGTAATTAAGTATATTTGTTATAAATGAACATAGTAATAAATAAGTATTTAATAATTAAAAGTACAGTTTCACCCAGGGGTAGGGTGGGAGGACAGCATGGGTGACAACACATGACACTCCTCTGACCTCTGTGTGTGCTGTGACACATGCACACTAACACGCAGAATAGAAATCTTAGGTTGTAATAACTGTTTCATCCTTAACACATTCAGCAAGGGCATTCCAGTACATTCCAGTGTATATGTGTTTTATGTGTGTGAGATTTTTAGTATGGATGTGAGTGCAAACAAGCGGCAATCAGGACAGTTCTGCAGAGTCAGCTCCTCCATCTTCATGTGGGTCCCTGGAGTCATCGGTCTTGGTGGCGAGCATTTCACACACTGAGCAGTCATTTTGCTAGCCCTAACTTTTTTTTTTCTCTTTCAAAACAGGTTTCTCTGCGTGACAGTCCTGGCTGTCCTGGACTTGCTTTGCAGACCAGGTTGGCCTCAAACTCGGAGATCTGCCACTTCTGCTTTCTGAATGCTGGGATTAAAGGGATGTGCCACCGCCACCACCCAGCTCTCAAATTATATCTTTTTGTTTTGTTTTGTTTTTTTGTTTTTTTCGAGACAGGGTTTCTCTGTATATCCTTGGCTGTCCTGGACTCGCTTTGTAGACCAGGCTGGCCTTGAACTCACAGAGATCCGCCTGCCTCTGCCTCCCAAGTGCTGGGATTAAAGGTGTGTGCCACCAACGCCCGGCTCAAATTATATCTTTAAAGCATAACTTCTGTGAATCTTGGAATCGGAATTTGTTAGCACTATTGCCTTCTAGCTATTTTTTCGTCCCAAATGGTAATATTTTAACCTTTTCAAACAAGAAAGTTGCTGCCTCTGAGCCAAGCCGACATCTGGCTAATCTGTTTATTACTAACCTCATAAACAACAGATATGGTCACTTTATTTTAGCATTATTGGTCAGTATTATTTGGTATTACCCTTTTAATTAGGCCAATGAAAATACTGTTATAACTTTCGTCTCTCAGGGCTATTAATTTTAACTGTCAACTCTATAAAATCGAATTTTGTTTGTTATGAGACAGTCTCACCATGGTCTAAGCTGGCCTGAATTTAGCGCAATTCACCTGTGTCATCATTTAGAGTATTGAGATTACAGCTGTGGGGCCGCCATGCCTGACTAGTTTTGTTTTGAATGTTTATGGGTGTTCAGCCTATATATTTGTATGTCTGTGCACCATGTGCATGCCTGGTACCCACATTGGCTAGAAGATCTGGGACTGCAATTACAGTTGTGAGCTGCCATGTTGGAGCTTGGAATTGAACCTGGATCCCCTAGAGGAGCAGTCAGTGCTCCCAACTGATGAGTCATCTCTTCAACCCCTGTTTTTGTATTTTTGAGACAGGGTTTCATTATGTAGCTCCGGCTTCTATGTAGACCAGGTTGGCCTCAGTATTATAGAGATCCACCTGCCTCTGCCACTCAAGTGCTGGGATTAAACACATGCACCACCACGTTGGCTTTTGGCTGCAGTTCTATGAGAACCAATTTAGAGTTGTGTTTGTTATGAAGTTACATTTTTAAGGAAGAGTCCAAACAATCAAATGATATAAATATCCAGAAGTTTAGTTCCCTTTAATGAACTAGGAGATTCAAACCCACAGTCTCATGGCCCAGAACTCTATGAAGCTGTGATTCCCAGCAGATTCCTTATAGTGAGACTTGACACATGCAGGCTGAAATGTGCACATATGGTTTTTTTATTGTGATAAGTAGGGAAGCCAGCATAATTCATTTCTCCTTGGAGAGAAGTTGGAATATGTCCTCTGGAAGGCCCTTTGTGGGTAGTTTGCAGTTCTGGCCTTTTGTAGAGGACCAGAAGGCACAGGGTCCCTAGGTTAAGGCCTTGCTTTGTGAACATACCGCCTTCAGGCAGTGACATTTTGAGCTCATAAGACAACAGTTCCAGATCCTCAGCAACCCCCGGTCACATCAGCTGCTAGAATTTTTAGTAAGGTTTTTTTAGGTGAGCATGAACAGGCCTAGAAAAAAGGGTAACGATACTTTCCCTTAGCCTTCCCTTCACAGCTAGTCAGTGGGAGATGCTAGAGGTCTTTTATTCTGAGCCTCATTTGTTTCCCCACAGTAATTTTTTACCAGTCAGTCCTCGTGTCTTATGACTACTACCCTTCCCATTGTCATCAACTCAAGATTTTAAACAGACTTGCAGGCTTCCTGTGGGAGTTTGCCGATGGCATGCAGGTTGTAGTGAGCACAGTCCTTAGCACCGGGCCTCAGAGGCAGGGCTGGACTCCAAGCGCTTCCGCAGGTGGTTGGCAAACTCCATCTGGGTCTGCGATAAGACCTGGTTGATGATGGTCTTTGGAAGCCACCCCTGGAGTAGACAGAAGAATACTGGGATCCTGTGCACACTGTTCCACTCACCTCATACAGGAAGGGGCACCTCAGGCTTGGTCTTCCTGGTTAAGGGTGCAGCTTTTGTTGCCCTATTGTTAGAGATAGGATCCCAGCTGTGTGACCCTGAGACACCTGTTCTCACCTTTCTCATCACCTCCCTCTGGGACTAGATCACCTCTCTCTAAATGGTCATAATTAGACATAAAACTGATTTTTTAAAAATTTCATTATGGGGGCTGGAGAGGTGGCTCAGCGGTTAAGAGCACTGTCTGCTCTTCCAAAGGTCCTGAGTTCAATTCCCAGCAACCACATGGTGGCTCACAACCATCTATAATCGGATCTGGTAACCTCTTCTGGACTGCAGGCATACATGCAGACAGAATACTGTATACATAATAAAATATTTTTAAAATTTTTTCATTATGTAACTCAATCTATCTTGAAATCTCAAACATGATCTTCCTACTTCTGCTAAGTACTGAATTTTTTTTAAGATTTACTTATTATGTAGTCAGTATTCTGCCTGCATGAATGCCTGCATTCCAGAAGAGGGTACCAGATCTCGTTGTAGATGGTTGTGAGCTACTATGTAGTTGTTGGGAACTGAACTCAGGACCTTTGGCAGAATAACCAGTGCTTTTAACCTCTGATCCATCTCTCCAGAAAGTACTGGAATTTTAGACACTGCCCAGCTTTTTAGATGAGGTGAGAGAAAGCCTTTGCAGGTTTCCACAGTGGTAGACTAGCAAGCCATCTTTAAGTCCATTGCCTATCCAACAGCCTGTGTTCTATCAAAATGCAAGAAGGCTGGCAAGATGGCTTAGTGGGCCAAAGTACCTGCCTCACAGGCCTGGTAGTCTGATTTAAATCCCCGGCACCCACACAGAGGAGGACGAGTGTCTCCTGACCCCCACATTGGTAGGATGTGTGAGCGCCTGTATCCACACACATCACCCACATACAACAAAGGTTTAAAAGAGAAAATGCAAGGGGATTCCCCTCTGTTGGGGTACAAGAGCATATTTTTGTCACTACTGTCTCTACTGGCAGGCCATCATCTCCCATGCCTCTCACCTTGAGGTCAATACTGAGCAGCCAAGTGAATTTAGTCTTTGAGGGACTTCCAGCCAGTGGATGAAGCACCATGCAGGTGGGACCGTGTTCAGCCCTGGCAAATGAGCGGTCAAAGAAGGAAGACAAGTGAGAATTCTTTTTTTTTTTTTTCGTTTTTCGAGACAGGGTTTCTCTAACAGCCCTGGCTGTCCTGGACTCTCTTTGTAGACCAGGCTGGCCTCAAACTCCCAGAGATCCGCCTGCCTCTGCCTCCCAAGTGCTGGGATTAAAGGCGTGCGCCACCAGCGCTGGGGCAAGTCCCTTGTATTTTAAATTTCATCAGGAAGTACTTCACCAAAAGTACTATTTGACAACTTGCATGGCTACCAGCTCATCAACCTGCTGGGTGTAGCTGGAGGCCACCTGCTGTTCCCTCCTATTGTTAGAACCCAAAGAAGCCTGCTCCTTGCTTTGGAAAATTAGTACAATTCTTACAAGTTCCTGGGCGGGTCAGAACAAACCAACTGCCTGAAGAGGGCCACTCTGGCTCTTCCTTTTGTGTTGAAGCTGAGAGTGGGGCTGGCGACTGATTTCCTGGGGTGAGGACCTGGGTTATGGCACTGCAGACTGCTACTGCCAGGTTTACCTGATGACACCGCTTTGCTCAGGCATCTCCCCAAAATGCGTTGCCATGCCCGCCAGCACACAGGTGGAGCCTCTGCGCTTGGTACAGCGCACGCTCACAAAGTCGCGGGGCCCCACCAGGTTTCCTGCTGCTGCTGCCAGCTCGTGGGTGATGAGTGTGTCTTTTCCAATCTTCTGCAGGACCTAGTCAGTACAAGGGACTCGGAGTCAGGACTCAGCTAGTGGTAGGCTTAGCAGCCATGGTTCAGGGTCCCTTTGCCTGCCTATTAGATTGCACTCCTGGGACCCTGCACACCTGGGCTCTCCTCACCTTGATCTCCTTGACATTGGGGTTCCACTCTCCCATTGCCTCCATGCGGTCTACAAGCTCTTCATAGAGTCTGTCCATGGGCTGGTCTACCACCACCTCCAACCGAAATACCTTGCCCACATCTGGGACTACCTTACTTAGCACTTCATCCCCATTCTCCTGTTGGGGACAAAAGAGGGCCACAGGGTTAAGGTTAGTGAAAAGTATCCCTAGCCTCGCCCTTAGACAATACTAGGAAAGGGACCAGCAAGTCTAACCTGAGCATTAGGGCACTGGATCTCTACTTGATGAGGACCCAGTAAGTAGGCATTGCTGCCACAAGCCTTGTAGATCACTCAAGGAAGAGATAACGGGACTTTTTTTTTTTTTTTTGGTATTGAATGTTGGTAGTTTGGCCAGATCCAACTGAAATGACCCATTACTTCAAAGCTCAAAATGTCTGAAAGACAGACCTGGTTGTATAAAATGTCTAGTCTACAACCAGCTAATTATATATAGAGAATGCTAGGGGTTTTGGTTGGTTGGTTCAATATATACCATTCCATTTCAGAAGAACCTGGAGTCAGAAAATTTCCAGTGATTTGCCCAGAGACCTTTAGCAAAGAGCAGTGCTGAGCCTGGATCCCAGATTAGTCTATTAGATCCTATTAGTCTATTATTTCCATTACTGCAAGAACCTGAGCAACAAGATGTTTCATCTGAACTGTGTATAAACTTTTGCTGAAGATAAGGCCACCAAAGTAGATCTAATAGCAGAACTACTGGCTCCCAGCAAGGATACAGAATTGAGAGCAGGGCTCCAGACAATACTAGGCCACTTTTGTATACTCCAGCTCTGAGGCAGGATGAATCACATTACCCACTGCGAGCTCATCTACAGAGTAGGCTAAACAGTACAAGATACACTGTGTAATACTGGGTTAGGTCCTCTAATGCACATGGGGTCTCCATGGGGCATGGCTTCTATTGGATGAGTGTGCAGCATTTGTGGGTAGCTAAAAAAACAGGAATAGTGTTTCTCAATCAGGTATTATGGAACAAGGGTTATCTGAGAACATAGTCCTTGTTTGTTTGCTTGCTTTGAGACAGGGTCTCACTATGCAGTCTTGGCTGTGCCGGAACTTGCCACATAGACCAGGCTAGGTTCAAACTATCAGAGATCCACATGCCTCTCCCTCCTGAGTGCTGAGATTAAAGGTGTGCACCCTCACCCTCACCTGAGGATATATTCTTAGGAAAGTTCTCTGAGTAAAACTACTTGGTGGGCTATCAATCATGAATGAGGTAGGAATCCCAGCAGGCCTTGTGCATGGCAATGGGACACTAGTTATCTGCAGGTTTCTAATGGCTACATTTTCTTACCTGCTGGCTTTCCTTCTTCCAGCCTTCCTGGTTGCTGAGGATGCCCAAGGCCTTCTGCATAGCCATTTCTCCTTGCTGGATATAGGACAGCTCCTGGTCACTGTAGAGTGTCGCTTCCAGCTGAGAACCTGTATACACAGCCAAGGAAAGAAAGACATCTGTCCAGTGTCCTAGCAGATCCCCAGCTCTCATCCCTTTGCTCTCTGAATGTGTTCAGTCCTCAGGAGAGACAAGATCAAAGTCATAGGGCCCTGCCTGCACAGCAAGGTAGACACAGGAGTTCTGTAACCACAGGCAGGGAACAGACCTCATGAGCAGCATTTGCCCCCAAAGACCCATCAATGGCAGAAGCCCAGAAGTCCCAACATTTACCAAGGAGAGAGCTCCGACGCCGAACTTGACTGACCCATCCAGGACTGGGGTCCCTCAGTGCTCTTCGGTTCAGCTCTTGACCAATGGCCAGCACAGCTTGCTGCCTCAGTCCTGCAGGTAGGGAAGGAAAATTATCAGGGAGCTAGAAAATCCCCAAGAGAGGGCCATCCAGTACACTCATCACATATGAACAAACCAGCTTATGAACATGGATTCCAGCAGGGAACCCGAACTACAGCCATGTCTCTAACTCCAAGGTCAGTGTTAAACTTCTTCCAGCACTTCCAGGGTCCAGAAATCTGGAAATTTCCATCTTGGGAAATAGGAGTGGGCTGCTCAGACCTGGCCCTACCTGGACACAGTTTACCTGGGTCTGTTAACTAGAAAAAGGCTGCTCAGCGAGTCTCTGGATATTGAGTCTCTTGAGGGTTGTCCCACAACTAAGGTCTGCCTCTTGGCTATACAGTGACAAGAGCACCCCACCCCTACCCCTTGCCCTGTACTTCTGCCACCCAACTCTCCTGTCTTTTACTTCTGCTCTTCTTCCCAGATAGTCTTGGACTTGCCAGGTGCTGCTTCTTAGGAGTCAAGGTCGGCTTGTGCATTTCTTTACCACTGGGACCCTTGCTACTGACCTGGCCTAATCCTGAAGGAAGGCCACATCAGTACTAGCTCAGAACAACTTAGGGCCCTTAGAGTAGAAGCCAGAAATTACAGAATTTGGGTGGGATTTGGCATCTTTGAAGAGCTCTCATGCCCCCTGCAGAGACTTACCCTTCATGTTCCGCATGTGTCTATAGGAGCTTCCAGCACACAGCTTAAACGTGGCTACTAACATGCTTTCCCGGCAGATGCTGCACTTGCTGCTGCGCTTGAGCACTTGTTCTCCCTGAGCCGTTCAAGGTCCCGAGTCCTGCAGCTGTGGCTTGAACCAAGCGCTCTGCCTTAAATGCTTCCAGCGGAAGGCTGTGCATCATCACTTGAGATAAAAAAAAAAAAGTCATCAGTCACTGTGCAGAGGGTCAAGGATGGAGAGATTGCCTCACACTGCCGTGCTGGCCAAGGTGGGAGGGGGCAGAATGCGTAGAAAGGAGTGGAGAGGGCCAGACTGGATAGGTGGGGGAACGACAGTGGCCACTGAGATTGGGCAGTTTGACAGAGGGCACACAGCTTCTCAAGCCCCCCCCCCCACACACACACAGGTTCAGCTTTTTATTGGACATGTTTACAAAAGAGGTTTAGTCAAAAAGAACAAAGCCCATGTCATCATCAGATTCCTTAGGTTTTTCCTTTCTTCTCCTTGGCTCGGGCAGCAGTGGTGGACAGGGCAGGACAATCTGCTGGTGTGGTTCCAGCTGGTGGAGCAGGCCCAGCAGCCCCTACGTTGCAAGTGAGACTCCCAATGTTGGTATTGGCCAGGGTCTTTGCAAACAAGCCAGGTGAGAGAGGTTCAACATTGACAGCAGCTGCTTTAATTGAAGGCATTGATTTTTTTTTTTTTATCCTCTGGTCACCTCACTGTCCTGCAGGATTAGGATTGAGTAGATGCAGGCGAGCTTGGAGATGGGGGGGTTATATTGTGAACTGCCCGCATGGTGCTAGTCACTATATGAAGTGAGAGCCTCACCCCAACTCGGCCTTAGCTACCTTGGGAGGACCGAGCACTTGGCGCCAACTGAGGAAATCCTCAAAAGTTTTCAATGCAGACTTCAACCCATCAAGTTCCAGATTCAGCATTCACTTAAATGCCCAGTAACTGGGGTGAATCACCACTATACAGAAACAGCGCCAAGAGAGTGAGCCAGGGATTGTCAGGAGCCGAATGGCTCTTGAGGCTCCTTCCTTCATGTCCAACTGCTATTCTTAGGCCTTTAACATACAGTGTTCAAGCAGTGTCAGAAGCTCTCTGAGAAAGGGGTTCTATAAACATGTAAGCATCTAAAAAGCTATCCAGCATTTTACAAAGTCTAAAGATGCACCCCAGAGTAGCTTCTTGCTCACACCCAGCTCTTCCTGTCATCTGTTATTACTGACATGGAGTGAAGATTCCCTCATTGCTAATTGCCACTCTTCTTGTTTTGCCAGATTTCACACAGAGTCCTATAAAGGTGATATTATTATTCCTGATAAGAGTTTTACAAACTGCCTGACTCAGTCCAAACAACTGTAGAAGTTAAAGAAGGTAGATAGTTGATAGAAAACATACAGCTGTATGTAGTAAATACTCTTCCCAAACTTTGTGTATCTCTTTGGAGATAGGCCTGAGACAGATTTATGACGTCAGATAAGCTTTCACTCTAGAGATGATAAGACCAAACTCCAGGTGTGCCATAAGACCAATTAAGGACCCTATACTCCCCATGAACTCAAGAGATAATGAGGCTACCAAGAAATGCCTAAATTTAGTACAAATCTTAAGGACAAAATACACAAACTGTTTTGTTGTAATTCCTTATACCTTGTCAGGTTTGATGTAATATACTGTCCTCTTAAACTTGTGTTTAGAAAAGCAAAATTTGAATACTAAAATGTGTGATTGTTAAGTGCCCTCCTATTGCAATAGTTTTATCTGTCCTTGTGATAAATGCCTTTTAACCATGAGGTAATTCTTCCTTTGATGTAGAGAGCCCTCGCTCAGGGTATAAAAAGAATGGTCACCACATTAAAATTGTCATTGCATCCTAGCTTCGTCCATTTCTTCTTTCTGGTATGTGTGTGTGAGAGAGTCCCTCTGTTCTCATCCCTTATTATTTTCATATAACTCATGGATCAGGTAAAAACCCTGGAGCTCCACCATCAACTTTTGAGATAAATTGGTCAAAATGTAGCTTAGTCAGCTGAACACTCAGTGGGTGGCCTGCCAGCTAATAGGCCAAGAGCTTGCAGTAAATTAACAAAACAAAGGCTGTTTTTACCTCAGCTTACAGCCCCTACTAAACGAAAAAAGTTGGTCATTTTAACTCTGGTAGTCAGCAGCAAGACTTGCTCTGAGCTACAGAGGATAGTCTCTCTCCCCATAGCTAGCTACCTGCAAGGGTCATCAGCCCTGGAGCAGGCCAGACCTGGAAGATTGCCTGCAGCGCTGCATCCCATCCTAAGCCCCTGTGCTGTGTGACAAGGCTGGTCCTTGACAAAGGTAAAAGAGCTCAAGAACAGTAAGTTCTTGCAACAAGACCAGAGCCAGGCATGGTGGCACACATCTTTAATTCTAACACTCCCAGGCAGAGGCAAGTGGATCTCTGTGAGTTCAAGGCCAGCCTGGTCTACAAACAGCCAGGTCTACACAAAAAGCCCCTGTCTCAAAAAGAGATAGATAGGTAGGTAGGTAGTAGGTAGGTAGGTAGATCTGCAAGACCATCAGGCCTGGATGTCGACAATAACGGGCTCAAGGATAAACAGGATGTCAGTGTCAGAGCTAGGGCAATAGCACAAGCCCTCTGACTGGCCTTTGTTCTCTCCACATGTGGCCTCCCAGTGTGCTCAATCATTGATACAAACTACCTTAACCAAAGCCTCATTCTAAGTTCTCATTTTAGACGACTGTCAGGATAGGGATGACTCACCCTGTAAGCTCCCAAGGAAGACAGTAACTTGGGCCTAGGCTATACCTTGCTCCTTTTTCACCTTTTCCTCATACAGCTGAGGCTAGGCCAGCCCTGCTACAAGACTTGACCAGTGCAGAAAGGTAGGAAAGACAAATTACTTGGATATCACTCCTGTCAGTCTTTGCGGGTATGCAATCCTGTGGTACTGGGGAAAGATCCATGAAAGCTTTGAATTGCCTCCGTTGGTCCTGGACATGCAGCCAAGAAAAAAGCTCTATGTCCCAGCACTGCTCTGCCAAGTTATCTTCCTTTTAAAGTATCCATGAGGCTGCTTTGAAGCCAAATTCATGTGGCAAGAATGTTGTCAATAAAGTCTCATTGGATTTGCCCTGCCCCAGACCCTGCCATCGGCATTTGACTTTTTTTTTTTTTTTTTTTGGTTTTTCGAGACAGGGTTTCTCTGTGTAGCCCTGGCTGTCCTGGACTCACTTTGTAGACCAGGCTGGCCTCGAACTCGCAAAGATCCACCTGCCTCTGCCTCCCAAGTGCTGGGATTAAAGGCATGCGCCACCACTGCCCGGCAGCATTTGACTTTTGTACCTTCTCACTACTGTCTTAAGGCAGGGCAATGCCCCCACCGCCACCTCAAGGCAACTGGATAAAAGGACATATATGGAACAGAACAGGACCGCTCAGTCCTACAGCCTACATTTCTGTCCTGGTGAAGTTGTGTGAGAGATGCCGCCTTGAGGCACCAAAGGCCCCAAGGTCTAATCCCCAGGGTCCACTGTAACCACTCTTCTGCCTAGCTCATTCTTGTCCATCCCACTTTTTTAGTGGCTTGTCCCCCTCCTGGTGCATACTCTCCCAATCAGTGCCCACTGGAGAGGTGTAACCCAGTTCTTGATTCACGTCTCTTATGGGATCGTTTCATGACAGAAGTGTCTAACCTGGGCTGTCCTTAAAACTTGTTATGTAGCTGAGATAGGCCTTGAAATCCTGATTCTTCCGCCCATAGGCTCTGCCACACCTGGTTTCTTCTTTGGGTTTACTTCCCACAGGTTCTGTTTCCCTCTCAAAGTGCTGTTGGCGTCAGCACTCAGATCCTATGGGAACAGAGTATTCTCTTCTTATTCCTGTTCTGAGGTACTCTTAGGGAAGCAGCCAGGGACGCAGGAACACCTTTGGCTCAGGAGACTCGCCCATAGATGTTACTTCCAGCCCTGAGTCCGGGAGAAAACAGAAGCCTGCTGTTCCTTTGTAGCCTGCGCCTAGGCACAGGGTGTGCCGGCAGGCTGGCTGACCTAGCTTCTTCCTGCCCATTGCTGGGTACACGTGCAGCCTCATACACACGTGGGCCTTCCTTCAGGGAAGGTGGTAGGGAGTTGGGAGGGTGTTGTGTGGGACCGTGGGATGGGCCATGCAGATAATGTTCAAGGCCCTGCTGTTGCCATTCTGTGGAGAATTATGGCATTCAGAGGAAGGAGGGGGTAGTGTGGGCAGACTGGAACACTGAGGCATAG
The DNA here is from genome assembly GCA_907164525.1 of Lophiomys imhausi. Lineage (NCBI taxonomy): Eukaryota > Metazoa > Chordata > Mammalia > Rodentia > Muridae > Lophiomys > Lophiomys imhausi. The sequence goes on from CAJQZJ010032761.1 coordinate 4,620,579, forward strand.
AGCTGTAGCTGATGTCAGACACTGCCATTGACTCAGGGAGGGGGTGCTGAATGACCTCCCCCAGTGCCAAGGCTCGCTTCCTCCTTTTATACTTTCCAGGCTAAATAAATGACTACTTAACTCTTGCTGTTCCTCTGAGCAAAAAAGGTCAAGAAAGATCTGGGAATGTCCTCTGATTCTGGGCATCTAAATCTTTGATTAGAGCAGGGCCTACATAGGAGACCGGATGGACAGAACAGCTGGGGAGAGGGGGCAAGATTTTGGAACAGAAAAGGAAATTCCATTTATTACGTACTCAACTGCCCTATACTGAATGCCCACTATGTCACTCTACAATTATGACTCTGATGTATGACTATGACTTACATGGACTCAAGACGGAGATACTTTAGCAGTAGCGGTGAGGGAGAAAGGAGTGCCACACAGAAATTTTCCTGCCTCTGCCTCCCTACGTGTTGAAATTAAAGGGTCACCCCAGCTCAGCTTTTCCATTTCTCCCTCTGCCTGCCCGCCCCTTGAGTTCTTGAATTAAAGGCCTGTGTCACCATGCCTGTCTTTTTGTGTGTGTGTGTGTGTGAAAACTGTTTCTTTAAAAAAAAATTTTTTTTATTGTTTTGAGACAGGGTCTCTGTGTAATAGCCCTGGCTGTCCTGGACTCACTCAGTAGACCAGGCTGGCTTTGAACTCAGAGATCTACCTGCCTCTGGCTCCCGAGTGCTGGGATTAAAGGCATGTGCCACCACACCTGGTTCTTTTTTAAAATTTTACTTTGTATTTGCCCTCAATGTATGTCTGTGTATCACTTGTGTGCCTGGTGCTCATGGAGGCCCAAAGAGGGCATCATGCCCCTTGGAACTACAACTGAACTGCCATGTGGATGCCAAACCAAGTCATCTTAAAAGCAGCCAGTGCTCTTAACTGCTGAGCCTGAGCCATCTCTCCAGCCCTCTTTAAAACAAAGTCGGGGGTGGGGGGGGTGGGGTTCACTATATTGTAGAAGCTGGCCCTGCCTCAATTTTCCTGGTACTTAGGAGCTACAAGTGCACATCCACTTAGCCCAAAACTTAATTTTTGAATCTAGGCCATTTGGTAAATGACCTCCTGAACAGAGAAAAGCAAGTACCTAGAACAATCTAGAAACGTACTTTGGAATGGTGACCTGCAAGGTGAGGGGTGGACATTGCAGTCCAGGTCCTTGGAAGGCAGCTAGGAGAATAGGCTTGAGGCTCTACTTCCAGCAACTCTGACGAGGGCCTTATTTCTCTCTGACCCATGTTTCTGAGATGTTTTCTTGGATACTTTGACACAAATTCTTTACACCTGAGATCTGTGGCCTACAGCTAAAGTAGTCCCAGGGGTCATCTTCATACTGTGTGCAATTTACTCAGCTCCTGATTGCTCAGTGCCCCAGCTGTCCTCACCCTTTGGCATGGTACTGGTCCCTGAGGTGTCTAAGTTAACCTCAACTCACACTCATATTTTCACCCATTTAACTGTCTTCTACCAATCTAGCCACTCATCTGTCGATCCTTCAATAGCTTTACAGTGAGACTTAGTATTTCAGGCATCATTCAGATGCTGGAGCTACAAAATCAAGCAGACAGAAAATACCTTATTTGGTTTTGTTTGGTTGAAAGAGTCTATGTAGCTCTGGTTGTCCTGGAACTCACGATGTAGACAGGCTAGTCTCTGCCTCCCAAATGCTCGGATTTAAGGTGTGTGCCACCATGCATGGCCTTTTATTTTTTTTTAAAGACAGATTCATGTAGCCCAGGCTGGCCTCCAACTCAGTGGAGCAGAGGTTGGCCTTAAATTCCCAACCTTCCTGCCTTTCCTGTACTGGGATTATATACATGTGCCACCACATTCTGAAATCCCAGTCTTAAGCATTTACTTTGGGGACTGGCAGTAAAAAATGACTTCTGTCAGCTGTCGATGGTGAAAGCTGGAAGTGAAAATGGTGGGGTAGGATTTTTGAGGGCTTTCTCCCCTACTCCAATGCTGGACCTTGTGCATGCTAAGTGAGCTTCCCACCACACAGCTACCTTTCCAGTCCTAGTTTGAAGAGGAAGTCAAGATGGTGAAACTTGAGCAGAAATCTGAAGGTAGAAAGAAAAGCATTCATGCAGTAGGAAGGTATTCTAAGCTTGGATGACAGTCAGCTCCATGGTAGGCAAAGGTAATCTTCAGGGGTTGAAATCAAAGACAGGACAATGAACATGTACTTTTTCCTTTCATAGTTCTAATGGATGTATGAAAGCAGACTATCATGCTTTCAAGTGGTTGAGTCACTCTCATAAACATGTGCTTTATATTACCAGTATCAACATACACACGTTGCATTTATTTGCAACTTAACTTCATTATATATAATGCACTAATTTCTTTGTTTTTGCACTCTATTTTGTGTTCTACTGAGAGCAGAGGAGGGGATGTTGTGGATTAATAAGCAGAGAGTATGAAAACAAATATGAAGGACCTAGGAAGACATTAAAAAGTGTCAAACAGATGATTTCAGAATGAAGATAACTACAAGCAGAGCTTTGAGAGATCTCATTTTCTCCCTTTGGAAGCAACTGCCCCAATTGGTAGGAGCTTTTAGTATGAGCTGGAATCGCTCCTGAAATAAAACAGGAGCCTATCTACAATGGCCACTGGTCAGAGCACCAGATTTCAGGGTGTATGTAGGGAGGGGCAGCTGAAGCAAGCCCCCACGCTGAGCATTCTGGGAATAAGAGGAAAGCAGCAGTCCAGATGTCCAGACAGTGTAACTTTTAAGTTCAATTCCAGGCTGCTGCATCATATAGACCAGAAACATCACATGACTGAACCTGACAAAGAACAGATTCAAGGAGCCAGAATGTCCCTGTCCCGTTCATAAGTCATGTCTGCTGTTATTGTTTGACTGATGCTGAAATAACCAAGTGACCTACAGCTCTTGAAGGTGTCAAATGTTCAATTAAACACTCAGCTGTCCCTGGAGAAGTATGTCACTGCACTTAGGTATGTGACATTGAACCTTGAAAAATTCTAAGCAAGCACTAGTTACTGAGTGACATCCTCAGTTCAAGGACAGAGAATTCCTTCAAAAAGTATCTACTGTAAAACCAATCCAATAATGAAGAACTCACATGCCAAATGGCTTATAGGATGTATTTTTTTAAAGACCTGAAAACATTAAGTATATTTCATATCACAGTAGAAAATAGTCCACAAACATCTTATGAAAGAAAAGAGTACTACTGTCCAAAAGATTAGAAGAAGGCAAAGTATCTGGGATAATTAAATTACTGAGAATCATTTCAACATACCAATAAGCTGATTTTTATGCTGTTGCATCATTCCTCCTTCTGTCGTCTACTAAACCACACTGCTTTTCAGAGTGTCATCTGCTGTACATTTGATGCAATCAGTACTCTCCAACAATCTAGCCAACAAAGTGCTGTCATTATTAATCACAAGTTACTAAACACCATTTGTGGGTTGGTTTTTGTGTGTGTGTGTGTGTGTGTGTGTGTGTGTGTGTGTGTGTTGTGTCTGTGTGAGATGATCTAAGCAAAAGATCAAAACTTAAATGTAAAAGACTTGGAAACCTAGCTAAATGAATAGAAGACTGAGACAAAAAGCACATTATGAAGACAGTCTTCCTTATAGAAATAGTTTGGAATATCTGTGGGTAAAGCAGTTTTCAAGTTTTTAAAACAAGAAGCTTGTGTTGTAACTAGTTCCTTGAAAACTCCCTTCTCAAGCATGAAACTTTATCAGATACAAACATGATAATGGGAACAGGAAACCAACAAGATAGTATGAAAATGCCTTCCCAAGGGGGCCAGCTTCATGGAACTAGGATAACAGGGGATTCTAGCATAGCGAGGATTCCCAACTTTTGCAGTAGGGAATTGTCTTTTCACCAGAAGCAACTCCATTTTATGAAATGACAGTTGTGAGATTCATTCTTTATTCACAAGTAAATGAAGAAATATCTTTTAAAAGGAAATGTAAACTCTGATAAGAAAAGCAATATATATAAGGACACGATTCTTGGCTCCACAGTGACTGTGTCAGGGAGTTCATGCCAGTGTTCCTTTAAACAATGAAGCTGGGCATAATAGAGCACACCTGCAATCCCACAAATTAGAGGTCACCCTGGTCTACATAGTGAGTTCTAGGTTAGCCAGGGCTATGTAACGAAACTGTTTGAAAAAGAGGCAAAACAAAATATACAATAGTTTTGTTAAAAAAAAAACAAAAAACAAAAAACCATGATTTCTTCATGTTGGCATATGTGCAGGAATAAGATCACTTTCAATTTGGCACTTGGTCAGATGTGTGAGGTGACCAGGTGATGGCCTCGCTGTCTAGAGCAGCAGTCTTTCAGCGAAGGACTCAGTACTCATCCAGGGTCTCTGCTCGAGGAATGGAGAGACCCCGATCTTTAAGGGCCTGAACCTTCAGCTTCTCTGCCTCCAGTCTGGTCTGCTGTTCTACCCTCTGCTCTTCTAGGATCTCTTCAATAGACACTTGCTGGAGGGGTGTATCACTCTCCTTTTCCAAGTCCTGCAAAACAGGCAGGTTTGAACAACATCCCAAGAAGACCAACAATAGAAAAGCTTACAGCTCTAAAGACAAACAGATTCCAGTATGTAGCTTGAATTGCTTTTCATAATTTTGATAAAGCTGAACTACAAAGAAACAACATATACCCACTCAGAATGTGTACATAAAGGTCGGGATCAGTGCACATAGCAAAGGTTCAGGTTATATAAAGTCCCATGTTAGTCAGGGTTAACTTTGTATTAGTTAAAAAATAACTTTTCTTAGAAACAAAATTTGATCTTGAGAGATAACTGAGTGGACAAAGTGCTTGCGGTGCACTTGTGAAGATCTGAGTTTGAACCCCCAGAAGTCACATACAGCTGGACATAGCAGTACACACCTACAATCCCAGTGATCCTACAGCGAGAGGGGAAGGTACACAAGAGAATGCCTGCAAATGGAGGGTCAGCTAGCCTGGGATACACACTGCAAAGAGATCCTGTCTCAAACAAGATGCAAAATGAACACTGAAAGCCAAGGTTATCTTCTGACCTCTACATACACACCTTGAAGAGTGAACGGGCACTCACACTAACCTTCCCGAACACACATCTCTGAGGCTATTTACAGAAAGTTAATTACACACGATCCAAAAAACTATTCAGGCTATGATGGCTACAGATAAATCTTGTATTTTACATTTTCAACATCAATTTCTGCAGTTTGTTGCTCAACAAGAAGGTATAAATAACCTTGATTCAGCCAGGTGGCACATGCCTTTAATTGCAGCACTCGGGAGGCAGAGGCAGGCGGATCTCTGTGAGTTCAAGGCCAGCCTGGTCTACAGAGCGAGTCCAGGACAGCCAGGCTGTTACACAGAGAAACCGTGTCTCGGGAAAAAAAAAAAACCCAAAAAACAAACAAACCAAAAAAAACCAAAACCAAAACAAGAAAACAAAACAAAAATAACCCTTGATTCAAATGTATACTATATTCTTCCTGCTGTTGGCAATAAAGCGTTCCACTAACTGGGAGTCTCTGAATAATAAGACTGCTTCCTCTATGGCAAATTCTTTGGTTTAATAAAAATACTTCATTTTCCTTACTTCAAAAATACAAGCATACTGTAGGAAATTCATAATATAATCAGAAACTTTGAAAAATTATTTGTAATTCTTGTATGGAACACCAATACCCTGGTGAATGTTACCAATTTTGTGGTGTAGGCCAGTCTGTGTGTTATCAGAGGTGCTAAGTTTGTAAGCTCTGGAACTATGTTTTTAAACTGTGTGGCTGTGTCAGTACACGTGTAAAACAAGGACAGCTCTGTGGAGTCGGTCCTCTCCTTCCACATTCGCTTGGGTTCTGGGAATCGAACTGCTGTCAGCCTTGCACAAGTGCTTTAAGTCACTGAGCCATCTCATGGGCCTGGGAACCAGTTTTTGTTCCGTGGTGCTGGGACCACCCAGAGCCTATGTATGCAAGGCAAGCACTCTACTGTAGGGAGTTAGATAAATTAAATTAGATTCAGAAAATATATAGGGGTTTCTGATACTGTCTCTTAATTCGAGGCATGAAGATCATTATCAGCATGTGGACTAAAAACAGGAAACAAACAGGAGACTTAATAGACTGAAAAACAAGGTTGAAGTCAGGAAAAACAGGAAATACTCAATGGACTGAAAAACTGAAAAACAGGAAACACTTAATGGACTTAAAGAAACAAAGTATCTGGCCTGACATTGTTTTCAGCTGCTAAGTGGGCGGAGCCCAAATTAAGCTGCAACAGAGTTCCTCCTATTTAAGGACAGTGCATGGAGCCCAAAAGGAGAAGAGGCCCCTGATGCTAGAGAGCTCCAAGAGTCCTGCTGAAAAAAGGGCTGGCCAGATGGCCAGATCTCCCTGAGATAGAAAGAACTGGTGAGCAAAGAAAGCCTGAGCAAGACACCAAAGGGCCAAGGACTAACCCTGTGGCTCAGCTTTTGCCTAGAGGGGTTTGATCTGTACGAACAGTGGCCTAAAGGTGTCTTGCTCAGGCTTTCTTTGCTCACCAGCTTCTTTCTGCTTCAGGGAGATTTGGCCATAAATGGTGGCCAGCACTTTTTTCAGCAGGACTCTCTAGCATCAGGGGCCTCTTCTTTTGGGCTCCACTCTACTGCTTAGTTACAGCATCAGGCTTAGAACAAAAAACCAAACCTGTAACACAAATAGTGACTAAATTTTGTTGCCATTTAACAGCATAATTTACTTAATATTTATGTCATAAACATTTAATAGCCAATTTTGTGACACAGAACTCTAAGCAAGCCTCATTCATCCACTTATTCTTAAAATGTACAGGTATTATCTGTGTTTTGGTAACATGGAATGTGTACATAGACAAAGTGACAAATTATTTCTGGGCTTCTCCACTAACCCCAGACAAGATCTTGGCTATGCAGCCAAAGGTTTCCAAAAACTCACTATATAGCCCAGGCTGGCCTCACACTCATGGTCCTCCTCTAGTGAATGCTGGGATTACAGGTATGCCACTACTGCAGGCTGGATTCTTGTTTCTTTTCCTGTGACTTTTTTTTTTAAGATTTTGCTTTATTATTTTTTATTTATGTATACACAGGGTGCCTGCAGAGGCTAGACAAGGGTGTCAAACCTTCTGGAGCTAGAGTTATAAGCTACCCTAAGTGGGTGCTGGGAACTGAACTCAGGTTCTCTGAAAGAGCAGTAACCACTCAATTACTGAGCCATCTCTCCAGTCCCTTTTATGACTTCTGATGACAAGGTTTGGAAAGACAGTGAACAAAAGACATCTGCACATGTGTCAGTCTGGATAATAACTGACATAGGCCTCCAAGGTCTCAGAGCTGAGCAGTTGTGGTATCAGATGGAGAGCTCTCACTGGGAGGTTAGAAGCCACACAAGTTGCATAAGCCACCTGGGTCAAAGGTTATCTGCTAAAGCTATATAATCACTCAACCCTTTCCTCATAACCCTGGAATGAAGACAAGATAATGTTCTTAGCTCTTTTCCTGGGCTTTTCAGTTATGTCACTCACTGAGCTACTCATAACGATCACGATGCAACCATCTCTCAGCAGTAAACTTTCTTAGGGCTAGGATCTCTTTTTTTGGAATAAGGTCTTGGCTAGGCTAGCCATAAACTTGTGATGTTCCTGTCTCAGCCTCTACGCTTCTGAGATTATAGACATGTGCCACCATTAGAGACTTCTTAAGCAATGCCTGTTTTTCTAAACAGATTTTGGTTATGGGTTTTCTTGGACTTCAGTTCATAATTTCTTCAGACTGATTGCTGATTCACATAATCATTCTTTTTTTAAAAGATTTTTTTTTAAAAATGTGTATGTATGTGCACTGTGTGCATGCCTAGTGCTCATGGAAGGCATCAGAGCCCTTGAAACTTAAGCTAAAGATAGCTGTAAGCCACCATGTGGGTGCTGGGAACTGAACCCAGATTTTCTGCAAGAGCAGAAAGTGTTCTTAACTGCTGAACCAACTTTCTAGCCCCTACTACCAAAAAATATTTTAAAATAAAGAGCTATTAGTACGTTTCCCAGCAGTATTTGGGAAGTACGTATGTTTATGTGCATGCACACATGGAAGCCAGAGGCTGACATAGGGTGTCCTTATCGCTCTCTCAAGAAATCTGCAACTCTTGGTTTCAGCTAGACTGGGTGGCCTTTAAGCTCCCGGAATCTGTGTCTTCACCTCCCAGTGCTGGATTGACAGCCTTGGAGAACCACACCTGGCTTTTATGTAGGTCCTGGGGATCCAAACTCAGGCTGTCATGCTCATGCAGTGAACATTCACCCAGAGAGCCATCTGCTTACCCAGAGAGCCATCTGCTTACCCAGAGAGCCATCTGCTTACCCAGAGAGCCATCTGCTTA
>CAJQZJ010032761.1:4629027-4692612 GCA_907164525.1 Lophiomys imhausi
CTGCTTACCCAGAGAGCCATCTGCTTACCCAGAGAGCCATCTGCTTAGCCCAGTGTGTTGGAGACAGGGTCTCACACATTCCAAGCTGACCTCCAACTCATTATACAGTTGAGACTAAGCTGTTTCCAACATGAGGTCTCTGCATCAACTATCCCTGACAAAATGTTTTTTTCTTGAAACAGTAAAAAAAAAAAAGCTACACACCAAATGGTTCTACTCAAGACTTTACACTAAATTAAGATATGGCTAACCACCAAGAAACTCTACGAACCAAATAAGAAAACAGAAAATGCAGAAATTTTATAATTTTTTTTGAAAACTTACTGCTTTCACTCTTTAATTTCTTTTCTTCCTTTCTTCTTTCCTTCCCACTCTTCTTGTGTGGTGTTGAGGATCAAATGCATGGTCTCCTATATGCTACATATGAACATGACTACTGAGCAACACCCTCCTCACTGATTTCAAGCAGTCTCGCAGGGACTTTGATTTTCCTAGAAAACCTGATAGGACTTAAGGTTTAAATAAACTACTAAAATAAAACGAACCCCTGAATACCTCAAACATATAAATATGTAATATGTGTGTGTGTGTGTATTGGGGTGGTAAGTGCATGTGAACACAGGTGTTCTGGTATCTGCTAGAACTTGAGTTATAGGCATTTGTATGATGGGAACCAAACTCAGGCTCTCAATGAGAACAGTATGTGCTCTTAACTACCAAGTCATCTCTCCAGCTCCTCACCAATCATTTAAATGATTAAAATATTCCAACACGTAAATCTGTTGTTTTCAGTGACAGGCAAGGATTTAACCATTGTGATATACTCCCTGTTCTAAATTATACCTTTTTTTAAAAATTTCTTTTTTATATTTATTTATTACTTCAAGTTACATCTCCACCACAGTTTCCTCCCTCCACCCCTCCTGGTCCCACCCTCTCCCTCTTCACCAATCTATCCTCCTACTCCTCTGATGTGGGGTGCTCCTACATATCAGCCCCCCTCAGTTCAGCAGTCATATGAGGGCTAAGAGCTTCCTCTTGCACTGGGGACCTACATAGCAGCTCCCCTAGGGCAAAGTGTCCCGTTAAAAGGTAACAAAGTCCATGTTCTTGTTCCTTTCAGTCTGTTAGTTATTAGTTATCCTGTACAATATGGTTAAATTATATATCTAAATAAATCAGGATATATAACTTAAATTCTGTAACTTTCTGCTATTGGAGATTCTTTAAACACTACATGAATGATGAATGTATTTGTTCTTGTTTTAATGGTTTGAAAGGGAGGGTATTATATTTGAGCCCAGGCTGGCCTAGAATTCACTATGTAGCACAGCTTAGCTTCAAACTAGAGGAGTTCCACCTACCATAGCTTCCTAACTGCTGGGATTATAGAGATGAGCCACCACACGTAGCAATGTTGTTTCTTTCCAAATGAGAAAATATGGAATCATTAACAAATCTGTACACCATTTGTGGTGGCTTGAATAGGTATGGCCCCACAGACTCAGGCGTTTGAATACTTGGTCCACAGGAAGGCACTAGTAGAAGGTGTTGCCTTGTTGGAGAAAGTATGTCACTGTGAGGGCGAGCTTTGAGGTCTCCTATGCTCAAGCTACCCTAAGTGTGGCACACAATCCCCTTCTGTTGCCTCTGGATAAAGATGTAGAACTCTCAGCTCCTTCTCCAGCATCATGTCTGCCTGGATGTTGCCAAGTTTCCAACCATGATGATAATCGACCAAAGCTCTGAAATTGTAAGCCAGCCCAATTAAATGTTTTCCTTTATGAGAGCTGCCATGGTCATAATGTCTCTTCACAGCAATAGAAACCTTAACTAAAACAGAAGTTGGTGCCAGGAGTGAGGTACTGCTGTGATAGGCCAGATCATGTTTTTGTTTGCAGTAATGTAGGCTTTGGGACTTTGGATTAGGAAAGCAGCTGGGTGCTTTAAGCTAAGTGTCTTTAAGACAATGGTGCTGAGGATGGTCTGAACTGTAAGGGCCTGGCTTAAAAAGTTTCAGAGGAGAAGAATGTAAGTATGTGGCTTCTGGTGGCACACACCTTTAATCCCAGCATTTGGGAGACAGAGGCAGGCAGATCTCTGTGAGTTCAAGGCCAGCCTGGTCTACAAAGTGAGTCCAGGACAGCCAGGGCTCTGTTACACAGAGAAACTCAAGTCTTGAAAAAACAAAAACAAAAAAAGACTGTTCTTGTGATATTTTGGTGAACAATGTGGCTACTTTTTGCCCTTGTCTGAAAAGTTTGCCTGAGGCTAAAGTGGAGAGTTCTGGATGAATTGCATTGACAAAGGAAATCTCAATAGCCTAGTATAGGTTAGCCTAGTATAAACTGTTGAGTAGTAACTAATGTTAATTCTTTTTGATGAAATAGAGCAAGGAAAAATACAAAATATATAGTTCAAGGATTAAAGGAAGTTGAATGGAGCTAAATCCTGTGTTCAATGAGATAAACAGATTAAAGATATCAAGTGGAATTAAGGGACTCAGGGCAAGATCCCACCAAGCTAAGCTTCCATCTTGTGAAAAAGAATTAAAAGTTCAGGTACAGGCTTGGTGGTATTTGCCTTTAATATCATCACTTGAGAAGAGACATGTAGATCTTTGAGATCAAGGACAGCTTGGTCTACACAGTAAGTTCCAGGACAGTCCAGTTTAGTCAGTGAAGGAAACCATCGAAAACACAAAGCTGGTGAAGATGAAATTGAAAGAGCGGGCCATGTTGCAGCCCCAGCAAGCAGCAGAAGTTGGCAGCTTCAGCCACGTGGTTCCGGCCTTAGAGTCAAACATAGAAGAAAGGGGTTGGGTTGGGTTATAGAATCTCTCTCCTTGACTAAAGAAAGCTGCGGAGGCCAGGCATGTGGCAAGATGTCCCCGCACAGAGGCCAAGAAGGCCACTGCATGAAGTTGTGAAGGTGAAGCCTGGATTGCCTTGGAGACCCCAAGATAGAGTTATGTGATATCTGCCAAGGAAAGCTGCTAACTGGGAGTGGAACCAGCCCAAGAGAAGGAAGTGTATTGCAGTCAACAGAGCTGAAAGGAGCTGGAGATCTGAAGAGCAGTTTGACATCAGACATGGAGATGCAGAGTTTGGAGTTTGCCCAGCTAATTTTCAGTCTTGCTTTGGTCCAGTAGTTCCTCACTATGCTTCCTTCCCTATGTTTTAGAATGGTAATGTATATCCTGTGTCATTGTAAGTTGGAAGTATGTGATGTTTTCTGATTTTGATTTTAAAGGGGATTATAGTTACGAGATTGCATGAATCTCAGAAGAGACTTTGAACTTTTAAACGTTGTTGAGACTGTGATAGACTATGGTGTGGTAGAAGTTAGGCCTCCTTAGTGAAATTAGTATGGAGCACATAGGGGATCCTTTGAAGTTGCCAAGATGGAAACACGAACTGCCCTGTTGAAAGGGCATGCCTAAGAAACCGCACAGATGATGATGGTTGCCAAGGGACTGCTGGACACTGACAAGAGATTTTGTGGACCCTCTAGACTGCCAAGATCTTGAGATGATGCCATATATAAGCCAGAAACCTCCACGTGGTGGTCTCTTCCTCCTGCCCCCACCAACTGAGAAGTCATGCAGTAGAACTGGAAGGTATGGCAATTCAGGCCATTATGCCATAATGGTCATAAACTGAAAGGCAGAGTCCAAGAGAGAAAGACTTTCCATTACAAGTTAGCCCAAGAAAGATTCTCTGCTGTAATTCAGCCTATTAAGGCTGGCAGCAAAGTGGGCAGAGTTTGGAAGCCACCCAGAGTAGCTTTAGGCCATGAAGCCTATGGAAAAAGCTGGCCTCAGTTTGGCAGTTGGAACAGTCTGTCTTTATAAACCGGCCACAATTTGGTGGTTGAAATTAACTGGCCTTGCAAACTGGCAAAGTAAGGCCCAACAGACTTTAATCTTGAAAAGGACTATCTGCCGGGACGCCGTAAACCAAGTTATCCTGCATGGACCTATGCTAAGAATATTAATATCCTTTTAAGAAAGTTAAAATAGTGTTAGTTAAGTGTTCTTAGATTATAGATTTTTAGATTATAGGTTTTAGGTTATAGGATTTAGGTATTTTATAGATATTTGTTAAGTACTAATAAATATAAGTGTTTTTAAATAAAAATTTTCTGTTACACTATGGAGACTTTTGAAGTTGGACTAAATGCATTTTGCATTATAACTACAAGCCTATGTGGGGCCACGGAGTGGAATGTGATGGTTTGAATAAGTATGGCCCCCATAGACTCATGTGTGTGAATGTTTGGCCCACAGGGAATGGCACTATTAGGAGGTATGACCTTGATGGAGTGAGTGTGGCTTTGTTGGAGAAGTGTGTTGCTGTGCAGGCAGTCTTTGAGGGTACTCCAGCTACACCTAGTGTAGCACAGTTTAACACACAGTCCCCTTCTGCTGCCTACGGATCAAGATGTAGAACTCTCGCCGGGCGGTGGTGGCGCACGCCTTTAATCCCAGCACTTGGGAGGCAGAGGCAGGTGGATCTTTGTGAGTTCGAGGCCAGCCTGGTCTACAAAGTGAGTCCAGGACAGCCAGGGCTACACAGAGAAACCCTGTCTCGAAAAAACCAAAAAAAAAAAAAAAAGATGTAGAACTCTCAGCTCCTTCTCCAGCACTACGTCTGTCTGGACACTGCCATGCTTCCCACCATGGAGACGATGATGGACTAAAGCTCTGAAACTATGAGTCAGCCCCAATTAAATATTTTCCTTTATAAAAGTTGTCATAGTCATGATGTCTCTTCACAGCAATGGAACCCTTACTAAGACACCATCCTTGCACAGGGGCCATGCTAATCTTTGCATTGTTCCGATATTATGTGCTACTGAAGCAAGCACTGCAAATCGTTTCCAATCAGATAAAGCCAACAATATTTTGCTAGTGAGATCAAATCTTTAAAATGCCAAAAAGGCCATGGAATGATGTTAATTACCTTCTTCAATGTCCCTCTGGCAACTACAGCTTCCCTAACAGGTGGGTTCCTGTGAGAGGCTTCCTAAAATTGGGAAGAAGCCACCAACGAGCATCAGTACCCAGATCCACAGCAGCTTTACAATTTTCACTTACTATTTCTCCTAGTAGGACCACATTTTCTCCTCTGACCACAAAAATCCCTCGAGGAATATCACCGTACTTTTTGCCCACATGAATGCGCTCCACAGTCTGATGAAGCACTAAGTTAGCTACAAGCACACGGAGAAGAAACAGGTATTTAGTTCATATTGTTGACTAAAGGTCTATAACTCAGTTATTTAGCTATCTTTTAAATGTCACCAATTACAACAAACCATTTAGGAGAATTTTTTTTTTTTTTTTTTTTTTTTTGGGCAGGGCAGAGTCTCACTCTGGCCTCAGCAGGCCTGGAAATCATTATATAATCCAGGCTGTCCCAGACTTTGTGATGATTCTTCTGGCTCAACTTCTTATATATGCTGAGATTAGAGGCACGAGCCACATATATTCAGTGTTAGGAGACATTCAAACAAGTAAAAAGTACTTCCGGTTATCTTGTGCTAATGAATGAGTTATGGTAGAAGTTAGTTACTTCTACCATTTAACTGCTAGTATCAACATGGTCCCTAGAAAATATAAATGAATGGAAATCTAGAAAACTTGAGCCTAGACAACTTCCAAGATTAAAAGTATGATTTTTGGAAGGACTTTCTCTTTGTTGTGTAAATATATGTATGGGATGAGTTGAGTGAGATTTAATTTCCAGTACTTATGATTCATGTAACTCAATGCAATTTTTATGGATTAAGACACATCCACAATTAATTTTTTTCACCTTGTCAGACAATCATATCTGGTAATCTCTATAATTGTTATTTATCCCTTCATAGTAATTTGAACAATTTAAGATTTAGAATGCTAATGTATTAAGGATAATTTTCTTCTTTCAATTGTACTACTTATCTTACTTGAAGTAAAACAGAAATTGATGTTTGCATCTTACTGTTTTGGTCTGAGATGGTTCTTTATCTGCTTCCAAAGTGATCCTCTTGCCCCAGCCTATCAAGTACCTGGGAATGTTTGGGGCTGTTTCTATCTTCTAAAGTCTGATGTCTCAGCTACCTTTTTCTTCAGTGACCTAACAGATGGCCTACAAATGCCAGTGTGAACTGAGAAGTTTCTTATCGCAAAGGGAAATAGATTTCTCCCTTCAGAAAAAGCAGACTACAAAATAAAGACTGACTCCTAAATCTGATGCATTCCTAGATGTACACTATTGAGTTTATTGTCCTTGTCTCTCCCCTCAACAAAAGTTTCTGGAAATGGCTTCTACTCTATTTTCATTGCACAGGGAGAGATTACCTCCAGGAAACAATTTGAAGACTAACTTTATTTCTATCATTTGGCTCCCTCTAATGGAGAAAATAAAAATACTAGTGAAAAACTAATTTTATAATAAAAATTTGTCAATACAAAAAGCTTTGGAAATACCTAATCATAATTTTAAAACTATTTACTCATCCTAAGCAGTTGTATTACACTGACACATGTAGAAAAGCTAGAGATAAGTAAATTTCAATATAAAGTAGTGTCAGAAAAATTCAATGGGATTAAAGAGTAAAGATTATAACTAATACATACCAAACTGGTCAATGCTTCTTAAAAAACCTATAAGTGTCCTTCCATCTCGAAGTAGGACCAAGTGCTTTTCTGGGGAAAGGAGAAAAGATCTTTAAAACAAAAGCTGTCAATTTCAGTGAACTTATACAATGACAATAAAAATGCAGTTAATAGCTGTTTAAGCTGAACCAGACGCCTTCTAACACATTTAGGGTGGAGTTCACTGTAAAACATGGGAGGGAAGACTAGGGTAGCTCAGGATTTAGATGAGACCGGCACTGGAAAGACTGGAGAGTCGTACTGCTGAGTTAGAAAAGACACTGAGGGGGCTGGAGAGATGGCTCAACGGTTAAGAGCACTGGCTGCTCTTCCAGAGGTCCTGAGTTCAATTCCCAGCAACCACATGGGGGCTCACAACCATCCACAACTGTGATCTGATGCCCTCTTCTGGTTGTAGATGTTCATGCAGATAAAGCACCCATACATAAAATAAATAAATCTTTAAAAAAAAAAAAAAAAAAAAGACACTGAGTATCCAGAAAAGCAATTGGCTCCAGGCTCTGTTGTTTGCATTTAACCCTCTAGTGTCATATAATTGTTCCACCTTAAACAGAGAAACTTAGTCTAGATGATTTTTATCTTTCTGAGAGGGTTTTATGTAATGTAGTTGGGCTAAATTCACTATATAGCCCAGGATAACTTTGAACTCTTTTTGTTTTTTTTGTTTTTTTTTTTTCGAGACAGGGTTTCTCTGAATATCTCTGGCTGTCCTGGACTCGCTTTGTAGACCAGGCTGGCCTCGAACTCACAAAGATCCGCCTGCCTCTGCCTCCCAAGTGCTGGGATTAAAGGCGTGCGCCACCACCGCCCGGCAACTTTGAACTCTTAATTACCCTGCCGCCATCTAAGCACTGGGATTACGGACCTTCTATTCCCCCTTCATCATTTGCTAGGTTTTTATTACCTTAATAACTGAGTTACTTCAACATTTCCTTTCTCGAATTTTGCTTTCAATCAAGGAAATTTGAAATGAAAATAATGCTTTAGAGTGGCAGGGTGTGTAGCCAAGAAGCAAAGCCTCCCAAACCCTAGGTTCAACCCCCAGCACCAAAACAAAAATAAGAAATGCCTCAGACATGCAAGAAGATGTGATAGTGATCTAGAATAGGAATTCAAGTAAAAGTATTTTTTTAAGTTCTGTATTGTGTTTGTGTGTGTAGTTGCTTGAGAGACAGGAAGATGGCATCAGATTCCTTAGAAGTGGAGTTACAGGCAGTTCTTGGTGACATGTGGGTGCTGGAAATAACTCCAGCCCTCAGGAAGAAAAATATGTATACTTAGCCACTGAACCATCTCTCTAGACTGAATTAAAACATTTATTGAGAACTCTAAACCATTAGTTCTCAACCTGCATGCAGCAACACCTTCAGGGTTGGAGAACCCTTTTACAGGGGTGGCATATCAGATATCCTGCATACCAGATATTTACATTACAATTCATAACAGTAGCAAAATTACAGTTATGAAGTAGTAACAAAAATAATTTTTTTTCTTTTTAAAAAAATATTTTATTTATTTATTTATTTATTTATTTATTTATTTATTTATTTATTATGTATGCATGCAGTGTTCTGCCTTCATGCCTGCAGTTCAGAAGAGGGCACTAGATCTCAATATAGATGCTTATGAGCCAGTATGTGGTTGCTGGGAATTGAACTCAGGACCCCTGGAAGAACAGCCAGTATTCTTAACCTCCGAGCCATCTCTCTAGCCCAACAAAAATAATTTTATGGTTGGGAGTCATCACAACATGAGGAACTGTATAACTGTGGGTTGCAGCATTAGGAATGTTAAGAACCATTGTTCCAAACTATTCTGAGGTCTGAAAGTCACCAACCTTATGAATTTATATTTATTGTAGGATGAAAGCAAGAAAAATTACCTCGTGATAAATACAACAGAATTATAAACAAAACAGCAGGATAGTAGGATGAAGGACACACCAAAGCAGCCATAGAAAATGGGACAGGACTCTGAAGAGATAACTTTAAGGTAACAGTAAAGGATGTGAAAAAGCCAGCTATTAGAAAAGCAAGCAATATTTTAATCACTCATTTCTTTAATGCTATGCATAAAGTACTTTTGGTTCTTTGTTTTTTTTTTTTTTGGTTTTTCGAGACAGGGTTTCTCTGTGTATCCTTGGCTGTCCTGGACTCACTTTGTAGACCAGGCTGGCCTCGAACTCACAAAGATCCGCCTGCCTCTGCCTCCCGAGTGCTGGGATTAAAGGCGTGCGCCACCACCGCCCGGCCGTAGTTCTTTGTTTTTTGAGATACGGTCTCATTATGTAGTTCTGGCTGTCCTGGAACTCATTCTGTAGACTACACTGGCCTGGAACTCAGAGATCCGCCTGCCTCTGCCTCCCAAGAACTGAGATTAAAGGTGTGTTTCACTACGCTCAGCTCAAAAATAAAGTACAAACACCAGGCCAGGTGTTGCAGTGAATGCCACCCCCCAAGTCAGGGTTTCTCTATGTAGATCTGGCTGGCCTGGAATTTACTCTGTAGCCAAAGCTGGCCTCAAACTCACAGATCTGGCTGCTTCTGCCTCCCAAGTGCTGGAATTAAAGGCGTCAGTCACCAATGCCCAGCATAAAGTACTTTCTATATGAAAAGAGGAGCAATGATTCCTCTTTAAAGGAATTTACAGTCACCATTAGGGTATAGTTAAGTATCATAAGCAAGCAAATCTAATTACATAAGACTTAAGAAAGAAACTAGACCTATCCCAGCTAGACCATGAAGGATAAACACATTTTTGGCTATGAGAAAGGAAACGCAGAGATGAAAAGATTAGAGAAATCTGTAAATTAAGCATAAAGGTGAAAAGTAGCATATTCACATTTGGCTCAAAGTTAAAAGAAACAACAGGAGTTAAAGCCAGAAAAGTGTTGGCGGCAAGCTTTAACTTCCAAAGAATGAGAAAATCTTGAAGAATAATACAAAGTTACGACGATTATGTTCACCTAGAATGTCTAAAGATTTGGAGAAAACAGACCAAACATGCAACACAGACCATCTGCTTTAGACAGAGCTAAGAAAATCAGCAAGAACTAGTGTTAAGAAGCCAAGAAAACAATAATTAGTAAGATGGCTCAGTGGTTAAGAGCACTTACTGCTCTTCTAGAGGACCTGGGTTCACTTCCCAGCACACTTACTGGGTGGCTCACAACTGCCTGAAACTTCAGTCTTTGCATGAACATGATGCACATAAACTCATACAGGTACACACACAAAAAATATAGATAAACCTTAAGAGAAGAATCCAATACATAATACAATGTACAACACACTGCAGAGGAGAGAACTGAAAGGAATGCCTTACATTTATGACTAAGAATACAGCTTCAAGGAGCTAGAGAAATGGCTCCACAGATAAGAACACTGCTGCTAAGCCGGGCGTTGGTGGCGCACGCCTTTAATCCCAGCACTTGGGAGGCAGAGGTAGGAGGATCTCTGTGAGTTCGAGGCCAGCCTGGTCTACAAAGTGAGACTAGGACAGCCAGAGCTGTTATACAGAGAAACCCTGTCTCGAAAAACCAAAAAAAAAAAAAAAAAAAAAAAGAACACTGCTGCTCTTGAAGATGAGGTTTGGCAATTTTGTAACTCCAGTTCCAGGGCATCTGATGCCTCTTCCCGCATCCTGCATACACATATTGCATATGAACTCACCACTCATGTGGGCACAAATATATATATATATACAGTAAGTAAATAAATCTTAAATATAAAGAAATAAATCCTTTAAAATTATGCAGCTTCAGGCCAGGTACAGTGGCCCATGGCTGTAACCCCAGAATTTTATAGACTGAGACAGAAGGAATGCTCACTTAAGGAGGCCAACTTGGCCTACAGAGTTAGATGCTGTTTCAAAAATGAAAACAAATGAACAAAAACATGATGCTTCTGACAGAGAAATCAGACTGCAAAAGTGGACAAAAGGGTCAAAGCTGCAGTGAGACAAGATACACATAAAAATATGCAAGTCTGATCCTGACACACAACTGAGCAAATATATGAGCTAAAAAGATAAAAACGTAGTTGAGCCAGATATGGTGGCCCACATCTTAAATCAGAGCACTGCAGAGACAGAGGCAGGAGAGTTCCAGCTCAGCCAGGACTATGTAGAGACCTTGTCTCAAAAAACAAACAAACAACCACAGAAAGATTGGGACAGAACAGTGTGTTGCCGTGAGGGTGTGAAGGGTGTATATTAAATGGCTTGAAAGGTTTCCTTGAGAACCACAAGGAAGTATGAGAAGGCTTGACAATACAAGCAATTTTAGTAAAATGGCAGGATTTGTTGTTAGAGATTTCAGGTAATTCAGATACATAAGGAAAGGTGAAGGCAAAAGACTCCACTAAATATTTCATTACACTTCACAGATAGGTTTATAAAGTGGTTAGTATACATATATATGTGCGTGTATGTAGTTATACATATATTTATAAGTAGATATATATCTATAAATATAAATAGATATCTGTATCTATAGATATAAATAGATGAGCCTACACTCCAATGTATTTGGTCCAGTCTTTACTTTTCCACTGGATAGCAGTTAAAAAAAAAAAGATCACACAATAAATTTATAGGCTTGTACTTGTTTGAAGCTGTATAAATCATTTTGAAAAGTCACAGGCTGAAAATGATTTTTTTTTTTCCGAGACAGGGTTTCTCTGTGTAACAGCCCTGGCTGTCCTGGACTTGCTTTGTAGACCAGGCTGGCCTCCAACTCACAGAGATCCTCCTGCCTCTGCCTCCCAAGTGCTGGGATTAAAGGCGTGCGCCACCACGCCCGGCTCTGAAAATGATTTTAAAATGCTGCTTACAGGCTGGAGAGATGGCTCAGTGCTTAAAAGCACTGGCTACTCTTTCAGAGGACCCAGGTCCTATTCCCAGCACCCACATGGTGGCCTGTAACTCTGGTTCCAGCAGATGCTATGTCCTCTTCTGGTTTCCTCAGCACCAGGCAAGTACAAGGCACACAAGTACACATGCATATATATTTAAAAATACTGCTTTAAAATTGCTGTTTGAGGAGTCATACACAGGTAAGGATTTAGGTGGTAAAAATGAAAGTAGGGGCTGGAGAGATGGCTCAGAAGAGCACTTGTTGCTCTTGCAGAGAATCTTCGTTTGGTTCCCAGGACCCACGCTGCAGCTTACAACTGTCCTTAACTCCGATTCCAGAAAATCCAATCAAGATGAGGTCATCTGGATTCGTGGGTACCAGGTATACATGTGGTGCACAAGACATACAAACATAAATAAACAAAGGCTTATTTTATTAAAAAATGAAACTGTATCATCTTGGTTTGCACAAGGTTGATCGCCTTTCAGTAAAGACATAACTGTAGAACAGAAAATAGTAAGTTTAAAATGACTTAGCCTGCCAGGCATGGTGGCGTACACTTTTAATCCTAGCACTCTGGAGGCAGAGGTGGGAGGATCTCTGTGAGTTCGAGGCCAGCCTGATCTACAAAGCGAGTCCAGGAGAGCCAGGACTACACAGAGAAACCCTGTCTCGAAAAACCAAAATAACAAAAAAATAAAACAAAAACCTTTCCAGAAAAGTCCGTTATTGCGTCCAACACCTGTCTCTACAACTTTAATCTGGAAATGCTAATGACCCTCAGAGAAAAAGAAGACTCCAAGTGGCTACTCAATAGAAAGCCTGCGTTTACCGTTAATTAAATTCAATTGCTGTTGTCTTCACATTTTCGGGCTTTGGTAGGTTCTTCCTATGAGCATTCTCATTCATCCACTGTCAAATAGAACTCTGAAATACTGCAGTGAAAGGCAGGGCACGCGAGGGAAGTCGCCTGCCCTGCTTCACGTTCGCCCATCGGATGCTGCGTCTCTCGGAAGGAGTTTCACATTTGGGGGGTCGCACAGCTCAAGGACAGAGGAGGCAGGTTGGGGAAGGCGGTGATGACCACCCCGTCCGGGGCCAGGACTCCCTCTCGAAGCTCCGTCTCAAGGGGCGCCCCCTCGAGAAAAGGTCCCACACCGGACAAACCCCGGAGGAGAGGTACTCACTGTCGATGTCCTCGATGAGGCTGGCGGTGCCGGGCATATAGTTCATCTTGAGCTCTCGCAAGGCTGCACTGGACGGCCGCTAGGGCGTCCGTTCAGTCGCCCGTCGGCGGGACGCTGACAGTAACCCGCCACTCACCTGCACCTCTATCGACGCTCGTCGCCGGAAGCGCTTTCAGATTACCACACCCACTTCCGGTACCGCGTGTCCGTCCGCTGAAGGAGGCGTGCCGGGCCGAGCAGCCGTGGGCCCCGTTTTCTTCCTCTCTGGTCAGTGAAGGGGAGTCCAGGTCCGATGGGCGGAGGACGGGCGTTTCCTCCCGCGTGACGAGTGCGGGCCCCCTCCTCACTTTCCTGCTCCGGGGCCCGGGTTGAGGGGTACGGACCGTGACCGCTGGGCTCTGGGCGCTCAAGGGGCGGGACCGGCTCGGGATTGGCTGTGGCCGTCCGACCCCCTCCGCCGCCCGCCTGTACCTGTCGCCCGTAGGCGCCTGCGCAATGGGCCGGCCGTAGGGGGCGGGAAGCGCTTCGCGGCAGCGGAGCCCCATGTCGGCCCTGAGGCGCTCGGGCTACGGCCCCAGCGACGGCCCTTCTTCGTACGGCCGCTACTACGGGCCCGGGGGAGGCGATGTCCCGGTGCACGCACCTCCGCCCTTGTACCCTCCTCTTCGCCCCGAGCCTCCCCAGCCTCCGGTTCCCTGGCGAGGGCGCGGGGGCGCCCCGGCCGAGACCACCTGGCCGGGAGAAGGCGCAGGTGGCGATGGCTACTACCCTTCTGGAGGCGCCTGGGCAGAAACGAGCCGAGCCGGAGGAGGCCACCAGGTAAGCCTCGAAGTCTTTCGCGGGGATCCAGGAAGCAAGTCTTGGGCGGAGACGAGGACCGTTGGGGGTTTTATACTTACGGTTTGTTACGACTCGGGCTTCTGATTTGTTGTTCTTGTGGGGAGGGTGCAGAGGTGAGGACTGGATATGTATGCTTGGGCTCCATCTGTCCCTACATTTTTACTTCAGCCATCATAACTGTGCATGTTACCACCAAAAGCCTAAAAAAATTGTGCTGCGCTGACTTCCTGAGCTTAGTAGCAGGCTGCAGGAGCTTTCTCCCGAGAGCGGAGGTTACAGTGATTGGGCTGAAACAATTTATCTGCGTGGCCAGGGGAGCTGCAGCACCAAGTCAGTCCTTACTCAGCAGCCCCTCCCTCGGGGAAAGAATCTGCTCGGGGCGGGCTGATCCTTCAGTCCCTTATCACTAAAGCTTTGCCTGGGATTGAATCACGAATAATCAATGTTGTACAGTACCCTTATGCTCTAGTTAATCATCACGAGACTGTAGAAATGTTATTAATGCCTCCCTATTTTTGAATGAAGAAGGCTCTGAGAGATTAACTTGCTTAATATGTTTGGATCTGTAACATTTTATTACTTGTACACAGGCCAAAAATGTATTTCTATTTTCTTTTTGATAGAGCTATCATTATAGGATGGTGGCACACATCCTTTGGTCTTCATAATAACATCCTTATTTGCTGAAAGTTAATGGTAAAATTCTCTCACATTAATGATGGGGTTGTAAAATAGTACAGTGCTTTGGAAAATAGCTGAGTCGTTTCTAAAACGTCTGGCAGAGAGTTAGCTTATGATCCATCCAGCAGATCCACTTGTAAGTATACACAAGAAATGGAAAACAAGTGGGAGCCCTGGGAGGCAGAGGCAGAGGCAGGTTAACCACCCTGGTCTACATAGTGAGTTCCAGGACAGCCAGGGCAACTTGGTGAGTAACTCTTTCTCAAACAAAGAACAACAACAACAACAAAACAAACAAAAAGGAAATAGAAAACATGTCCACATAAAAATTTTTAATACACTTTCATAGCATCGTTGACTATAATGGCCAAAAATTGGAAATAACTCATTATGAGGCTACTCAACTGATTGGTGGATTAACAAACATGGCATATATTTTAGAACATAACACCTAGAAAAGTGTGAATTTTCCCCACACACAGGTTTGTTTCACATGTATGAGCCTTGAATAGAGATGATGCATGGTGAGTGCAGCTAGCCACAGGATTTCATACTGTGACTCCATTTATATGTAGTACCCAGCGTAAGCAATTCTTAGAGACAGAAACATTGATGAACTGCTGGGCTTTGGGGCTAGAAGGAAGTTTTGAAAAGCTGGGCTTTGAAGTAATACAATATTCTGAAGTTAATGGCAGTGGTTTCACAATTCTGAGTGTCCTAAAAACCACTAAACTGTACATTTTAATTTTTTTTTTCGAGACAGGGTTTCTCTGAATATCTCTGGCTGTCCTGGACTCGCTTTGTAGACCAGGCTGGCCTCGAACTCACAAAGATCCGCCTGCCTCTGCCTCCCAAGTGCTGGGATTAAAGGCGTGCGCCACCACCACCCGGCTAAACTGTACATTTTAAAAATTAAGTAAATTATCTAAAATTTTTGTAAGAATGTGTAAACACAACATTAGGAAGTTAACTCTAGTAGAAGAAGGATCCATATTTTCTGTGCTGATTCGGTAAGGAGGATGGATAAGTAGGCCACTGGACTTTAATCACGTGGTCTAGTGATGAAGTACTCAGGCCCTTAAGCACCCAATTTAAAGATTAGTTGATGAGGAAAAGGAGTTGAACTTTTTTGCTGTCCTGGAATTCACTCTGTAGACCAGAGTGAACTCAGAGATCTGCCTGCCTCTGCCTCCTGAGTGCTGGGAAAGGGGTACACCACCATGCCAGGCCATAACAGACAGTTGTGAACAGCCATGTGGGTGCTGGGATTTGAACTCACATCCTTTGAAGAACAGCCAGTGCTCTTAACTGCTGAACCATCTCTCCAGCCCCAAGGAGTAGAGCTTTAAACTGTGGACTGGCTTCTGTTGACTTTGCTATATTATCAAACTAAGAGTCTATTTTCTCTTAGGGAAAGACTTGGAAAAGTTCAAGTTCAGCATCATTTAGGGAGTTGTGAGGTTTGGTTGGAGTAGAGCTTTGCTCATAGGGCAGGTTATGTGTTAAGAGTAATTTGAAATAAAGTGAAAATGTGTGATGGGCATTTGTAAATCTTTTTGGTTTTTTTTTTCCAAGGGTTTCTCTGTGTAACTCTGGCTGCCCTACAACTCCATCTGTAAACCAGGGTGGCTTCCAACTCACAGAGATCTGCCTCCCTAGCAGATTAAAAGTGTGCACCATCATGCCCCCAGCCCAAGGATAGAATTATACATCCATAGAAAACAAATCAAAACTATGCATGTTGTCATAGGTGTACATTTTTCAAATCCACAATCTTAATTTATTTTACTGAATTTTATAATATATCTGTGAAATTAAAAAAAAAAAAACAAGAAACATAGGGTTAGGGAGATGGTGCTCTCGTAAGTGTGAAGACTGGACTTTGGATCTCTAGAGCCTTTGGACCCACATAAATGTTAGGTAGTAGCCGGGCGGTGGTGGCGCACGCCTTTAATCCCAGCACTTGGGAGGCAGAGGCAGGCGGATCTTTGTGAGTTCGAGGCCAGCCTGGTCTACAAAGCGAGTCCAGGACAGCCAGAGATATTCAGAGAAACCCTGCGAAAAAACCAAAAAAAAAAAAAAAAATGTTAGGTAGCAGTGTGCCTCACCTGTAATTCCAGCTTTAGAAGGCAGAGGGATCCACAGAGCTAGCTGGCTAGCAAGACTAGCTAGCCATGTAGGAGAGCTCTGGGTTTGATTGAGAGACCCTGCCTCATTGTTGAATGACTTAGAAGAGCTATTAAGGAAACCCGTCTCAGGCCTCTATATACACATGCACCCCACACATGTATGTCCCACGCATACAAACATGTATGAGAATTTTTTTTCATTTCCCTAGTACTGGGACTTGGACCCTTGGCCTTTCATGTTTTAGGCATACTCTGTACTGGTGACCTACTTATATCTGCAACCCTATGGGAACTTTAAGAATCTACCTAGAAGCCGGGCGGTGGTGGCGCACGCCTTTAATCCCAGCACTTGGGAGGCAGAGGCAGGCGGATCTTTGTGAGTTCGAGGCCAGCCTGGTCTACAAAGCGAGTCCAGGACAGCCAGAGATATTCAGAGAAACCCTGTCTCGAAAAACCAAAAAAAAAAAAAAAAAGAATCTACCTAGAAAGTGTGATCTGTGGGGACTGATCTTCAGTATTCATGTACACACTGTGAGAGGCACAGCAGTAGATTAAGTACATTGAAGGGCTCACTTTGAACACAGTTGAGCCTTGACCTCATTAATTACTTTCTCCAACATAGAGTCTCTTGTATCTGAGGCTGGCCTTGAATTCACTTGGTAGCCAAGGATGATTGTGAATTTCTCAGCTTCTTGCTTCTACTTCTCAAATGCTGAGATTATAGGTGAGCCCCACCCTGTCTGATTTTTAAATTAACATATTTAAACTAGCTGGCAGTGGTGCATGCCAGCATTTCAGAGACAGAAGCAGTAAGATCTCTGAGTTCAAGGCCAGTCAGGTCTAAGAGAGAGTTCCAGGATACCCAGGCCTCACAGAGAAACTCTGTCTCAAAAAAAATAAATCAAAACAACATATTAACTATATCATAGGGAAAAATTGGAAATCTACCACTTTCACCAGTTTTAAGAGAACAACTTCAAGGACTGGAGAGGTGGCTCAGTGGTTAAGAGCACTGGCTACTCTTCCAGAGGACCTGGGTTCAAGTCAGCATCCACATGGTAGCTCACAACTGTCTGTAATTCTAGTTCCGACACCCTCTTCTAGCCTACTCCGACACCAGGCACACACATGATCCATATGCGTACGTGTTTGTAATATTTCTATCCTATTGCCACTGCTTTGGTTAGCCACCAGAACTGGATGGTAAAATCTTTGTTGTTGAAGACACTACATACTTTGTAGGACATAAATCAAAGTGAAACTGAGCTGGACGCTTTCTACCTGCTGGCTAATTTTTATAATGCCTTGAGTTGCTGTGCAGTCTGCTTGAGAAAAATATTCATGAACAATCCTAACCAGATATAGATCCATGCTATACCACTAACTTGCCTGGCAAAATGTGCCTACTGTGTGACATGATTGTTACAGGGTTAATGAACCACTTTGTATTTGAGTTCCACTCTACAGGTAAGAATTCAGGCCTAGCCTACTTGTAAGCCTGCCTGTTCAGAAGCCTGTGGCTGAGGAAGTCATAGACCCTAATGGGAAAATTGCTACTACTGTTGTTTTGCTAAATAGACAAATCATGCCCACCAAAGACCTTCCTTCTAATTATTTATGTTTATAGTCACAGATTAGTGCTGTTCTTGAGTTTGGTCAAAGGTTTTGTTGATAGTGGTAGTGGGGTTTTGTCTGTGTCTTGTGGTGGGTGGTGACTAATGCTGAGACTTATAACTGGTTACTGTGCTGAGAAAAAGTGACTATTGAATGCTCAGCCTAAATAGGTCATGCGTTTATTTTATCCCCTCTCAGGATCAAAGAACGTTATGGAAGTGGGAGTAGAAAGAATGTGAGAGCCAGAGGAAGGAGAGGAGTGGTATGAAAGACTGTCTTCTGGGCGTGACATGATCATTGCCTTTTTTTGGTTTTTGTTTTTCAAGACAGAGTTTCTCTGAATAAAATCTCTGGCTGTCCTAGACTCCCTTTGTAGACCAGGCTGGCCTTGAACTTACAGAGATCCACCTGCTTCTGTCTCCCGAGGACATGATCATTGCATTGATGAGCTCACAGTAGCTGTGATTACCTGTATGAGACCTGCACATGATTGGGCTCAGAAGCATTCCATCAAAGAGGGGACACTCATGAGGTCCACCTTTCTGAGGATTGATAACCTTGATTCAGCCAGGCGTGGTGGTGCACGCCTTTAATCCCAGCACTCGGGAGGCAGGTGGATGGATCTTTGTGAGTTCAAGGCTAGCCTGGTCTACAGAGTGGGTTCCAGGACAACCAGGGCTGTTACACAGAGAAACCCTGTCTCGAAAAACAAAACAAAAAACCAAAAACAAGCAAACAAAAAGAGTGAATTGGACATGGTAATGCACACCTGCAATCCTAGCACTCAGATGGCAGAAGCAGGAGGAATGCAAGTTTGAGTCCCAGACTTGGTAGCATACCAAGTTTCAGGACAGCTTGGTGTATGTAGGAAACTGTTTCAAAAGAAAGCATCAACAACAGGAAGAATGCTATTTAACATTAACTTGTTTTCCTTTTTTCCTTAGGAACAGCCACCATATCCTGGCTATAATTCTAACTACTGGAATTCTATGCGACCGAGGGCCCCATACCCAAGTACATATCCTGTAAGACCAGAGTTACAAGGCCAGGTATGGTTGAAAATTAGCAGATTTTCTTTCTTTCTTTAATTTGTTTGTTTTTGTTTTTGTTTTTTTTGAAACAGGGTTTTTCTGTGTCCTGACTATGCTGGAACTCGTTCTATATATCAGACTGGCCTTAAGCTCACAGGAAATTCCCCTGCCTTCGCCTCCCAAGTGCTGAAATTAAAGGCATTTGCTAGCTTTCTTTTCTTTCTTTTTATTTTATTTACATTGTTGTTCTGCCTCCATGTATGTCTGTATGAGGGTATCAGATCTCCTGGAACTGAATTACAGACAGTTGTGAACTTCCATGTGGGTGCTAGGATTTGAACCTGGGTCCTTTTGAAGAGCAGTGCTCTTAACAGCCCCTGGATGTCCTGGACTTGCTTTGTAGATCAGGCTGGCCTTGAACTCACAGAGATCCACCTGCCACTGCCTCCCAAGTGCTGGGATTAAAGGTGTGCCTCACCAAACTCAGCCCTCTTTCTTTTTTTTTTTTTTTTTTGGTTTTTTCGAGACAGGGTTTCTCTGTGTAGCCCTGGCTGTCCTGGACTCACTTTTGTAGACCAGGCTGGCCTCGAACTCACAAAGATCCGCCTGCCTCTGCCTCCCGAGTGCTGGGATTAAAGGCGTGCGCCACCACCGCCCGGCCTCAGCCCTCTTTCTTAAAGACAGTTTTATATAAGCACAGGATGACCTGAAATTGTATGTAATTGAGGATGACCTTAAACTTCTTGATCCTGATCCTCCTAAGTGCTAGGATTACAGGCCCCTGTTAACCACATCCAGTTTTATTTGGTGTTGGGATCAAAACCAGGGCTTCATAAACACTAAGCACTCTGGCAAGCTTCAATTTAAAAAAATTATTAGCATATATTAAGTACATAGTAATGGGTTTTGTTATGACATTTTCCTCTTTTTATTTTATTAAATTTTTAATACAGTATTATTTTGTTCAGTCTTTTTTGTTGCCCAACTCCTCCCAGATCTCCCCACATCCCTATGTACCCAACTTCCTGTTTTTTCTCTCAAAAACAAAAAAGCAAACGCAAAGAAAATAAAAATACCAATAAAGCAAACAAAGACTAAAATAAGCACTCAAAAAAAAACCAAAACAAAACAGAGTGTTTGATTGTGTTAGCCAACTACTCCTGCACATGGGGCCTGACCTAGAGGGTGGTTGCTACATCCAGTGTCCCTCCATTGGAGAGAAGTGACTTTCTCTTTCCCAGCAGGTACCAACAGTAGATAGCTTCTTGGTAAGGATAGGTGTTTGTGTCTACTTGCCCTTTTCCTTTTTTGGAGGGTGGGTGGTTTTTTGAGACAAGTTTTCTCTGTGTGGCCCCAGCTGTCCTGGAACTTATTCTGTAAACCAGGGTGGCCTCAGACTCACAGAGATCTGCCTGCCTCTGCCTCCCAAGTGCCACTACCTCCCAGCCCATTTGTACTTTTCTATGTTAGGATTTTGTCTGGTTTGAACAAGTCTTGTGCATACAGCCACAGTCTCTCTTGAGTTCATATGTATATCAACCCTTTTGTATTTGGATGATGTTGTTTCCTTGGAGTTATCTATCACCTCTGGCTCTTATAGTCTTTCTGCCTCCTTTTCCACCTCTGTTCCTGAGACTTGAGGGATATTGGATAAAGATTTCCCATTTAGGGCTAAGTGTTCCACAGTCTTATTCGCTGCATGTTGTCCAGTGGTGGGTCTCTGAGTTATTTACCAGTTTCTACAAGAAGCAGCTTCTCTTGATGAGGGCTGATTGCTGATCTGGGGGTATAGCGATATATAATTAAGAGTTTTTTTTATTGCTGTGTTCCTTTATTAGAATAACGTCAGGTTTTCCCTTAGGGCCTGTTACTTGGCCTTGTAAGGTTCTTCGCCACTTTAGCAATGTTAAGTATGTGTTCTGTCTCATGGACTTTTTTTTTTTTTGTTTGGTTTTTCGAGACAAGGTTTCTCTGTATAACAGCCCCGGCTGTCCTGGACTCGATTTGTAGACCAGGCTGGCCTCAAACTCACAGAGATCCGCCTGCCTCTGCCTCCCAAGTGCTGGGATTAAAGGCGTGCACCACCACGCCCGGCTCTCATGGATTTTTTTTAAGTGGTTGGTTTCTTCCCTAATGTTTGTGCCTCTATTGCATCAGTATATCTTGTAGGTAGGATGCTATTATAGGTCTTTGTGCATGATAGACAAGCACTCTGTCACCTGAGCAAGTTTTGTTAATTCATGCTTGTTGTTTTTCCTAGAATAAGATAGCATGTGTAATTTCTCTGAATTTTATTTTTTATTTTTATTTTTTGGTTTTTTGAGACAGGGTTTCTCTGTATAACAGCTCTGGCTGTCCTGGACTCACTTTGTAGACCAGGATGGCCTTGAACTCACAGAGATCCGCCTGCCTCTGCCTCCCAAGTGCTGGGATTAAAGGTGTGCGCCACCACTGCCGCCACCACTGCCCGGCTTCTCTGAATTTTAAATGGTAGTCTGTCTTGATTTCTTTTGGAATCTAGAATGAGATTTTATAGATGTTCAAATAGAATTTCAAAGAAGATTCCATGTTTGCTCAGTTACAGACTTAATATATTGCTGTAAGAACTGACAAATTTCAAATTATAGCATGCTGGTCTTTTCTCTTTCTTTCTTCCTTTCTTCCTTTTTCCTCTCTTTCTCTCTCTGTCTCTGAGACAGACAGAGTTTCTCTATGTAGCCTTGACTGTCTTGGAACTCACTCTGTAGACCAAACTGGCCTTGAACTCACTGAGATCTGCCTGCCTCTGCCTCCCTGTTGCTAGGATTAATGACATGTGCTGCTGGCACATGCTGTTTTGTTTTTTGTGGTTTTTTTTTTTTTTTTTTTTGGTTTGGTTGGCTTGTTGGTTTTTTGTTTTGTTTGTTTTTATGTACATTGGTGCTTTCA
The DNA here is from genome assembly GCA_907164525.1 of Lophiomys imhausi. Lineage (NCBI taxonomy): Eukaryota > Metazoa > Chordata > Mammalia > Rodentia > Muridae > Lophiomys > Lophiomys imhausi. Next base: position 4,650,957 of record CAJQZJ010032761.1, read on the forward strand.
CTCCATGTATGTCTGTGTGAGGGTGTTGGGTTCCCTGGAACAAGAATTACAGTTGTGAGCTGCTATGTGGGTGCTGGGAATTGAACCTGGGTCCCCTGGACAAGCAGCCAGTGTGCTTTTAACTGCCAAGTCGTCTCCAGCCTGCACATGCTGTTCTTAAACTCACATTCCTTTTGCTTAAAGAATCTACTTGAGGGCTGGAAAGATGGCTTAGTGGGTAAGAGCACTAACTGATCTTTTATAGTTCCTGAGTTCAATTCCCAGTACTCACATGGTGGCTCACAACCATCTATAACTGAAGTCTTATGGGATCAGATGACCTCTTCTGGTGTATAGATAGATGCACATACAGATAAACATCCATATACATAAAACAAATCTTTAAAAAAAAAAAAAAAGAATCTACTTAAATACCAAACTGTTCCCTGGATTCTCATCATACCTGGGAATTTTTTTTTTAAAGATTTATTTATTATGTATACAGAGTTCTGTCTGCAGGTATATCTGCAGGCCAGAAGAGGGGACCAGATTTCATTATGGATGGTTGTGAGCCACCATGTGATTGCTGAGAATTGAACTCATGACCTCTGGAAGAGCAGCCAGTGCTCTTAACCGCTGAGCCATCTCTCCAGCCCATACCTGGGATTTTAAAGACCTCTTGAGACAAGGTCTTAAGAGGTACCCCTGGTTGTCCTGGAACTCTTGTAGACCAGGCCAGCCTTGAACTCCAAGAGATCTGCCTGCTTCTGCTGTCCAAGTGCTGGGATTAAAGGCATATCCACTATGCCCAACTTTTCATATATCATATTTAACAACATAAACTTACTATAAAAATGAGGACAAGCATTTGGATGGTTGGCAGAGGCAGCAGCTGCTCCCACACTCCAGGTTGTTCTGATTTCACAGTACCTTAACAGTAGGTGAATATGCAAGTGCTTCTCTAGTACCCATTATGTTAAACACCATCACATTCATCTTGGTGGTGACGTATCTTACTTAGTTACCGGAACCAAATGTGACAAAGTGGTGCAAGATCTTTGAAGTAGGTAGTGTGACAAAAGTTTGGTAGCTCAGCACAGAGCATGGTACATACAAGGTTTCCTTCCAGAGGAGTGGACACCACTGATTTTGGAAGCTCAGAAGCAGCTCAGCTAAGAGCGCACCCAAACTTGATGTTCCCCCAATTGCTGACATCTTTAACATCAAGTCACATGATACATTTGTGAGAACTATGTTTTATGACCAGTAAACTGTGATGACAAAGTGAAGATATTTCTTTTCAGGGAACATCTTTTGAGGTTACAGCAATAAGTGGAGGTAGTGGTAGTTCAGAAAAGGCGCCAGCTTTGCCAGCAGGAATATCAGAGTGGGTTGACGAGAAGCTGAGGAGAAGTGTTCCTCAGCCAGAGCTAACTGATGGCCAGTGGTGGTATGTGGGCTCTGAGTTTGAAGAGTAGAGTTTTAAGTTGGTAGATGATTGGCAGATCAGCTACATGCTACGCTTGGTGCCTCCCATGCTGCTATTAATGCTGGCTTTGTTCTAATGGCTTGTAAGTTGGTCAGACAGGAAAAGTTGTAGCAACAAAACTTTATCTTGTCGTCAGGATATCTGGAGCTGTCTAGAATTTGGCCAGAATGAAGGACAAGAAGATAATTGTAGCTATTAACAAAGACCCAGAAGCTCTACTTTTCTAAACGGCAAATAAGGAATAGACTCAGATTTATTTAAGATGGCTCCTGAGGTAACTGAGATCCTGGAGAAAAAATAGGTCATGATCATGCCTTAAAACTGTCTAGTACATGAGTAGGAAAATAAAGCTTTATTAAATCAAAAGAAAAAAAAAGAAAACTGTCAGGTGGTGATGACTCACTCTTTTAACTCCTTCAATCCCAGCACTTGGCAGGCAGAGGCAGGCCAATTTTCTGAGTTTGAGGCCAGCCTGGTCTACAGATCAAGTTCAAGAATAGCCAAGGCCAGCTGGGTGTTGGTGGCGCACACCTTTAATCCCAGCACTCGGGAGGCAGAGGCAGGTGGATCTCAGAGTTCGAGGCCATCCTGGTCTACAAAGTGAGTCTAGGACAGCCAGGGCTACACAGAAAAACCCTGTCTCAAAAAACCAAAAAAAAAAAAAAAAAAAAAGAATGGCCAAGGCCACATGGAGAGAAATCCTGTTTGGAAAAGCAAAAAAAAAAAAAAAGCAGAGCTAGAGAGAATCACAAGCTCAGCACCAGAGAAGCTTCACAGTGACCTTCAGAGGAAGACCCTCTTCATATAGACAGGCATGTGAGCAAAATTGAAAAACAAAGAATGAAACCAACTCTGCTTGTGCCATCCTAGTATTTGGAAAATGCATATTCAGCCTTCCTCTGTCATCTGTATACACCTGAAACCATTATACACCTTTTAAATATTTTAATTCAGTTTTTGATACTCTATGTGTAGTGTGGGAGTGTGCCACCGTGCACTTGTGGAAGTCAGAAGACAGCTTTCAGGACTTCTTTTCACTGGGTCTAAAGGTTAAACTCACTCATTAGGCTTGTGACACCAGCACTTTTACCCACTAAGCCGTCTGCTGCCTGTTGCACACTTCTGTGTCTGCCTGCTGAGCGTAGTTTACAGATTTAGTGACAGAACCTTCTTTGTTTCTTCCCCACCCCCATCCTACCCCCATAGCTCTCAGCCTCTTGAGTGCTGGAATTATGGACTTTGACCACTGTACCAGCTTCTTCCTCCTTTTCTTTGATATTTAGGAAAATTTCAGACAAAAGTAGAAACTAAATGTTCCTCTCCGCTTCAACAAATCTTAACACTTGACCATGTTGTATTTGTCTTTGGAGTATTTTGAAGCAAACACCAAGTAGCGAATTTTGTTGCTTGAAAATAAACCTAAGTATGTGTATTTTATAACAACAAAACAAAAAAACTACCATATTGTGGTAGTTTAAATGAGACTGTCCCCCCCATAGACTCTGACATTTGAACATTGGTCCCCAGTTGGTGGTACTTTTTGGAGATTGAAGAGGTATACTGCCTTGCTTAAGGAAGTATGTCAGTGGGAGTAGACTTTGAGAGTTCTAAGATTGGAGCCGCTCCCAGCTAATTTTTCTGCTTTGTGCTTACAGTTTAAGATGTGAGCTCAGCTCACTGCTCCAGCCTCTATGCCTCTACTCCACCATAATGGGAGTCACCTTCTGGAACCAAAAGCCCAAACAAACCCTTCTCTTAAGTTGCCTTAGTCATGATGTTTCATCACAGCAACAGAAAAGTGAATAATACACAGATCATGATGAAAACTTTACAGAAGAGTGTCAGCAAGATAACTCAGTAGGTAGAGGTACGTGTCACCCAGTCTCAGCCCCCAAGTTCAGTTCCTGGCACCCATGTGGTGGAGGAGATAATTTTCATAGGTGTCCTGAGTTCAACATATGAACCCTGACATTTGTAACATACAGCCCCATCACTATCACCCACACAAGAAAGAGATAAGACCAGGCATAGTGGCACACATCTCTATTTCCAGCACTCAGGAGGCAAAGGCAGAAGGATCTTTGTGAGGGTAAGGTCAGTGCTATGTACATAGCAAGTTCCAGGCTGGCCAAGCCACATAATGAGACCCTGTCTCAAAAAAGGAAAAGGAAGTGAATAAATAAATGTAAAAAACAAAGCCCCACCCATCTCTCCAGCCATGTTTTATTGTACTTACAAATAGTGACATGACAACTTCATGCCTATGACTTTTTTCTAGTTTAATGACTTCCTTGGGAAGCAGAATTACAGACCAAAAAGTCACATGATATTTTATCAGATTTTGACATTTTAGGGAATAAATTACTTGGCTCTTTAATCTTTTATTGTCCTTGACCACACATGCAATTCTTTGGGCATTTGTATTTTTATTTTTTAGTAATCCTGCAACGTAAGTTTAGGCTCTTCGTTCTCCCATTAGAGAAACTAAAACTAATGGTAATTAATATCAAGCCTATTACAGAGTGAAGTCTGTTTTTATGGAATTTTTCCTTTCTATTATATAGTGGTATTTCTTTTTTTTTTTTCTCTAGCAAGTCCCCCAGGTTTCCTAGAGTTGCCTCCTGTGGGCACAAGTTCTCTACTTGGAGATGTAATTGTGAATTACATTTAAGAAACTGTTTGAGGTCATCACCGTGTGGCTTTATCTGTCATCACAGTATATTCTTCCGTGGGTATAACGTACCTTACAGTCATAGCCTGAGTTCAATTCATGGCTTGTGATTATAGAGAATGGAGAAGAGAAGAGAACTCCATAGACTGCTTAGGGAGCTTACATTTTCATCGCTCACTGGATTTTTTTCTTTCTAAAGTTTTCAAGGTTGGACATTTAAGGGCATTTCAGCCCTTCAACCCATTCATCTTTTTTCTTCCCTGATTTTCCTTTTTTTTCTTCAGAGTTTGAATTCTTATACAAATGGAGCATATGGGCCACCATACCCTCCTGGCCATGGAGCAGGTAGTGCTGCCTCGTACTGTGGGGCTTATTATGTACCTGGCTATCATCAAAGCAATTACTCCACGGAAGTTCCTACCACTTACCGTTCACCTGGGAACAGCCCAACTCCAGTGTCTCGTTGGATATATTCCCAGCAGGACTGTCCAACAGAACCACCTCCTCTGAAGGGTCAGGTTCCAGCATATCCTGCTTCACAGGTAAGCAGTTTCCTGTCAGGGAAAAATGCCTCTACTTCCTGATTTATAAACAGTGGAAAATTAATTATGCTAGCACAGTTTAAGAAAACAACTAGAGATGTACATGGTGTATACACCTTTAACCCAAATTCTAGTGAGGCAGAGCCAAGTGAATCCCTTTGAATTCAAGACCATCCAAGGCTGCATAATGTGGCCTTGTCTCCAAAACAAATAAGAGAACATTGTAGATATTCAGAGATCCTTTTTTTTTTTAAGATTTTATATACAGTGTTCTGCCTACATGTATACCTGCAGGCCAGAAGAGGGCACCTGATCTCATTATAGATGTTTATAAGCCACCATGTGGTTGCTGGGAATTGAACTCAGGACCTCTGGAAGGGTAGCCAGTGCTCTTAACCTCTGAGCCATCTCTGCAGCCCCAAGATTCTTTTTATAACTGAAGGAAAGGGTTTCTTTTATATTGATGCCTAAATGAATTTGGCTGAAGGTACCTTAAAAATGTCATAATCATACTTCTTTTAAATCCTAACTTATTATTATTTCTGTGCATGATGGGAGTTATGGGGGATGACACACATGGACCATAGTCCATGTGTAAGAGGTCAGAGGACAACTTCATTCATGGCGTGTATTTTTTCTTTTCACCTTCTGTGGGTTCCAGGGATCAAACTCAGGTCCCCAGACTTATACAACAAGTGCCTTTACCCACTGAGTCATCTCTCCAGCCCATAATTTATAATTTCTTGTTTCCCTTTTTTTTTTTTTTTTTAATTCTTTGAGACCAGGTCTCAGTATATAGCCCTGGGCTCCTGAAACCCCGTATACAGATCTAGCTGGCTTCAAACTCACAGCAGATTATCTACTTCTATCTCCTGAGTGCTGGGACTAAAGACATATGCCACCATACCTGGCTTCTCTTTTGTCCCCTTTATTTTCATTATTTTTAATTACATGTGTGTGTGCGTGTGTGTGCACATGTGACTGTGTTTGCATGCATGTACATGAATGCTGGTATTAACAAAGGCCAGAGGTGTGAGTACCCCTGGAACTGGAGTGACAGGTCTGGGAACCACCTGATATGATATCTGGGACTTGAACTTGGGATCCTCTAGAAGAGTAGTTTGTGCTCTTAAGCACTGAGACATTTCTCTAGACCCCATAAAATTTTTGTAGTAAAATAAATCTTTAGTTGTTGCTTGAAACTTTTCTTAATCTTTTCCAGTGTTGTTAGATGTATATTAATATGCTATGAATATACCATACTTATTTCTGTTTGTTTCTAGGAGAGTTTTACAGTCTTTGCGTTTATAGTGTATGGATTCATTTATCTGTAATGTTTTGGAAAATAAATGCTTCATCCAGTGAATTTTAGCTCTTGCTCCTAAGTCTTTCACCAGCTCTGTTCTTTGTGTTTTGGGAGCCAGGTTTTCTCAGGTGTGGAGAATTTTTGTTAACTGATTAATGAGTTACTAGCAGATCAGGACCTGTCTGTGCTACTCTATTACTTTTAAGTTCTGTTTTTTAGCAGTGATCAAGCAGCATATATTTGTTTTCCCAATCTAGAACTCTGGAATGCCCTTGCCGCAATATCCTTATGGAGATGGCAGCCGCACTGTGCCACAGTCGGGAGCGACTGTTCGACCACAAGACGATGCATGGGCTTCCTATGGGATGGGGGCCCGTTACCCCTGGCCTTCAGCTGCACCCTCAGCCCCGCCTGGGAATGTCTACATGACGGAAAATGCTTCCCCATGGCCTGGCAACAGTTCTCCTCGGCCACCTCCTTCACCACCACCCCAGCAGCCTAAGGTAGGAGACCTTCCAAATGCTGGACTTCTGACCTCTAGGTAATTCAGAAAACACAAGATGACACTTCTCTTTATTGGTCTGTGTTAAATGCAAAAAAGTTGGTAATTACTACCATACAGCACTGTTAGCCTAAAGTTTTTTCTTATAGACTGTATTGTTCGGGGAATTTTTTTGTTCTGCTTTGTTCTTATCTTTTTTTTGTACTTTCCCATTATTTTTTATGCATATGGATGTACTGCCTGCCTGTGTCTGTGTGCCATGTGTGTGCCTGGTGCCCTTAGAGGCCAGATCCCCTGGAACTAGAATTACAGACAGTTATGAGCTCTCTTGTGGCTACTGAGAATCAAATTTTGGTCCTCTGGAAGAACAGCCAGCGCTCTTAACTGCTGGCCATCTCTCCAGCACCACATCTTTTTTTTTTTTTTTTTTAAGATGGAAAAATGCTTATTTTCTGCTGTTATACTATCTGAATATTGAATAAAATCAAGGAATATATTTTACAGCCTCAAATGATATATGGGCAGAGATGTAAAACAGTGTGAGGTAGCACACATTGGCTTGTTTGGTGTTGTTTACATAAGCCACAGACAGACTATTGTCTGTTTGTGGCTATACTCCAGAGACTTTTACTATTGAAGGAGGAAAACTAATGATGAAGTCACCGGATGAGTTGTGAGGTGCTAAAAGTGAAGTGTTTACAAGAAGGACATTGAGATAGACTGCACCCATCGTGTTTAGGTGCTCTGTGCTTTTACTTGAAAGACCTCTCCCTTTTATCTCCGTAACGGTGTTGTTCTCCTATGAGTAAGATGGGAGCCAGTTTTATTTGTGGGAATCTTTTCAAGTACTTTCCTGGTCATTGACAGATGTGTTTCTGACATTGATAGCTTCCCATTAAAACATCTCTTTTCTTCTTTCTGTCTTCCCATTCCAAGGATTCCTCATACTCCTATAACCCATCGGGTCAAGGCATGAACCGGCACAACTTCCCTTGCAGTGTCCATCAGTATGAATCTTCGGGAGCAATGAACAATGATAATTCAGACCTTCTGGATTCTCAAGTCCAATACAGTGCTGAGCCTCAGTTATATGGTAATGCCACCAGTGAACATCCCAGCAGTCAAGTTCCAAGTAATAATCTCAATGAAGAGTGCTTCTCTTCAGATGAAGGCACTCCTCCAAGTATTAAAAAAATCATCCATGTGCTGGAAAAAGTCCAGTATCTTGAGCAAGAAGTGGAAGAGTTTGTAGGGAAAAAGACAGACAAAGCTTACTGGCTTCTGGAAGAAATGCTGACAAAGGAACTTCTAGAGCTGGATTCTGTTGAAACTGGGGGCCAGGACTCTGTCCGTCAGGCCAGGAAAGAGGCTGTTTGTAAGATCCAGGCCATACTGGAAAAATTAGAAAAGAAGGGATTATGAAATAATGTGGAATGAAGGGTAAGCCTGTTACTAATTTGGCCAAAGAACTCTTTGATTTGGTTAGTTACCATTTTTTGAAATGCTTGTTGTGACAAGAAGCAACACATTCCAACTTCCTTGTGACCTAAAACTTGAAAGGAAAAAAATGGAAAAGCTGGTAGAGGAATGGAAGAACAGCAATTACTAGACTCTTCTCAGTTTTCAGATGACTAAACATAAGAGGAAACTGCAATTGTCAATTTTGCCAAGTAAACCCACTCCTTAAGAAATCCATGGATGTCTGTAGGCTGCTTCTTACCAGATCACAAGAGGGAGGTAGACTTTATGTCACAGGTTATCAAAAACATAATCTGAGACAAACAGGCTGCTTTGTAAGCATCTGGACTGTCACATTTTTGTGCATTATGACTGCATATATTTCTTGTGTATACTATAGCTTAGACTCTTGGACCTCTTTTTGTTATTTGCAGGTCACAAATGTAATACTATTCGACTACTTGGTACATTTTGTAGTAATATGTTTAATATCAAATATTGGCAACCAGATAGACAGGCAATTCTAGACGAATTCATACCCTTCTACCATGTGAATATATTGCAGTGTGTGGTGAGTGGGCTCCTAACGTCAGTCATTTGTCTCCCTTTTTGTGTAGCATGTCATGTTAGAGTTCTTCCCACTTCTGCTTTTCATAGTAGTCGGGAAGGTGACTTTGGAAATTACATTAACATGAGAATGACAATGTTTGTGGACATTTTTTGCTTTTTTTTGTTGTATTTGGATAAAGATCTACTTTGAAATTGCTTTTTAAAGAAAAATAACTTTTGGCTATTGCTGCTTCTATAGAGAGCCTTATGATAAAAACATGAAAACTTAAATGCCACAGTTTGTAGAAATAGTGACTGCAAAAAGTAACAAATATGATTATTAATAATACCATTCTCCATTTAATAGTTTCTGTGGGCAGATCTGAGCTCAGTTTATAGCTGATAGAAGGAAAAGGAGATTCACGCTCAGGGAATGAGTCAACCATAGCTAAAGTTTAAAATTCATTATTTTCATTTAAATTTGGTCTTTATTTTGTAGAATAAATTGCACAGAATTGCCTGTTTCATAAGAAAGATGTTATTTATTATTAATAACAGTCAATTTAGAGCCAAGTTTAAGAAAGAGGCCTTCTTGGTTATCTGTATATGTTATTATACAGAGACAGGTAAATAATTTATCTTTTAAGCCTAAAGTGAGGTCTAGCATACAGTATCTGCTTTTGCAACAAAAGCAGTTTCTTAGTAAAATATCAAAATGATACTTTTTTCTAGACTAGCAGGCCTTTATATTAGTGATACTAAACCTGTAACCATCCCTTCTACTCACGAGAACCAAACCAATGCGATGAGAAGAAATGTAGTAAAAATATTGTCTCGGGGCTGAAGATGTGGCTCAGTTAGTAGAGTGTTTGCCTAACATGCATGAAGCCCTGGGTTAAATCCCCAATATTGTATAAACCAGGTATATTGGTACACACTGGTCAGCATTTGGGAGGTAGAGGTAGGAGGACTGTAAGTTTAGGGTTATCCTCAGCTACATTATGAATTCAACGCCAGCATGAACCACATGAGATGCTGTCCCAAAAAACAAACAGGATAAGTAATTCAAGGTGTGATCATTCCAGGAGTCTATTTACAGTTTTTAAAAGATTTTATTTGGCTAGGTTTGGTGGTATACACTTTTAATCCAGGTAGAGGCAGGTAGTTCTCTTGAATTCAAGGCCAACCTGGTCTACAAAGAGTTCCTGATCAGCCAAGGCTATATAATGAGACACACACGCTGTCTACCTACCTTTCTACCTACCTACCTATCATCAATCTATCTACCTACCTGTCTTCTATCTTACTTACCTATCATCTATCTATCTACCTACCTGGCTTCTATCTTATCTACCTATCATCTATCTATCAACCTACCTGGCTTCTATCTTATCTGCCTATCATCTATCTATGGGGGGGGGGTTATACTTACAATTTTATTTTTGAGACAGAATTCCATGTCAGGTTGGCCTTAAACTTTACATGTAGCCTAGGACATCCTAGAAATTGTGGTCTTCTGCTTCTGTTACAGGTGTCTGCCCTGGTCTGTGTAGTACTGAGGATCAAAACAGGGCTGTATGTGCTAGGCAAGTGCTGTGCTGAGCTCCAGTTGTAGTCTGAGTCTCTTATTTTTGGCCTTATATAGAAGTGTTTTTAAATGGTTTTCTAAGTTGGTGTTGGATGCACATACCTATAACTCCAGCATTCAGAGGCAGATGGATGGATCTCAGAATTTGAAACTATCTTGGTCTACATAGTGAATGCCAGGCTAGCCAATAGTGAGATCTAACCACCCCTCCAAAAAAAAAAAAAAAAAGTTTTCTATAAAAATCTGACAGTTAGGGCTGGAGAGATGGCTCAGCGGTTAAGAGCACTGACTGCTCTCCCAGAGGTCCTGAGTTCAATTCCCAGCAACCAATGGTGGCTCACAACCATCTATAATGTGGTTGGATGCCCTCTTTTGGAATGCAAGTGTACATGCAGACAGAACACCCATATACATAAAAATAAATCTTTAAAAAATAATCTGACAATTATACTTAAAAACTTAAGAGGAGAAACCTTAAAGCTGTGTTGCCAGTGAGACAGTGACAGATTCAGAAGAAAACATTTTTGCTTAATTTATGCTGCCCAAATGCCAATTTCTGCACATTCTTCATTTTTATATATGTACATGTTATGCACAAATGTACATATATGTGTATATATCTTAAGTTATTTTTTGAACTATTAACATTTTAAACTTACAGAAGAGTTGTAAAAATAGTAGCATTCCTGTATACCCTCTATCCACCTTTCCCTTGTTTTGACATCTCCCCTAACTAAAACATTTGTCAAAATTGTTAATCTTTTGTAGTGCTATTATTAGCTAAAGTAGCAAGCTAAAAGTAAATATTTTACTTATCTTTCTATTAGCATCCTCTGAACTGTTTCAGATCCTATTTTGCATTTAGTTGTCTGTCCCTGTGGTCTTCCACTCTGTGACGCTATATCATAAGGATAGCTGGTGGTGTATATATTTCTGGTGTGGTTCACATCAAACACTCTGCTGAAGTGGTGTCTGCTAGGATTCTCTACTGTAAGCTTTACACTGCTTTCCTTTGTAATTACTAAGTATTTGCTAGAGACACTTTGAGACTATGCAAATGTCCTGTTTCTGCTTAGAGTTTGCCTCTCTGATCTCCTGGCAGATCTTGCTTGTGGCATTTACTACTGTGGTGTTCAAATGGTGATTTTCTATTTCTCTCATTTCTTCTATATTTAATAATTGGAATCCTTCTGGAGGGAAGAACTGTGGTTTCTGGATTTCTATTTTTAATTATAACAAGATATTCAGGATAGGTACAAACTCAGAACTTAGAGATATAAGTCATGTTAATTGATTCCAGATGGCCAGTATCAAGAAAAAAAAAAAACCATTGGTGACTTGTCTATGAAAATACAATGAATTTAAGAAGAAAAATCGCATTTATAATTTGTAAAATTTGTTTGACTTTTGACTTAAATTTGATTTGAAACAAACAATTTTCTTTTGAAATTTCACATCTAGAATTTTTTAAGGTGTCTAAATTTATATTATTTTCGGATCATTTTTGTCAAAATCTTGAATAAAGTTACCTACGCCTGGCATGATAAACACAGCTGTTTTCTCTCTGGCACCTTTGTTCAGGTAAAACACCAATGTGAACACTTAACAAATCAGCCCTAATGAAGTTTCCGGAGCCTGGGTTCAGTTTGTCTTTCTACCTACTGGTGTATGCTTGTTATAAATACTTTAAAAAAATGAGGTTTATGAAAACAAAAACAACCAACAAAACGAATGGGGTTTAAAAGTAATGCATTAGTTAGTTGACATAAATAATAACCTTAAAGTTAACCAGATTTTTTTTTTTTAAGGTTGGAGAATATAGACTAAATTGTCCCTTAAGAAAAGCCTTGAGAAGGTTGGTAGCTGATAGAGCTTTCTTTTTATTTGCATCTTTGATTTTTTTTTTTTAAATCCTCTTTTGAAAGTTGTAAGTTTAGGGCAGGTGAAATGTCTCAAACCTGAGCATATGAATTGAATCCCCGGGACCCACATGGGGGAAAAGAGAGATCTGATTCACTGGTTTTTCCTCTGACTTCCATCTGCATACCACAGCATGTCCCCCTTCCCATACTCAAATAAGTATATTTTTAAAAATTTAAGTTCTGAATTTAATAAGTCAAATCTATGAAAAACGGCATTCTCCTGGTCCCACCCAATTTTTTTTTAATCCTCCAAAGGTAACCACCTAAAAATTTTGTTAGATTTATTATTTTATGTGTTTGACTGTTTTGCCTGCATGTATATATGTTCCATGTGTGTGTGCCTGGCAAGAAGAGGGTGTCAGATCCTCAGGAACTAGAGTTACAGTTAGGAGCTGCCATGTGAGTCCTAGGAATTGAACCCAGGACCTCTGCAAGAGTAATAAGTGCTCTTAACCATTAGCCAGCTCTGCAACCCAAGGCAACCACTTTCAAATGTAGAATATGCTTTTGAACTTTATCACTGATTTTTAAGTAACACAACTGTCGTTCTTTTCTCTTAACCTTAGAGCTCTGTTGTTTTGTGAGGCAGTTGCATGTACTGCACATTGGCTTTGAACTTGTTCTGTAGCCCAAAGTAGCTTTGCAGTATGCTCTTCCTGCCTCAGCCTGCTGGACTTAACAGAGATTTACTGCACCCTCCTGCTTTTCCTTCTAGGGGTTGATGATAGCTGTTTCTTTTTCTTCCCCTTCCACCTACATGTCTTTCTGTTCCTCCCCACTTCTGCATATAGTTGCCTAGTCATTTCTTTGTGAATACTAACCAGACCTCAGATATGTCTTTTTTTTTTTTTTCAAGTTATATCTTGATCAAAGTCCCCTCTCTCCTCCCCTCTTGGTCCCTCCCTCCTTCCCTCCTTCCTTGTCTCTTTCCTCTCCTCCTTGGATGAGGGGAGCCCCCACATATTTTTGTTTTTTTTTTGTTTTTTTTTTTTTTTTGGTTTTTCGAGACAGGGTTTCTCTGTGTATCCTTGGCTGTCCTGGACTCACTTTGTAGACCAGGCTGGCCTTGAACTCACAAAGATTCGCCTGCCTCTGCCTCCCAAGTGCTGGGATTAAAGGCGTGCGCCACCACCGCCCGGCGAGCCCCCACATATTAAACCCCCTCAGTTCATCAGTCACGTGAGGGCTAAGAGTGTCCTCTTGTACTGGGACTTGATATGGCAGCCCATCTCTGGTAAGGGGTTCCACTAACATGCAACAGGATCCAAGACTCTATGCTGGTTAGTTTTTTGTAGGATACTTATGCTAGGTTTTTGTCTGTTTGGGTCTGTGGGTTGTAGGATGGTTGTCTTGTGCTATATGGTTAATATCCACTATAATAGAGTACATGTCATGTGCATCTTTCCAGGTCTGAGTTAGCTCACTTAGGATGAGTTTTTCTAGATCCACCCACTTGGTTGCGAATTGCATAATTTCCTTGTTTCTGATAGCTGTGTACTATTCCATTGTGTAAATGTACCACAGTTTTTTTTTTTTTTTTTTTTTTATCCATTCTTTGGTTGAAGAGCATCTGGGTTGTTTCCAGTTTCTGTATTATGAATAAAGCTGCTATGAACATGGTTGACGTGATGTCCTTGTGGTTTGGTGTAGAATCTTTTTGATATATGCCCAGGAGCAGTATGGTATGGCTGGATCTTGAAGTAGAACAATTCCCAATTTTCTAAGATATTGCCAGATTGATTGCCAAGTGGTTGTACAAGTTTGAACACCTACCAGCAATGGAGAAGTGTTCCTCTTTCTCCACATCCTCACCAGCATGTACTATCTTTTTAGTTTTTGATTTTAGCCATTCTTACTGGCGTGAGATGGAATCTCGGAGTTGTTTTGAGTTGCATTTCCCTGACCAAGGATGTTAAGCATTTCTTCAAGTGCCTCTCAGCCTGTAAGAGATTCCTCTTTTGTGAATTCTCCGTTTAGTTCTGTACCCTATGTTTTCATTGGATTGTTTGGTTTCTTGGTGTTTAATTTCTTGAGTTCTTTATATATTTTGGATATTATCCCTCTGTCGGATATGGGGTTGTTGATCTTTTCCCAATCTGTAGGCTGCCATTTTGTTCTAATGACAGTGTCCTTTGCCTTACAGAAGCTTTTCAGTTTCATGAGATCCCATTTATTGATTGTGGTGTTAGACCCTGAGTTAATGGTGTTCTGTTCAGGAAGTTGTCTCCTGTGCCCATGAGTTCGAGGCTTTTCCCCACTTTCTCTTCTGTTAGGTTTAGTGTGTCTGGTTTTATGTTGAGGCCTTTGATCCACTTGGACTTAAGTTTTGTGCAGGGTGATAAGTATGGGTTTATTTGCATTTTTCTACATGTTGACATCCAGTTAGACAAGCATCATTTATTGAAGATGCTTTCCTTTTTCCATTGTATGTGTCGCGTCCCCCCTTGTCCAGCAAGGAATGACGCAACTCGCAAAACTCTTCTCCAGCAGTTTATTCAGGTCCCTTGAAAACAGTCTTCCGAATAATGGGGCAGACCCAACCCACAGGCTAAATACTAATTAAACAGCCAGTCAAGTAAAGCCAAGTGGTGCTATCTTAGAGGTCTACGTATGCGGAAGCAAGCCAGATCAGCGGTCTTTGCCAAATATGAACTTATCATAAAGAGCGCTCACCATTGGGCTGGTGGAAGGCGGAGACCAGCGCCATCTTTAGGGCGCGGCACTTCGCAGCTCTCTACAGTTCCTCCTTTTTTATTTTTTCTAAAGTTGGTATAAGTCCCTGGAAAGGCTTCGTAATCCCTCTATCTGGGGATCTCACGGTGGGCCTGAGCCTGTAGGAGGGCGGTGCTCAAACTCTTACCCGTCTCTGGGTCAGCCTCCCCACTCGGGACTGCCCTGTCTTAGGTGGCCGAGACTTACCCGTCAACTCCGTCACTGACTTGCCAGACCCTAATATCCGTGGAACGAATTCCTCAGTGGGCAGGGACTATGCTTAGTGAAGATTTACTTCACGGCAGCGAGCCATGCCTGAGGGGACTGGCCCGCCTCAATGGCGACAAGGGCTTGTATAATCATGGCTGCATTACGCTTTTGTGTGGCTCTCATTTTGTAGATGCACCATAGGCAAACCAGAGAGGCTAGCATCATTAGTATCGCCAAAGAGCCTACACCCGCCCACTCCTTAAGATGATCCATAGCCGTCTGTATCCAAGAAGTCAAGCCAGTAGCCAGGCTCAGATCCACCCGAGTGGAGTTGATGTGGATGGTTGTCGCTCTCAGCTCTCTCATCAAATTTTCAAATTCAGCCGACCAATCCTGTAAGAGGAACTTTGACAATTGTCTAGACAAATTAGCAGCTTTTGTATAATTTTGATATTGTACGGAAGTAACACACAAACCTTGCAATTTCCACTCACACCCCAACTGTGCTAGTTGCCAAAGAGAATCAATCTGTTCTTGTATTAAATCTATACGTTGATTAACTATCATAAGACTTCCTTTGAGATGAGAATTCATAGAGGCCTGAGTATCCAATGCCTGTGCCACAGTGGCTGAGATGTTATTCAGGGCATTGGCAGTCTGTATAGAACTAGACAAGGCAATAGCTGAGGCAGTAGCTCCCACAGCACCAACAGTGATAGCAGTAACAATAGCTACAGTGATGCCAAAATCTCTTTTAAATCTGAATAGCATCATGGTATTAGGAGCCTCTACAGGAACTGGTACATATCAAGGCATTCTAGTCACCACAGCCACAGGAAAGGCTGTGGCATTTCAGCATAGGGCATAAAAACATGTGCCTGGAGTGCATACTAACTTTTCTTCACCCAAGGATGCACTCCCATTACTTACAATCCACAGAAAAGGAGGCCAGAGACATACTGGCGAAGCTGAAAAGCTCTTGTTGCGATAAGAATGAAACAAAGAATTCCAAGTACCAGAGCCACTACCACTAGAGAAATCCAATCTGGTAGCAGACCCTAGGGAAAAATTACCTCTTTGATAAATTTCTCCTCCAAGCATAATGACAGGTCCCAAGTCCATGCAACTTCCATTTACTCCACACAAAAGCCACAAATCAAAAGGATTGGTGGCAGTCTGCTGAGGATCCCTAGTAGATATATCAAGCATTCCTGTACAAGACTTATTCACTATATTACTAATCATGGGGCTAAAGGAAAAATAATCTTGTTGAACCCAAACTGCTCTGCGCTCCTGACATCCAGTCCAGGGAAAAGGTCCTTCCTCTCCTGTGGATCCTTTACAAAAAGGTGCCCAGCGTGGCTGTTTGGGGGGGTTCCGGTCAGAGACTCGTGTGGGCCACCATCCTTCAAGACGAAAACCATTGCCTGAAAACAAACCACCACTCCTACCCCCAAACCTCAGTTGTGGTAAAAAATCTGCTAACTGCTGAGACAATTTAATGCATTTTGTATTATCTGACCTATTGAAGCTCATTAAAAAGCACAAACTAGCCGGGCGGTGGTGGCGCACGCCTTTAATCCCAGCACTTGGGAGGCAGAGGCAGGTGGATCACTGTGAGTTCGAGGCCAGCCTGGTCTACAAAGTGAGTCCAGGACAGCCAAGGATACACAGAGAAACCCTGTCTCGAAAAAACAAAAAACAAAACAAAAAAAAAAAGCACAAACTACCCTTCAAGCTGACATTTCTATTACCTTCTATAGGGCTTCTCTGATCATCAAAGGGAAGGTAGGGTAAGCCTAGGCTTCTATTACTGCTAAATAAGCGTGGAAACACAGTTGCATCATGTCTGACGGGCATTGGCTTTGGGAATATCGACAGGATCCCCCATCTCGGCTCGGTCATTCCTGACATACTCACTGCTACTAACACCAGGATCCTTAGGAAGGTCTTCATGACGAATTTTCCTCACAAGGCGCTCAGGCACCCACACTGGATCTTGTTGATTCTGAGGAAAAACACAAACAGACCCTCTCGCCCATGTTAGCACAGGGTCAGGCCCCCGCCAAGAGCCTGTCAAAATATCCTTCCACTTCACCATGCTTTTAGGTGAACCATGGGAATCCTGATGTCTGTCCGCTGCTGAGCGGCCTTGAGCATCCAAATTGAAAAAATTTAAAGTAAATAAGGCTAAAGACATTCTTTCCTTGAGGGTACGGCCTTGGCCTATTCCCCCTTTTTGTTTTTGCAAGCATTCTTTCAAGGTGCGATGAGCGCGCTCCACAATTCCTTGTCCTTGAGGATTGTATGGCAATCCGTGATTAAGCTGTACCTCCATCTGGTTGCAGAAGGAGACAAAGGACTGAGCTGTATAGGCTGGTCCATTGTCCGTTTTTAGCTGCTGTGGTTTTCCCCATGCAGCCCAGGCTTCTAAGCAATGTCCTATAACATTGCGAGCCTTTTCTCCACTCATAGGTGTAGCATGTATGATACCTGAGCAGGTATCCACAGATACATGAATATATTTTAAGGTTCCAAACTCTGAAATGTGGGTAACGTCCATTTGCCAGATTTTGAGTGGCAACAGCCCTCTAGGGTTCACTCCCACACTGGGAGGATGATGATGAATCACACACTGAGGACAGTCCAAAACTACTTGTCTAGCATCTGCTCTAGACAAATGGAATTTCTGCTGTAGAGTTTTTGCATTTACATGAAATAATTGGTGAAACTGTCTGGCTTGATCCAGGAATGAGCTCCAAAAAATGCATTCCATCCTGGTCCATTGATCAACTTTATCATTACCTTCACTTAATGGTCCAGGTAATCCTGTATGTGCTCTGATATGTTGAATATAAAAACACCTTTTTCTCTGCCAGATTAAAACTTGTAACTCTTGTAATAAGGCACATACAGTACTACTATTCTTAATAGGACCTGCTAATTCTAATACTTTCACTGCGTTGACCACATAGACTGAATCTGAAATCAAATTGAATGCAAATTGACATTTTTTAAACACCTCAATTACTATTTTCAACTCTACTATTTGGGGGGGAGCCCGGTTGAAATTGACATAACACGGGCTCTTGTCTTTCTATCAAATAGGCTCCACAGCCTGTCTTTGAGCCATCAGTAAACACATTTGGTGATCCTTGAAGTGGTACTGCTGAAGTAACCTTAGGGAATATCACTGGGTGCTCCTTAAAAAATGATAGCAATGGATGTTTAGGATAATGGTTATCAATCACTCCTTCAAAGCTACATTGCAATATTGCCCAGTCATCTACAGTGCCACACAAAATCTTAATTTGATAATTGGAATAAGGCACTATTATACTGGCAGGAGCAACTCCAAAAGACTGCAAGCATTGTTGGATACCATTCAAGGCTAAAGCAGCAAGTGCAGTGGGATAATGTTCTATTCTGTTCTTACTTGTGTCCACATCCCCGGGCAGAAAGATCTCCCTACTTTCAGGGACTGAACTGGCTGCTCTGTCTGAGCAGCTTCTGGATATGGGGGAGGAGTTGAAGGCGCCATGGCAACGGCTTTGTTTACACCAGCTGCTGCCAGCGTGGCTGAACGCACTGTAACAACGACTCCGCCCACTCCGACTGCCGCTGACATGTCAGGCGCCATGGCAACAGCTCCTCCCACACCGACTGCCGCCGATACGCCCTTCTGTTTTACTTTTTTCTTTTCCTTTTTTCTAATAACAGTCCTCTCCAACTGTTCTATTAGAGCGTGTAGCTCTCCTTCAGAATCCGTGCTCTCTGAGTCCTCTAAATCTCTAAAATCTCTAAAATTTCTAAGATCGGGATAGAGAGGAACTTTCTTTTTGTCTTCCTTTTCACTGTCTGCCTGCTCAAATTTTTCGCCTTTGTTACTTCCCTTTTCACTGTCTGCCTGCTCAGATCTCTCCCCTTGTAGCAGTTCCAAAGCTGATTCTCCCTCTTTGATTGCATTACAACACCTCTGATCTTCTAAACAACTCCTCACCATTTTCCAAATCGGTCTTACTCCATGCTTCAGAGTCCCCTGCTCCCAAGCAAAATACAAGTCCCTGCCTAATTTGTCCCAGCAGGAAACCATAAGATTCCCGGACACCGCAAACCACGGAGCCACAGAATCGCATTCATTTAAAAATCTTTCTAAGGTAGACTTCTTAATCTTCAAATTCCTAGCTAAAAGTAGCTCTTGAAGAGCCAGAAAAATTGGATGTGACTGAGACAATCCCATGATTAAAAATTTGCTTTAGGTTTGCTGCTTCCCCACGAAACTTTACCTTTTGTTCGCAACTTCCTGCGAAACTTAACCTTTTGTTTGCTATTTCTGCAAAACTTAACTGTTTGTTCACTATCTCCGCGAAACTTAACTGTTTGTTCGCTATCTCCGCGAAACTTTACCTTGTGTTCGCTATTTCCGTGAAACTTTATTGTCCTGATTTATCCCAGGAACTTACCAAGCGCTTCCCCTGACTGCAGGAGTTCTGAGTCTTTTCTGGTTCCCCGTACGGGCCACCACTTTGTCGCGTCCCCCCTTGTCCAGCAAGGAATGACGCAACTCGCAAAACTCTTCTCCAGCAGTTTATTCAGGTCCCTTGAAAACAGTCTTCCGAATAATGGGGCAGACCCAACCCACAGGCTAAATACTAATTAAACAGCCAGTCAAGTAAAGCCAAGTGGTGCTATCTTAGAGGTCTACGTATGCGGAAGCAAGCCAGATCAGCGGTCTTTGCCAAATATGAACTTATCATAAAGAGCGCTCACCGTTGGGCTGGTGGAAGGCGGAGACCAGCGCCATCTTTAGGGCGCGGCACTTCGCAGCTCTCTACATGTATGGTTTTGGCTTCTTTGTAAAAAATTAAGTGACAGTTGGTGTATGAGTTTATTTCTGGGTCTTCAAATCGATTCCATTGATCATCCAGTCTGTTTCTATGCCAGTACCATGCTGTTTTTATTACTATTGTTCTGTAGTACAGCTTGAAATCAGGGATGGTGATACCTCCAGATATTCTTTTATTGTACAAGATTGATTTAGCTATTCTTGGTTTTTTGTTTTTCCATATGAAATTAAGAATTGTTCTTTCAAGTTCTGTAAAGAATTGGGTTGAAATTGTGATTGAATTGCATTTAATCTGTATATGGCTTTTTGGTAGCATGGCCATTTTTATCATGCTAATCCTACCTATCTATAAGCATGGGAGATCTTTCCATCTTCTGATATCCTCTTCAATTTCTTTCTTAAGGGACCTGAAGTTCTTGTTGTACAAGTCTTTCATTTGCTTGGTTAGAGTTAACCCCAGGTATTTTATATTGTTTGTGGCTATTGTGAAGAGTGTTGTTTCCCTAATTTCGTTCTCAGCCCATTTATCTTTTGTGTAAAGAAGGGCTATCTGAGTGATTTCCTGAACAACTTGTTTTCCCTGTAACTAGTCTTTTGTCTTAGTTGGGTGCTTATGTCCTTAATGATCTATTTGACCTCTAAGTATTTTCTCAAGATCTGTACATTATTTCATTAGTTTCAGATTCCTGAGGAAGTCTGCTACAGCCTTAAATATATGGAGAATTCCCTTTACCTCTTGTTTTCCTGCATTTGTGTGTGTGTGTTTTCTTTATTAGCTTATTTCAGGGGATATATTTTTCAGGGGTACATAATTTTAGATCTTGCATAATTTAAATGTCAGTTCCACCACACATTGGGCTGATAGTTTACTAAGGGAGTGTATATACTAGAAAATGGTTATCTGAAACTGCAATTTAATTAATTAATTGTAGTTATTAGTAAGTATAAACTGTAAGATTAAGCCTGCGGAGCAGCTGGCGGCTTGGCAGAGGAGCAGGTGGCCTGGCCTGCGTGCCTTAACTGGTTGCCTGATTTGTCCTGGGGAAAGAGCCCTGGGACCAAGGGTGGCCTACACCACCTGTAACCTAAACTCTGTTAACTAATATAGATTGTTATATTAGGCCAGTAGAATTACCAGCGTTTGTGGGAGATTCACCTGGGTTTGAGGAGAATCCAGGAGTCCGGGAATCCGGGACTGCTTGGACTGAGGGCCTATAAGCCGCCACAGTCCTTTCCCCAATAATTGAATACACCAATTCCTTTTAATGTTTCAACATTTAACCCTTAGCTGGGCAGACTCTCAATTAACTAATTTAAGTTAACCCGGATCACCTAATCCCAAACTGCCATGTGCCTGTGATTACCTTCCAGTGTTCTCAAAGACCTCTATCTCCTTCTGTGTCTCCCAGTGGAAAGAAGGATTCTCTGTCTAAAGCGCAGGGTTCCTGTTCTAATCTCAGGAAGTCCTACCTTCCTATACCCTTTCTGCCCAGCTAATTGGCCATAAGCAACTTTTATTAACCAAGAGAATGCCTAAGAGGGGGTGGTAACCAGATCTCAGCATTGAAAGCAACCTATCAGAAGCAATGATATTAGACCTTCCCTCAACAGTTAACTATAGATTGTTGTTGTCTCAAAGTTTCCTGAGTATAGTCTCTATAATTACTTTTAAGAAATGTGTACCAGGGCTGGAGAAATGGCTCAGAGGTTAAGAACACTGGCTGCTCTTCCAGAGGTCCTGAGTTTAATTCCCAGCAACCACATGGTGGCTCATAACCATCTGTAATGAGATCTGGTGCCCTCTCCTGGCCTGCAGGTATGCATGTAGGCAGAACACTATATACATTATAAATAAAATCTTTATTAAAAAAAAAAAGAGAAAGAAAAAGAAAGAAATGTGTGCCACTGACCTCATCTGTATGAGATCCATTTGAGGGAAGAGGGTAGCTTTGCATGTAGTCTAGACTGACCTCAAACTCAATATGTGGCCAGTGATGGCCTGGAACTTGTGGTGGTTATGAGTTCAGTAATAGCCACACACGGACCACTGGAACACCAGGCTCAGATTGATGGAAGCTTATTGAATGCTTAACCAAGACTGACTGATCAGGGACCCCAATCCTGAATTGGGGAACCATGACTGAGTTCCTGAGCCATTTTCAGAGTGAGTTTTTAAAGGAAAAGTTCATAACCAAGCAGGAAAAAAAAAAAAAAAAAAGAAAATGATCACCTCTATTCCAGGCACATTGTATTCAACCAAGCAAGAAGCACCAATTCTTTTTTTTTTCAACATTTATCTATTTCTTCAAGTTACATCTCAATCACTGACCCCTCCCTCCCCTCCTTGTCCCACCCTCCTGTCCTCTTCCCCCTCCTCCTATCCTCTTTTAAAGGTGTATCTTTCCTCCCCCAAAATCTCCCCCTTTTAGTCCAATAAAAGGCTCTTTTTCTTATAACAATAAATACAATACAAAACAATAAGAACAATTAGGCAACAATTATGAAAATTATAAAGAATAACATATATTCCCAAAGGCCAGTCCATATATTTTTGGCAACTGGATAATAATACTCTTTTATGTATCTCAAGTTTAAAGTTCTATACCTAACTCAGTTTCCATCCTAACTTGCATTACAAACTTAAAAAACCATCTTCTTGGGGGGCTGGAGAGATGACTCAGTGGTTAAGAGCACTGGCTGCTCTTCCAAAGGACCTGAGTTCAAATCCCAGCAACCACATGGCAGTTCACAGCTGTCTAATTGCTGGGTACGGTGGTGCACACCTTTAATTCCAGCAATTGGGAGGCAGAGCCAGGTGGATCTCTGTGAGTTTAAAGCCAGCATGGTCTACAAAGTGAGTCCAGAACAGCCAAGGATACACAGAGAAACCCTGTCTCAAAAAACCCAAGCATCTTCTTAGACCTAGAACATCCTTTTAATTCCTAAACAACTTAAAACTTAACTGAGACTATAACTTATGTAGTCTTCAACCAAGGATAAATACATCTGGTTAATAAATAGGAAGTGCAGAGCAAGCAGCTTCCAAAATCAAGAAATGACATACAACTGGCTGCCTGAACAGTCCCCAATTTCTCTCTATAACATGGAGCATCTATCTTCAGCCTTTTGGCCCAGTATCTCTGTCAGCCATTAGTTGTAAAGCAGGAATTATGAAGGACTTGCCCATCCTGTCTTGGCAGAGATAGGCTGTCAACTTTCCTGAAGAAGCACCAATTCTATACCAGGAACATCATGCCCAGGCAGCTAAACAAAGCATTTTAAGCTGATTGGCTGGGATCTAGGGTAGGAGGGGACTTAGGAGTTTTCCAGTCCCTCATCATTCTAGGAAGAGGAACATAGCAGGGTATTGTGGTTTTGTATAAGCAGAGCATATATCATTAATTCAAGCAGAACAGTTAACAAAGGCTATTTTTTTAAATTTCTTCAAGTTACATTTCAATCGCAATCCCCTCCCTACTCCCCCACTCTGGACCCACCCTCCCACCCTCTTCCCCCTTAACCCTCCTATCCACTTCCTTTTTTTTTTTTTAAGTTTAAGGTATATCTTTTCACCCCAACAGCTCCCCCTTTCAGTCCAACAAATAGCTCTTTCTCTTATAACAATAAAATACAAAACAACAGAAATAATTAGGCCACAATTATGAAAATTATAAGGCTTAGCATACATTCCCAATGTCCAGTCCATATGTATTTGTCAACTGACTTTAACATTCTATTATGTAACCATCTCCATGAGTTTAAAGTTCTATATCCAACTCAGCTTCCATCCTAATTGCATCACAATTTTAAAAATATCTTCTTAGATCCAGAACACCCTCTTAATTCCTAAACAACTCAAAATTTAACTATGAGACTCTACCTATCTAGTCTTCAACTACATCAGAGACCTGAGAAGGATAAATATATCTGATTATACAGGAAGTGCAGGGCCAGCAGCTTTCAAAACTAAGAAATGATAGCCAACTGGCTGCCTGGACAGTTCCCAATTTCTCTCCATACATTACAGCATCAATCTTCAGCCGTTTGGCCCCATTTCTCTGACAGACATTAATTATAGAGCAGGAATTATGAAGGATTTGCCTACCATGTCTTGGCAGAGCTAGGCTGTCTACTTACCTGCTTCCAAGTTTTGTCCTTTTTGGACAGAAGTCCATCTACAGTTGAAGCAAGGGATTTTTCTTATCAAGTGACAGGGTTGCCACTAATTCGGTCATCTCCAATTGGAGATTCTTTGATGCTCATCATCTACTTGGAGTAGAATGGGGGTGCTGTCAGGAGCTGACATGTCTCAATATCAAAAAAATCTTTAAAAAACATCTTTAGCCGGGCGGTGGTGGCGCACGCCTTTAATCCCAGCACTTGGGAGGCAGAGGCAGGCGAATCACTGTGAGTTCGAGGCCAGCCTGGTCTACAAAGTGAGTCCAGGACAGCCAAGGATACACAGAGAAACCCTGTCTTGAAAAACCAAAAAAAACAAAAAAAACATCTTTAAATGCCATATTCTGCAGATCTCTTGAGGTTTTTGAAGACTACCTATATATCTCCTTATATTTGGATAAGCACATGTTGCTTGTCTCTTAGCAACTTGATGTCTGAATAACTTAGAAAATAACTGTGATAGATTGCCCTTGTACCTAATAAAATGACATCCTTGAATGACTTAATTTGCATTTCTTAATTATCTTAAGCAGTTTATGACAGTTGCTAACAAAAGGCCAAAACTTCACATTTCATTTTTAAGCATTACCTAGATACAATACCTTAAAAATAGTTAACCTTAATTTTGTATCAATATACAAAGATCAATACCAATTTAGCCAAATGTAATCTTAATTTTGTATCAATATACAAAGAGATGAGCATATTCAATAATCTGTCCCTTTTTCTTTATCATTCCTATGTCTATATCCCGTTTTTTTTCTCAAGCCTTTTCACCCCTACATAGGAGAGAAAGAAGGATACAGAGAAAAAGAGAGAAATCCCTGGGTCTAACCTCCAAAACCTATTTAACAAGACCATTTAACAGCTTGTAATCTCTCCCCCTAAATAAACAAGTATCTATAACCCACCAAATGACCAAAGGGGGGAAAATCACCCACCCTGCCTTCTGGAGATGGGATGTCACTCTCTTAAAATGACTTCCTGCTGATTTGGGACTTAGTAAACATGTTTGGGGCCCAAATAAGAATGGAAAAATAGTTAAGCACGTTAATAGAATCATTTGATGTTCAGTCCTTTTGTGCTCAGCTATTTAAATGTCCTAAGAAGTTTGTAGACAGAGGCTAATTTTTTATGTCAGGCAACCAGAGCCTGACAACTTGAACTTAATTTCACCTTATGATTAAATGAAGACTAAAGACAAAAATGGCTGCAGGTATGCTAAGAACTGAAGCAGGTCTCTGTAGAGAAGCCTTAGTTATGCTAAAGTATGAAGTAGTCTTTTGCAGAGGGGCTATTGTTTTGCCAGGTTCTCAAGACGCCAAAGACCACCTAGGAGCCAACCCCAATGTAAATACATGAGGGCTGTTAATTTAAGCTCAGAGTTTGGACTCTCAACACTCACTGACACAGCAGTTTGAGTTGAGAGGCCCCAGACCCAAAAGTACAGACTTCATATAAAGACTCAGACAAAGAAGTAGGTTCTTACCATATGATTGGATGACATTTGGGTAACTAGTCATGTCCATTTCTGATTGATTGGCTTGTTGTTACTGTCTAACCAGCTGAGGTCAGCTTGACCATCAGAAAGTTTGTTTAGACTTTTTGGATGCTTTCTCAGAGTGAGCTGTCTGGTGATGATGAGGGAACACCCCAGAATACAAGGTTGGGTACATTTTGTTGTTGTTCTGGAACTGGAGGTCAGCTCTGAGTCAAACTTAATACAAAATGGAATCTTTTTTCAAGATGGATTCAGTCAGGCTCCACATCTCCCCCTTTCTCTAGGTCATAGAGAGACCCAATCATGGGTCTTTAAAACCATGTCAGTCATCTATCTCCGACAAAAGTTCAAAGGACTATAAGCATTAATCATATAAGGGGCATAAAGCATAACCAGGAGAAACAGAACAAGGGCCCAAGAGTGTGTCAGTTTTCATTATAGAAATAGATATCTACTTGTAGCCTATGTAAGGGAGTTCCTTTTGACATAGCATTTCAGCCTGTTACGTGGGACAATGGACGACATACTCTCTTCTGGAACTACTTCCAGCTGACATTAGGACATTGTCATCGGGGCTCAGAGAGGCTGAAATGCTAGTGAAAGGCTGGGCAATGGGGCAGTTATCAGAAGCATCTGATTAGTCTATTGATCCAGGTGAAGGACAGGGAGTAATCATATTGGTTGAACTGGTTCACATCAGCTTCCAGGAAGTCCAGGGCTTAGCAGCCTGCAGTCCACAGGTGATCTCAGGATAGAGTCTCAGCCAGGTGAGAAACTGCTGAGACAAACCTAGACTGGGAACAGAAGTTAAAACTGTTTACTAATTGGGGAAGGTAAGGAACCCCATGACCAAGGGGAAAATCTCATTTTAAGAACAGGCAGTTGTACGTATCTGGAATCCTATTTGATCTGAGGCTGGTGGATCCAGGATTTATGACTAGATCTCAGAAGGATAACATGACAGAAACTTGAAAAACAACTTTGAATTATTAGCATGAACAATTTTTAAACCAAAGAAGATTTAAAATCTTAAACTTGTGGCTAATTATTTAGTAACAACAATTTATTGGAACTTTAACAGTAGCATAGCAAGGGGAAGAAGCTAACTGTTTTCTGAGTCTGGTAACAAGGCAGACTGAGAAGGCATCTGAAGCCTTGGTTTTTGTTGTTAAATTGTTAAATCTTATTATTATAGTCTTTAGACTCATCAGGGATCTGAAAACAATAAATATCATCTGAGTAAGCAAGATCAATCAACTTTCAAATCTATATAAAAAAAAAATAAGAGTCTTTACCTTGACAGCCATCCCATTGTTCTTCTGTGTCTGTGGGGCATCCATCTTTGGCCACCAGTACCAAGGTATGACAGACTTTTTGTGAGACAGGAATTATGAAGGACCACTTACCTTGTCTTGGCAAAGTTCAGTAGTCGACTTCTCCAGCTGTGTCCAGCACATTCAGCTTGGACAGTAGGCTGTCTGCTGTTGAAGCAAAGTGCAGACTAGCCCAATGTCCAGCTTTGTCATACTTAAAGCAAGTCTCAGGTGGAGTGCTTCTGTGCCCATTGTCTTCTTTGGAGGAAACTAGGAATTCTGTCAGGAGCTGACATGTTTATCATAAAAAGCTTTTTGTATTAAATATTTAAATGTCGTGTTCTGCAGGTCTCTGAGGTGTTTGAGGACCATCATATCTATCTAAGATGGATCTTGTTTCTAGTTAGTTACTTTCTGTTTGACTGTGAAAGCCTGTATAAAGCTTAATCTCATATGCATAACTTCTTGGCATAACTGCAAATAAGGTGACTATCAGCTTGTAAAACATGAGATTTATTGGTTTCTTGGTCTAAAAAGAGGCTACACTTAATCCCAGCACTTGGGAGGCAGAGGCAGGTGGATCTTTGCAAGTTCGAGGCCAGCCTGGTCTACAAAGTGAGTCTAAGACAGCCAGGGCTACACAGAGAAACCCTGTCTCAAAAAAGCCAAAAAAAAAAAAGAGGGTACAGTAATGAATGGAGAAAGAGGGTACAGTAATGAACGGAGACCATCAAAACCAAGAAACTCCATAAATGTAACAAAACCATAAGTTTGATTGACTGTCAGCCTGCAAACCCATATCTATAAGATATCTTTAACCATTTTTTGTCATCTTTTAACCTTTTTCCCACTTTAGTAACTTGTATTTACCAAACCTTAACATCTTTTCATAGTAACTTGCACTTACCAAACCTTAACATCTTTTCATATTCCTAGACATCTTTCTAGAAGCTTTCTTTTATATCTTGCATTTACACCCTCAGACCCTTACAACTTGCTTAAGCTTTTCACCTCTTCTTTCTGGTGGGGACCCCAATGATCCCTGACTTCTTTTTTCTTTCTTTTTTATATCTATTTCTGTTTAAATAATTAATTATGTAGGTGTACTCAAACAGCAGACATTCTGAACAATTTTTCATTCCCAATTACAAAGCATAATTAAATCTAAGCCGTGTTTTCTCTGACATACATATGTTTTCATGGCCAAAACTTTATTTATATCAACATCCTCCAGCCAACTTTCTTTTTATCTTTGTTACATTTTTCAGCAGGCAAACTTTGTAGTGCTTGTCCTTATGGGACCCTTTTTATCTTTCCTGATGGTAGCAAACCTCTCTTAGCCTGTCTAGTTTTCATTTCTGCCTCTAGGGAGGAGGGGTGACCCCATAACTTACCCAGCTCAAGGCAGCTTTTACCTTAGGAAGTCTTTTCCATTAGCTGACAATTGGAATTTCGGAGCTACCCTGGTGGAGAGGAGGGCCTTGTCCCTTCATAAAGATTTTGGCAGGGGAAGATCAGCGAATCCCCATTTCTTTCTCCATTTTGCCCAGGCGCAGATGGCAGGAGAAGGGAGATCAATCTCAATGTGACAGCCAAGGTATAAGGCTATTTCCATAGATTCAGAGAAAGACACAGATTAAAAACATATAAACAAGAAGACAAACATAAAACCAGCACACAACAACTGGCCAGGCAGATCCTGAACAAGCCTGGAACATCAGCCCATATCAGTCTGAGACCATAACAAGGAAACAATCACATAGATTATACAGTGTACAGCACAACAGTGAGACAGTGTCAAGTTCGATCCAACAACCCACTAGGACAGACCAGTTCCTGTTTCCCCACTGCCACTTGGAATCCAGGCAAGAAGGGAGGCACCTCATCCCCCTTCTTTCTCAGAGAGAGCTGGAGCATCCTCCAGGCTCCTGTGACTGGAAGGATAACAGGCACGTCTGCCCTACTGCTCGATAGTTGCCTGAATTATCTGACACAGAAACCAGAAACTGAGTACGTTATCTGACATGTACAAACCCAGAACACGCACCACATGCATTCCAATTGTGCGTTATCTGACACGCACAAACCAGAGTATTTCTGAACTCAGCAAACCAAGAATAAAACCGAAAGTAAGGCAACAGAAGCCAAACCATAGAACACAAACAAAAACAAATGGTCTCACCAACAATAAATCAATCCAGACTTTCATGCAGATCCTGAAAACAAGCCAAACTTGAACTTTCCATAAAAAAAAAAAAAAAAACAGAGACAAGCAGTCTCACACACAACATAGACAGAGAGTTAGACTAGACAAAAAATGAGCTCATACCTCCATCTCGGGGTCTTTTCTGGTGACTCAGGGTCCCCAAGATCTTGGTGGGACCTCCAAATGTAAAGGTCAATACCAGTCTACTGGAAATTCAGGAATGGTGCCATGGTTTTCACAAGTACAGAGACAGACACACATAGAGACACAGTAGCTTACTGGCCACTTTGAACTCTCCGGGCAGGAGTCCTGGTGACCTTGGGGATCCCGGATGAGCCCCCAAATGTTTTGCCTGGTTCTTGAGACCCCAAAGACTACCCAGGAGCCAACTCCGATGTAAATACATGAGGGTTGTTTATTCAACCTCAGAGTTTGGACTCTCAACACTCACTGACACAGCAGTTTGAGTTGAGAGCCCCCAGACCCAAAAGTACAGAGTTTATATAGAGACTCAGATAAAGAAGCAGGTTCTTTACCATATGATTGGATGACATTTGGGTAACTAGTCCTGTCCATTTCTGATTGGCTCGTTGTTACTGACTAACCAGCTGCGGTCAGCTTGACCATCAGAAAGTTTGTTTAGACTTTTTGGGTGCTTCTCAGAGTGCTGTCTGGTGATGATGAGGGAACACCCCAGAATACAAGGTCAGGTACATTTTGTTGTTGTTCTGGAACTGGAGGTCAGCTTTGAGTCAAACTTAATACAAGATGGAATCTTTTTTCAAGATGGATTCAGTCAGGCCCACAGCTATAATTATGTTAAAAACTTAAGTAGGTTTCATTAGGTTTTCCCACCTCTAGCTCTCAAGTGCTGGGGTTACAGGTTTATGTGACTTGTCTTGGTTTTTTGCTAAGCAATGCTGAAGAACAAATGCGGTGCTTCATGCATTCAAGCCAGGCACTCTGCAATGGAGCTCCATCTTCAGCCCTAGGAGAACTGGGATTTCAGTTTTTTGTTTGGTTTTGGGTTTGGTTTTTCATTTGTTGTTTTTCAAGACAGGATTTCTCTATGTAGCCCTGGCCTTCCTAGAATTTTCTCTGTAGACCACACTGGCCTCGACCTCACAAAGATCTGTCTGCCCTTGCTGGGATTAAAGCTGTGCGCCACCACCACCTGGTTAGCTTGTAAGATTTTAAAATTTCTGTTATGGAATGTAGCAGTCTACTTTGGTATGAGTATATCTTTATTCATTTGGGGAGGCATATTCATTTTATAAATCATGCTTTTATGTCATATGATATTTTCTGTAGAAAAATTAATTAAAATAAGTTGGGCACCATTTGTAGAAATAATTAATTAAATTGTTTACCAGTATTTAGATTATCGTTAATTGGCTGGCAGCCATTAATCCTTAACCAGCCATTATAAATGAGCACACAGACACCACATGGATTTTAACAAGCCTTGGCCTGAATTGAGTAATCTTGGCCCACCTAAGCTAGCTCTTATTTCTATTACCCAAATATGACCCCATATGTAACATACATTCTTTGGACTGCCATTCTCTATGCTATGCGGATGTTCCTGGCCATGTGGAATGAGGTTCTTTTTCTAACCCATGGTGTGTGTCCTCCTTCTTCTCCTGGCTGGAATGAATTAATCCTCTGTCTAAAGCACAGGCCTCCTGCTCTAATCTCAGGAAGTCCCACCTTTCTCTGTCTTTGCCCAATCTCAGGCCTCAGCATTTTATTTAACCAATCAGAGTCAATGTAAGTAACAGACAGCAAGCAGGACCAATTAATTAACATTTAGAATGCTTAACACTACACAATCAATTTTCTTGATTTGTCTTTGGCTTGTTAAGTTCTCTCTTCCCTTATCTAGGTATACTTTTAATAGAATTACTCCCTACTTCACCCTCTTTTCTTAGGAGACAAGATATGCAGTCCTGCTGTCCTGGAACTCTGTATAGACCAGGCTGGCCTCCTGCTCACAGAGATCTGTCTGTCTCTGCCTTCTGAGTTTAAGGTGTGCTCCACTATGCCCAGCTTTCACAAATATTAATTTCTAATTTTCTTCCCTTGAGATTCTCTTTGTACAGTTAAATACCTTACATATCTGAATCTATTAATTTCTTCCTGAAAAACAGCTTGGAGCCACATAGTCATGTCCCTACCTATTCAGTGGCCTGCCATAGGAACTACATGGTATCTAGCCAGGCAGTCCAGTCTTTGGTTGGGAATTGCTGGATAGCCTCTGCACACATTGATTCCAGGCTAAGCTTCTTCAGTGAACTCAGAAGCTGGTAGAGTCCACTCACTCTGGACTTCCTCCTTGGCCTCAGCAGCAGCATGCTCATTTCAATATTTCCAGAATCTCTGTAGACCTTACCCTGGAGTTCCTGTGAGAGCCACTGGGCTGGTGGCCAGTTATGTGATCAGTCACTAACCAGAGAACATGGCTCCCAGAGTGCTGTCTGGATCTGGTTACCGAAAGTCCTGGGAATGAGGCAGTCAGTAATTGGATCAGCAAACTTGAGCACAGCCCACTGGCCAGTGTCTCTATTAGATGATGCTGAGGTCAAGTCAACAGGGCTTTTGATATCATTGGCACAAGCTGTCAGCTTTCCCAGGTCTGTGGTGATTATTACGAAAATATTTCTAAAGTTCTAAGTGACTGGAACTTTTGCTGGGCCTCATAGTCAGAGTTAATACACTTCAGGTTCACTTACGTCTGCTGTCCTACTGTGCACTCAACTTGTTTTAATCTGTCTTTACAAGAACTATGTGACAACCTTACATGCCTTGGATTTCCTGTATAATCAGCTTTTACAACCTAGGCATACAGCAACACATAGCTGTAATTTTAAGTTACGTACTCTTCCATGCCTCTGGCCCACAGTAATACATGTGTTTGTATGTGTGTTATGATCACCATTTGCTAGAAACAGCAAATAGGCTAAAAGTAGTTTTATAAAACAAATGACTACTGTAAGTGCTGGAAGTAGCATTGAGATATTGTGTTTGTTATTATGTTAGTTGGGGGGGGGGAGTCAACAGAGAGGTCAGTGACTTCATCCCTTAAAACTCTTATTTCTGTAAAGTATCTCTCATTCCTTCCTTATGTGATGCTTTGCTTTCTGTGTCATTCATTGAGCCAGAACAAGTCCCATTGTTACACATACACAGGTGTAACAGTAAATTTTTATTTATACTTACATAGGTATTAATACTTAACAAATACCTATAAAGTCCCTAAACCTTAAAACTCAAACCCTAATTCTAAAACCTATAATCTAAGAATATCTTAATGCTCAAAATACTCTAATTATCTATAAAAAACAAACACAACACTAACTTAAGTTTCTTTCTTTTTTTTTTTTTTGAGACAAGGCTTCTCTGTGTATCCTTGACTGTTCTGGACTCACTTTGTAGACTAGGCTGGCCTTGAACTCACAGAGATCCACCTGCCTCTGCCTCCCGAGTGCTGGGATTAAAGGCGTGTGCCACCATGCCCAGCTAACTTAAGTTTCTTAAAAGGATATTAATTCTCTCAGGTTAATTTTTGGCATGGATCTGTACTGGTGGCTGGTTCCACCAAGTCTTTCAATCTTAAAGTCTGTAAGATCTTAGGATCTTTAAGATCGTCAGATCTTAAGGCCAGTTTATAAATTTGATCTGTTTTGACCATTGAAGTGAGGCAGCCTTTTAATCAGCCAAGAATTACCTCTATGGTCCAAGGGCCCAATTATTTGCAAGATGAAAAGTTTCTTGGGCTCACCTTCCGATGCTCTGGGGTTTCAAGAACTCCGCTCCAGTGTTTTGGCCGTCTGTCTGATGCTCTGAGGCCAGCATTCTGGAGCACCAGGGAGGGTCTGCCTTTACTTTATCCACTAGTGTGGATTCCTGGCAGGTCAGCACAAAAATGGTGATGAGCAGCGGAGAATGATGAAATCTCTCGGCATGTGTCAGCAGAGGAAGACAAGGAGGAAGGAGGGGTTGAGGCTGCATGGGCTTCCGATTTTAAGTCCCTTATGTCTTAATGTGTCGTAATGATATTAGCATGAATTCCAGCCTTTCGTTGCCATAGTTCCTGGTGGGCTTTCAAAGGTACGCCTCTCCAACAGTGCCCACAGTCCCACGATCATGGGCTCTTGGCAGGCTTTCAAGGTACACACTTCAATGATGATCACATGCAGATGTAATTGGTAATTGGATCTGCTCATACCTTTTACCTGAGACACCTAACTCCAAAATCTCTAGGCTGGCAGATGCCACACTACTTCACTAACCCCACCACACACAGGACAGGAAAGGACAGAACCCCAAGACAATATTCAGGCTGGCACAAATTCAGATTTGTACACACACAGGAATAACAGAAGACACAGGGAGAGCAAAGTAGAGAATTCAAATCTGGGCTTCCTCTTGGTTAGATGACACCCAAAGTGCTTTGATCTCTGTCTTTAATGTGACACCAACATATTATTGGTGGCTCTGAGTTTATTATCAATGTGTTCAAACTGACTGGACAGGTCCTCTTCAAATTTAGAGTGTAGACACCATCATTTGTTCTTTTTAGATGTACTGATTCATCTGGAAGTCAAGCTTGGTGCCACTTCAGTGGGTTCCTGTTGCAAGGAATTTGAGGACATCTTCCTCCTTTTGCAGGATATCAAGGGCTCTAGACATTGTGTGAAGGTTTTCATTTAAAGTATAACATGAATCAAGAACAAAGCTACTGTGTAAACTCCTCTTTGGGCAGTGCAGAAAAAATGTGTTTTGTTTTTGTTTAAAGCCAGGTCTTGCTAAAATACCAAATCCTCCTAATCCTAATAGAATAGCTGGGATTTCAGGCCTTCACCATCACGCCTGGCTAGTTATTGGTTTTCCAGTACAAATTTATTATAATGAAAACAAAAAATTCCTTCTAGGAAGTTGCTGTGCCTAGGGAGATGGTTCGGCTGGTAACATTTACATGTAAATATTTGGCCTATGTTCTAATCTCTAGTGCTTTTATAATGTGGCAGCGTGCACCAGTAACCTATCCCTGGGGAGGCAGGGAGAGACAAGAGGATCCCTGGGACTCACTGCCCAGCTAGTCCTGCCAATCAGTGAGCTCCAGGCTCAGGCAGAGAGGCACAGGAAAGTGGATCTGTGAGTTCAAGGCCAGCCTGAACAAAGCAGTTCCAGTACAGCCAAAGCTACATAGACAGTTCCACAATGTTGGACCTAGGGATCAAAATCAAGACATCAGGCCTCACCCCCTGAGCCATCCCACCTGCTCCCACAACACTTTTTAAGAGTTTTTTTTAATTTTTTTTTAGATAGGTTTTCTCTGTGTAGCCCTGGGTGTCCTGAATTCACTTTGTAGCCCAGGCTAGCCTTGAACTCACAGACATCTGTAGCATGGTGGCTTTTATTATATTTATCATATTATTCACTCTACGTAATTTTACTGTACTTAATACCTCTTCTTCCCTTCCAATCCCCCAACACTATGCGGGAGAGAAAGAAGATTAGAGGGGGAAGGGAGCATAGGTCTCTTTAGGCTACTTCTTGCTGATGAGGGTTGTTGGGTTCTTTGGGGGTAATACCAGTCTCAGTAGTCACAATATCCAAAAGTCCAACAAACCAGGAACCAGCAGCAGGGAGAACAGCAGCCTCTTTCTTCTTTGAAGGGCCCCTTTCTCTTCAGGGCTCTCTTCTTCATTGCCCTCTCTTCTGTCCAGGGCTCTCTTTTTGTCCCCTCTCTCAAGTCCAGCTGAGTTAAAACTTTCTTAGCTGACTAAGCTATGCCCCTGCTAGCTCACGAGGCAGTTAATACTTTACCCCTGTGGTCTTAACTTAAGCAGCCTCACACCTGGATTAAACAAAAACATTCTCATAACTGGTTTTTTTTTTTTTTTTTGGTTTTTCGAGACAGGGTTTCTCTGTGTATCCTTGGCTGTCCTGGACTCACTTTGTAGACCAGGCTGGCCTCAAACTCACAAAGATCCGCCTGCCTCTGCCTCCCAAGTGCTGGGATTAAAGGCGTGCGCCACCACCACCCGGCACTCATAACTGGTTTTTTAAAGAAAACTTTCACCACAGAGATCTGCCTGCCTTTGCCTCCTGAGTGCTGGTATTAAAGGCACATGCCACCATGCCCTGTTTTTTAGAATGGTGGTTGTTGTTATTTTATTTTGAGATAACTGTAGACCCACATGCAGGGTATTCTTTTTTTAATTTTGAGATTGTAATTTTATTACAATATTTCTCCCATTTTTCCCTCCCTTGAATCCCTTCCCCCCCAATGTGCACCTTCCTTTTCTCTTTCAAACTCATGGCCTCTCTTTTTCATCAATTGTTATTGCATACATACACGTATTTGTGCATATATATAATACATGCACATTTACATGTGTTTGTATGTGTGTGTATATTCCTCACTATAACCTACTGAGTCCATAAAATGTTACTAGTATGAATGCTTTCAGGGATGACCATTTGCAGTGGACAAACAATTGGTGTGCTCTTCCCTGGGGAGGACCACCTCTCCCACTTCCAGCTTTCCTCAGTTATCTATAGTTCTGTGTGGGTTGAGGCCTTGTGGGATTTTCCCTAAACAGTCTGGCACCACATGCAGTTTTCATAAACAATACAGATAGCTCAGCACTTAACTGCAAGTATTGCTCTTGTGTAGAATCTAGGTTCAATTCCCAGAACTCACATCAGGCTGGTCAAAATTACCTGTAACTCCAGTTCTGGAGCATCCAGTGCATCTTGAGGGCAGATACTCGAATGTGCATATATCACATACATATACAGGTAATTAGAAAATAAAGCACATGATACAGGGCTGGTGAGATGGCTCAGAGATTAAGAGCACTGGCTGCTCTTCTAGAGGTAATGAGTTCAATTCCCAGCAACCACATGGTGACTCACAACCATCCATAATGGGATCGATCCAGTGTCCTCTTCTGACCTGCATGCATACATGCAGAATACTGTATACATAATAAATAAATAAATAAATCTTTTTTTAAAAGTACATGCATACTGTTCTTGCAGAAGCCAATTTGGTTCTCAGAACTCATATCAGGCAGCTCACAATGTCCTGTAACTCTAGGTCCAACACCTAATCTGGACACCAGGAACACTGTACTCAAGTGCCCCCCCCCACACAGATACACACACACACACACACACACACACACACACACACACACACACACGTATACACACATTAAAAAAAAATATATATATATTTTAGGTTTTTCGAGACAGGGTTTCTCTGTGTATCCATGACTGTCCTGGACTCACTTTGTAGACCAGGCTTGCCTTGAACTCACAGAGATCCGCCTGCTTCTGCCTCCCAAGTGCTGGGATTAAAGGCATGTGCCACCACCACCCAGCCCCAAAATAAAATATTTTTAATGACACAGAGATTTCATGTACCCTTTACCCAGTTTCTCCTGGTGCCAACAGGTGGCAGACTTTCCTGCAACCTGCTTGGAAGACTGTAGACAGGCTAGCCACAAACAATCATTGATCCTCCTGCCTCCTGTGTTGCAAAATATATGATCATATTGTGAACTGAAAAATCTGTGTATAATTATGGGATGGTTCAGCCTTTACTCCTAGAGCTTTCTGTTTATGGTAAACAGATGGTTATGGTGTGGCTCACCTCTAAACACACACCTTTAATCCAAGAGCTTTCTGTACTCAAGATTAAATAAAGTTAACCCTAGGTCAAGAGGCAGAGCAACAAATCAATTGATGCCAGGTGTGGTGGCACATGCCTTTGATCCCAGCACTAGGGAAGCAGAGCCAGGTGGATGTCTGTGAGTTCGAGGCTAGCCTGGTCTACAAATTGAGCCCAAGACACTCAAGACTACACAGAGAAACCCTGGTGAGAAAAACCAAAACAAGAAAGAAAGAAAAAAAGATGGGGTTGGAGAGATGGCTCAGCAGTTAAGAGCACTGGCTGTTCTTCCAAAGGACCTGGGGGTTCAAATCCCAGCACCATATGGCAGTTCACAGCTGTCTGTAATGGCTGGCTGTGGTGGCACATGCCTCTAATCCCAGCACTCAAGAGGCAGAGGCAGGTGAATCTCTGTGAGTTCAAGGCCAACCTGGTCTACAAAGTGAGTCCAGGACAGCCAAGGATACACAGAGAAACCCTGTCTTGAAACACACCCCCCCCAAAAAAAAAAAAAAAGAAAAAGAAAAAAGAAATCAGCTGACTGGGATTAAACAGAAAGGAGGGACATTGAGCTGAGGGTATTTGAGACAGTGTGCAGGAATTAAGAGTTCCTTCAGGATCCTTCAGAGGATTCCTTTGTGTTTGTTCCTTCAGGGACAAAACTTCCTTTAGAAGTTTTCTCCTTTGGAGTTCTTTCTCTTTCAGGCTAGTTCTTCTTTCGGAGTTCTTCCTTTGGGCTTTTTCCTTCAGGGTTTTTTCATTCTAGGCTTCTTCCTCTAGGTTCTTCTGGGCTTTTTAGCTCAGGGCTTTTGGCTGAGACTGTGGTGGAAGAGGAACGTCAGCTGGGTGCTTTCTCTTCCTCTCTGAGCTAGCAGGTTTTCATCCCAGCATCTGGCTTCTGAGTCTTCAGTGGTAAAATAGTATGACTGGGATATTTTAGTAGTTTAGTTTTGGTTTCTGTTTTTTAAAGAATATTCCTGAGTGCTAGGATTGAAGTCACACACCACTGACTATTTGTGACCATATTTTGCCCATTTTCTTTTTTTTTTTTTTATTTTATTTATTTTTTTTTAAACATTTATTTATTTATTTATTATGTATACAGTATTTGCTCTACATATATGCCCGGGCAGATCTCAATGTAGATGGCTGTGAGCCACCATGTGGTTGCTGGGAATTGAACTCAGGACCTTGGGAAGAACAGCCAGTGCTCTTAACCTCTGAGCCACCTCTCCAGCCCTATTTTTCCCATTTTCTAACTGGATGTATTAACAAACTTTAAGAATAGTTTTCATGAGCTGGAGAAGATAGATAGCTTGGTGGTTAAGAGCACTGGCTGCTCTTCCAAAGGTTCCAGGTTCAAATCCCAGTACCCACATGGCCATTCATAGCTGTCTGAATTGCCGGGTGTGGTGGTGCATGCCTTTAATCCCGGCACTCGGGATGTAGAGGGAGGTGAATCTCTGTGAGTTTAAGGCGAGCCTGGTCTACAAAGTGAGTACAGGAGAGCCAGGGATACACAGAGAAACCTTATCTTGAAAAACTAAAAAAAAAAAAGTTTCCATTTGTAGAAAATCTGTGAGAATATAGAGTTCTAATTCACATCTAACCCAATTCCATTGTAGTGACATCTTTAAGGGATACTTATAATGGCCATCCTTGGTATTTACCTGATAATCTTTATTTTTTTCTTTCAAGATTCCATGCAGTTTATCATATTCCATTTAGTCATCATGTCTCCTTAAGTGTGGTAGAAGTTAGGTCGTTTTTTAGTGAAATTAATAGACAGTTCAGTTCAGCATCTGGTAGCTCATAGGAATTTTGGACCCGCAAAACTGGTGTCCTTTAAGGTTACCAAGATGAAAACATGGACTGCCCTGTTGAAGGGGTGTGACTAAGAAACCATGAAAGCTGGCAAGCCTATCTCTTGACATGTAAAAACTCCTTGCTTCAACTGCAGACAGACTGCTGTCCAAAAAGGACAAAACTTGGTAGCAGGGAAGTCGACAGCCTAGCTCTGCCAAGACAGGGTAGGTTAGTCCTTCACAATCCCTGCTCTACAATAAATGTCTGTCAGAGAAACAGGACCAAAAGGCTGAAGACTGATGCTGGAATGTATGGAGAGAAAATGGGAACTGTCCAGGTAGTCACTGGTTTGTCATTTCTTAGTATTGGAAGCTGCAGGCCCTGCACTTCCTATACAATCAGATATATTTATCCTTCTCAGCTCTCTGAGGTGGTTGAAGAATAGACAGCTTGAGTCTCATAGCTAAATTTTGAGTTGTTTAGGAATCAAGAGGGCGTTCTAGATCTAAGAAGATGGTTATAATAGTGATGCAAGTTAGTATGAAAACTAAGTCAGTTATAGAACTTTAAACTCATGGAGATGGTTAGAAGGTAGAAGGTTAAAGTCAGGGGCCAAATATGTATGAACTGGACATTGGGAAGGTATACCGGGCCATTTAACTCTCATAAATGTGGCATATTTAATTCTGCTGTTATGTATAGAATTTACTGTTATAAGAGAAAGAACCATTTGTTGGAATGAAAAGAGAAGCTGTTGGGGGGGGAAGAGGGTGGAAGGGTGGGACAGGAAGGGGGAATAGGGAAGGGTTTGCGACTGAGATGTAACTTGAAAAAAAAATAAAGTACTTATAAAAAAAAAAAAAGAAACCATGAAAGCCTCTAAGACTGTTGGTTACCACGGCAACGAGAGTGCTGGAAGATCTTGAGAGACTTTGGACCCTCAGCCGAGGATCGTGAGATTAGACTATTTATAAGCCAGAGACTCCACGTGGTCACCCCTCTTGCTCCTGCCCCCACTGACTGAAAATTCATGGTGGGGAAGTGCACAACAAGGTAGCCATTAACCTAAATTACATAGAACCTGATGAGAAGAGTCTTTAAAAGCATCTGACTTGGGGCCCTGAAGTGCCGAAAGGGCAAAGAGGTAAGCAAACTTTGGAAGCCACTTGGGGTTGCAAAATTTAAGATGCCTGCCTCAATTTGGTGTTTGGAACAGACTTTATAAACTGGCTACACTTTGGTGGTTGTAATTGTAGGCCTAATGCAGCCACCTCAGCTGCAATCCAAGTGGCTGTGGCAACGATTCATCAAAATGGTCGTCCCCCCCCCCCAAGTGTCAGTAAAGTCCCTGAGGAGCATGCCACAAAAGCATACTGCCAGGGCTGTCAGCGCCCCCTTTCCCACCCCAGCCTGTGGGCCTGGGACAGTCAAAATGGCGGTTCCTGCATCAACTGTCGGAATGGCGGGCTGCCGACTAGGGGAACCGTCCACGGTGATGACGACATCTTTCCTTCCTCTGCCCTCTGTCTAGGGAGCTGTCTACCCAGATGACATCTTTCCTGCCTCAGCCTACAACCATCAAGAGGATTGTCTGCAGAGGCAGTACCTCCTCTCCAGTATCTGTCAGCCACTCATGCTTCGGGCAAAGAAAGTGACCAAGCCTCTACCTGAGGAATCCCAGCAGTCAGGCCCCACTGCTTCCAGTTTTGCCACTGGACTCCTCCTAAATCTTTCCCTGGGTGTCCCCTCTTCAGCCCTCACTCCCCTGGGTAACATCCCCTGTGATCCCTGAAAGGGGTGCTTGTATCTTCAGGCTGTGCTGCTGGCCCTCTATATCTCCAGACAGCAACACCTCAGGACTCCAGAGCTGCTGAGGCGAAATCTCCACATCTCTGGGACCTGAGATCAGATGCCTGAAAAAACACAGGGAAGCTGGAGCCAGCAACACATGAGTCTTCAGTTAGGGCTGCTGCTGACAGGGAACTCAGGGGGAGGGAGGCCTGTCTGTGAGCTCTGTGGCCATCTCTGTGGCAACAATGTATAAACTAGCCTTTCTCCCGAAGCAGAGAGCTTTACATGGTCTGTCACTGCCAGACAGGGTCCAGGACTAGGAATCTGACCCCTTCAGTATAAATTCACAGTTTAGTTAAGGAAAGTTTGTTTTGTTTATCTTGGAGTTCAAGTTTGTGTAAATCCCCTAAGGCCTGAGTTAGTAGGCCCTTCTCCCACACCTCTTTGTCAGAATGGCAGTTTCAACCTCTAATTGTCACAAAGGCCATCTCCAGTCCTGCAATGGGGCTCCTCCCATATTTATGCTAATTTTAGGTGAAAAGTCTGAACAAAACCCCACCAATCCCTAAACTCCCCCAAGCTCAGGACTTGAAGGCCACCAATCCTCACTCTGGAAATCCCTGCCCTAGAAAGCCCCACCCCCAAAACGCCTATATAAGCCCTGAACTTTTCTCAATTCCCTGCTGTCCTCTCCCTGGGGCAGGGGCAGCCACACTCTGGATTCATCCCTCCTCACACTCCAATAAATCTCTCCTATGACATTTACTCTGGGCTGAGACTTTCAATTGGGAAGAAGCAAATAAGCCAAGAAGCAATGAAGAAAAGAAGCAAAGGAGCAGGGCTCTGGATCCAATGCTCCTCAGCTCAGCTGGGGTTGAGGAAACTCTCCCCTGTGAGCTGTAACATGTCTGCTGAGGAAGCCTCCTCTCAGAGCTGTGTGGTTCCTGGGCTCCCAAGTCTTGGGATAATACTGTTCCACTGGGACACTGTCCCACCTAAAGGAGCTGTGTGGTTCCTGGGTTCATACTGTCCCAGGATACCTTCCTCAGAGCTGTAACACTTTCACTGGGTATACCCTCTCCCCTCAGAACTGTGTGGTTCCTGGGCTCATGAGTCTCAGGATACCTTCCTGTCCATGCAGGCCCAAAATGCTAACAGTAATAAACTGGCCTTACGAACTGGCAAAGCAAGGCCCAACAGACTTTAAGTTTAAAAGATACTGCTATTGGGACAGCTGTAAATCAACTCAACAGACTTTAAGTTTAAAAGATACAACCTGATGGGACTGCCGTAAACCAAGTCACCCTACATGGACCTACACTAAGAATATTATCTTTTTAAGAAAGCTAAAATAAGCCGGGCGGTGGTGGCGCACGCCTTTAATCCCAGCACTTGGGAG
>CAJQZJ010032761.1:4693012-4708135 GCA_907164525.1 Lophiomys imhausi
TTTTTTTCAAGACAGGGTGTCTCTGTGTAACAGCTCTGGCTGTCCTTGATTTGTAGACTAATCCTGCTTCTGCCTCCCAAGTGCTGGGATTAAAGGCATGCACCACGCCGCATGGTATGTGCTAACTACTTTTGTGTTCCAAGTTCAGAGTGAGCACATGCAATAACTAGAGTTCACAAAGTGGGACCCCTGGATGATGGAGATTTTGGAGGTGCTTCCAAGAGTAAAAAAAGCAAAACTATTTTCATGAAGCCATGAGGATTACAAGTTCAAGGTCATGGTCCTCTTTGGCTACGTAGTGAGTTTGAGGCCAGTCTGGAATACCTAAGATCCTATCTCAAAAGAAAATAATTAACTATTTTAAAATGAAAGAAATAATGAAGAAAACTCACAAGTCTAAGATAGACTGATGAATTTTAATGGTATCAGGATATGAACAATTCATTAATATGTTTTCAGATTCCAAATCACAACTTACTATTGAGAAGCATCATTTTTGGAGCTAGGTGTATAGCTCAGAGGCAGAGCT
The DNA here is from genome assembly GCA_907164525.1 of Lophiomys imhausi. NCBI lineage: Eukaryota > Metazoa > Chordata > Mammalia > Rodentia > Muridae > Lophiomys > Lophiomys imhausi. Next base: position 4,693,542 of record CAJQZJ010032761.1, read on the forward strand.
CTTGCCTAGGATACCCAAGGCTCTGAAATTGATCTCTGGCACTGGAAAAAAAAAAAAAGGTCTAGCGCCTGAAGAGCCGTCTCAGCAGTTAAGAGCATTTGTACCTCTTGCAGAGGATCAGGGTGTGGCTCACAGCACCATAACTTCAGTTCCAGGGGATCTGATGGCTCCTGACTTTCACAGGCACCAGGCAAACATATGATGTACAATCATACATGGAGGCAAAGCACTCATACACACAAAGTAAAATGTAAGACATATTTTAAACGCCAGTGTTAATGACACACATAAATAAATTGGGGCTTGTGGTGAGGCCTAGAGTGAACGCCTAGCATAGACAATCCCTCGGACAAGTCGTCGATCCCCAAGACCCATAAGGTGAAAGAAAAACTGTCTCCACCAAGTTGTCCTCTGACCTCCAGACATGTAGCAGCACATGCATCACACACACACACACACACACACACACACACACACAAATATACATAAATGTAATAAATTTTAAAGGTTGGAGGCCAAAATGGGGGGGGGCGCTATATAGCAAGACCATCTCAAAGCAAAGCAAAACACACACACACACACAAAAGGGTGTTAGGTAAACATGTGGATATTTGTGTGTAGCTCTGGATTTGCAGAGAACATGGTGTGTGTGTGTGTGTGTGTGTGTGTGTGTGTGTGTGTGTGTGTTTATCCGCGTTCGATCCCTCGGCTTCTGAAAAAAAAAAATTCCGAGCCAAGCATCGTGCCTTTCCTTTCTGTGGCACCTGCTAGCCAGGCGCTTCACCAACAAAGCAGCATCCCCAGCCCAGCCAGTCATTCCATTACATCACCTAGGACATAAATACCTCATTTGCTGCGCTGCTCTGGCGGGTCCTGAAACGTCATCTCCACTGGCTCCTCCCTCGAAGCCTCAGTCCCGCGATTGCCCGGCGCGTGCCCGGCGCCGCCAGCGCGTGCCCGGCGCGTGCCCGGAGCCCGACGCCGGCCCGCAGACGGAGCCACCTCTCGCGTGAGGCCGCACATCTCGCGACACTTCGGCGGGTCCTCCTGCGCCTCCGGCTGCTGTCCGACTGAGCCGACGCCGCTGGGCGCGCTGCTCGCCGCCCGAGCGCGGTGAAGCCGCCCGTTGTGCAGGATTGGGGCGCGGCCGCAGGCTCCGCCCGCCAGCCCCGCCCGGTCTGGGAGGTCCCTGTGGCGGGGATGTGCCCGGGTTCCATCCGCGAGGGCTGAGAGCACGAGCGGCTGCGCTGACGGGCGAGGCCAGGTCTGCGCGGGCGCCTGGGCCGGGGGAAACCGGGGCGGGGGGGGGGGGGGCCGGGATGGAGGTGTTTCCAAGGTCCGCTGTACCCCAGGACACCCGTGGGCGAGCCGACTCGGCTGCTTTTTGCTGCGGAGACTACATCTGGAATTGGAAGCCCGGAGCTGGTGGCCGGAGCCCGGGAGATGAGGGCAGGCCAAGATCTCAGGCGGATAACGGGAGGTCCGGGGAGCGTTTGCTCCTGAGCTCGGCTTTGCGGTCCGACCGTGCCCGGTGCAGGGATGCTGCTCATCCATCTCCCACCCAGACCTTTGGGTTCTGTTTCGGTGTCTGCCCCGTTAGTCTGCTTGGTGCTTCAGCGTTGGATCGGTGGAAACTTGTCGGTCATCTCTGGTGAAGGGGGCTATTGAGATCACTTGTTACTTTTCACACGAAATTTGGGTGCTGCGTTCCCGTGAGACCCCATGGCTGCAGGCTGTTTCTGATGGAGCATTAGATGTACCACTGAAGGACACTTGGAGAATCAGCCAAAATGGTTCTTGAGGGACTAGTTCTATTTTCTGTACTTTTAAGATTCCAGTAGTTATATAAATGTGTAAGAGAAATGTATAATAGTGTCTGGGGTCTTAAACTTACCTGTTATTATATGATCCAGGATATGGCACATCTGGAAGCTGTAAAATTTTAGCCTTTGGTGCTACGTTTAGGTTGAAAATTGTGGTAAAATATCTTGTTGCAATCAGTTTTGACCGTGTATTTCTTGAAATTTCTGGGTTTGTTAAAGAACATTCCATGGTTAAACATTTTAGTTTTCTATGGAGACCTGGGAGCTCAGTCCAGAATGGGGGAGCCGAACATGTTTCCTGCCCCCAAATAATTTTATATTTTTGTTTTAGATTGTGTTTTAGAATTTGTTGTTTCTTTTCAAGAATGGCCTCCAAAATCGGTTATTTTGTGTGTGGACATTTACAGTGTTAATAGACTCAAAATAATTCTGATAATTTTATTTTGTCTTCCAGAGCGAAATGTCATCAGTGGAATTACACCAGGAGCAGCTGTCTCAGTCAGATCCATCTCCATCACCAAAATCCTGTAGTTCCTTTGAGCTGATAGACATGGATGTTAGCAGCTCGTATGAACCGGTTTCTCCACATTGGTTTTATTGTAAGGTAATAGATTCTAGGGAGATATGGATTCCTTTCAACTCTGAGGATTCACACCAGCTGGAAGAGGCACATAGCTCTGGTAGGAAAAAAAATGGTGACTTTTAACATATTCTAATCTCTCTCTAACTAAGGAGTGATGGCCCTTACTGTGGTTGCTAATTAAATTTTAGAATTTTCCCATTTTTCATCCTTTTAAAACTGTACTAAATTTTTGCATATTTATCCAGTATTTTCTGCATTCTAGTTTGTGTTTTAGTTTTTACTCAGAAAGTATGTGTATAGAGTAAGGTGTCACATTGTAAACTGAACTAACATGTCACTTTTTTTTCCTTATGTAACTAGAATAGTGTTAGTTTTGTATATCATCATGATTATTGTTAATTCACCTTTTGATTGCTCAGGCAAAATCTTTAGAAAAATCTATATATGTATGTTTCTGTTTGAGTGTATGGATGTGTGTGTAAGAGGCATTATTATCTTAGAAAAAGAAAAAACTGTTCAGATAGTATTTTTTTCATTAAAATATAGTTGGTTTGACATACAAAAAGTAGTTCATGAAAAAAAAAGAAAAGAGAATAAAAAGAAAAAGATGTGAACTAAATTGTTTAATATGTAGCCAAGTAGAAACTGTTTACGTTTCATGTGATTGTTTAGACTGTAACTTAAAATTGTGTTTTGGGAGAGCTATCGTGACATACTACACCTCTTTTCTCTTTCATGACATACTACACTTCTTTTCTCTTTCATAATTCTTGATAGGAAAAGATTGTAATGACAGAGTTGTCCCCACGGACGGGGGCAGATATGATGTTCACCTAGGGGAGAGGATGCGGTATGCGGTGTACTGGGATGAACTACCCTCAGAAGTGAGACGGTGCACGTGGTTTTACAAGGGAGACAGAGATAATAAATATGTTCCCTACTCAGAGAGCTTCAGCCAAGTTTTGGAGGTATTCCTCTGCTTTTATTTTACTTACTGTTTTCTTTTTCTTCTAATATATTTGAAACTTCCAGGAAAAATTTGCCTGTTTTTAATGTCACATGTAATTTCTCTTCGCAAGTTAGTTTCAGAGTACAGTTTTTTTTTTTTTTTTTTTGGTTTTTCGAGACAGGGTTTCTCTGTATAACAGCTCTGGTTGTCCTAGACTCACTTTGTAGACCAGGCTGGCCTCGAACTCACAGATATCCGCCTGCCTCTGCCTCCCAAGTGCTGGGATTAAAGGCGTGTGCCACCACCGCCCGGCTCAGAGTACAGTTTTAATTTTAGATTTTAAATTTTATAGAAATTGTATTATGCCTTTTAAATTTAAATGTAGCTGGTTGACGCCTTTAATCCCAGCACTTAGGAGGCAGAGGTAGATAGAGCTCTCAGAGTCTGAGGCTAGCCTGGCCTACGGAATGAGTTCCAGGATAGCCAAAGTTACACATTGAAACCCTGTCTCAAAAAACCAATAAATTAAATAAATGTTTCCCTAATGGTAATTGTTAACATCTAAAATATGACTATAAAAGCAACCTTTTGACATAATTTTTAGAAGTTTTTTTACTTTTTGCTTTTTTGAGACAGGGTTTCTCTTTGTAGTCCTGGCTGTCCTAGACCTTGCTATATAGTCCATCTTGGCCTCAAACTCAGAGAGATCTGCCACCTTCTGCCTCCTGAGTGCTGGTACTAAAGGCATGTGCCATGATGCCTAGCAGTTTTAATTTTTTTTATCTTATTTTAATGAGTTAGTATCTTACCTGCATGTAAGTGTACCATGTGTGTAGTGTCCAAGGAGGCCAGAGGAAGGTATTGAAGCCTGGAACTGGAGTTGTAGATGGTTGTGATGTGTTGTGTGGTTGCTGGGAACTGAACCCAGGTCCTCTAGAAGAGCAGTGCCCTTAACCCCCGACCCATCTCTCTAGCCCCATTTGTATTATTCTTGCTCTGTGAAAGATATGTTTTTCTTGAAATTGAAATAGATTGTTATTAACATATATATGTCAATATGAATAATGATAGAATCCAAAGTAGTGGGGGGGTCTTGTTTGTTTTTAATCTGTTGTCATTTGTTGTTTGTTTGAGATGGGGTGTTTGGTTTGTTTCATTTTGTTTCTTGAGACAGAGTCTCATGTACCCCAGACTGGCCTCAGACTTAACAAGTAGCTGAAGATGGTTACAACTTCTGATATTCCTGCCCCTACCCCCTTGAATGCTGGGATCTATCACTACACCAGGATTTATCCTTTGCTGTGGATAGAATATGGACCTATCTGTATGCTAGGCAAGCACTCTACTAAATAAGCTGCTTTTTTTTTTTTTTTTTTTTTTGAGACAGGGTTTCTCTGTGTAAAGAGCCTGGCTGTTCTGGACTCACTTTGTAGACCAGGCTGGCCTCAAACTCACAGAGATCTGCCTTGCTGAGATTAAAGGCATGAGCTGCCAGCCCAGCTGCTACATCTTTTTAGGACAGGATCTTACTATATATCTCTGTCTGGCCGGAGTTCTAATGAACTGGGAATATAGCTCAGTGGTAAAGAGTGTCTAATATGTGCAAGGCCCTGGTTCCTTCTCTAGCACCACACTGCCAAGAGTTTTAAAATGATTTTTTTTGAGACAGGGTTTCTCTGTGTAGTCCTGGCTGTCTTAGAACTCACTCTGTAGACCAGGCTGGCCTTAAACTCACAGAGATCCGCCTGCCTCTGCCTCCTAAGTGCTGGGATTAAAGGCATGTACCACCACACCCAGCCTAAAATGAATTTGTTAAGTTAGAGAATGATTTTTCTTTCTTTTGGAATTCATTTATAAGTTGAGGTTTAACAAAAAGTTGTTAGAAAGTCTGATATAAAACATATTTTCTTCTAAGGAAACATACATGGTTGCCGTAACTGCGGATGAATGGAAAAAGAAACTAGAATCTCCAAACAGAGAAATTATTGTATTACACAACCCAAAGGTAAAGTGAAATAAAACATGTCACTGAGATTTAGATCAAAGGTTAATATATTACTAAGGAAAACCAATGGATCATTTGTTTTATGGACACCACATAGAATAAACTTTGACATAGTTTATATTGGACTCACTATTATAAAATTTATTAATACTTACAGTCATTATTTACCCTTCAGCTTGTACGTAAGAATTTTCTTCTATATGTGTATGATGTATGTATGTATATAATGTGTGTGTGTATGATATAGGAACAATGTATGTGTAAATGTCAATGTGAGTAAACAACAATGTGCTTCTCCAAGTCAGAGGACAGATTTGAATGTCAGTCCTGTTCTAGTTTAGGACAGAGTTCTTTGTTCTCTGATGTTTATGCCAGGCTAGCTAGCCCACAAGCTTGTTTCTGCCTCTCAGAAACCTGTGCTCTGCCTCCCATCTTAGCCTGTGAGTGCTGGGGTTAAGATTCATGTACTAAGGCTGGGTGTGGTGGCACACACCTTTAATTCCAGCACTCAGGAGGCAGAGACAGGTGAATCTCTGTGAATTCAAGGCCATCCTGGTCCATAGAGTCCAGGACAGCCAGAGATACAAAGAGAAACCCTGTCTCAATAAACAACAACAACAAAAAAACAAAGATTGGTGTGTGCTCCTTTTGTCCAGCATCATATGAGCTTTGGGGTTTTAACTCAGGTCCACAGTATGATAGCAGTGAATGCTTTACCCACTGAGCTGTCTCCCCAACTCTAAGAATTTTTCTTAGAGAAAATTATCTATAAATTATGTAAGCATATTTTTCATTATAGGGATTTTTTTTGAGAGTGTCTCACTATGTAGACTTGGTTGGCCTTGATCTCACTGTGTAGACTGAGCCGACTAAGACTCACAGAAATTCTTGCCTGTGCCTCCCAAGTGCTGGAATTAAGAGCATGCGCCACCACACATGGCCCATGTATGCTACATATATAGTATATTATTGAAAGATCCACTGGTCTAGTGCATTTTCAGGTTTCTCACTGTATGCTATAAAAGTTGCATGTCAAAGCCTCAGGTGAGGTTTAGTTATATGAAAGATGTGTTTCCATCATTTACAGTGTATTAAATTGGAAGGTAATGTAGACTGTATTCTTCTGATATTTTTTATTTAAGCTCATGGTGCATTACCAGCCAATTGCAGGGTCTGATGAATGGGGTTCAACATCCACTGAGCAAGGTCGACCAAGATCAGTAAAAAGAGGAGTTGAGAGCATCCCTGTTGATATTCACTGTGGTAATGTTAATCATTTATTTTTCTTATGTTCTGACATTTGTTTGTTCTTTAAATTGTGGCTTTTTCCTTTGGATTTATGTTACTTTGAGGATTAAAAATGTTCTTTAATCATGTGGGCTTATTCTAAATTAAGACTAACATCACTTCATCTAAGTTTTGTTTTTTGAAGAAGGGTCTCATGTAGGTTAGGGCTGGTCTCAAACTCAATTTATGGCTAAGGATAATCCTAAAGTTTTGATACTCCTATGACCCTCTTGTGCTTGAGAGTACAGGTGTGCCTCACTTTGACCATTTTATGTGATACTGGGATCAAACCTAGGGCTTCCTGGGCATATTAGTGCACATTTGTAATCCCTGGTTCAGCAGAGGCCAGTGGATCTCTCTGAGTTTGATACCAGCCAGCTTGTCTCCATAGTGAGCTCCAGGTCAGCAATGTGACATAGTGAGAGTTGTCTCAAAACAAACATAAAAGCTAGGACTTTGTGTATGCTAGGATTCTACCAGTGAACTACATCTGGGTGATGTGTGCGCATTCAGTGCATGTGTGTGAATGTGCAAGTGCTTATACCCACAAACATGGGTGGGGTGACCAATAGGTGTTCTCTCTCTCCATCTCCATGTTATTCCCTTGAGACAAGCTCTCACTGAACCAGGAAAAAGCTCAGTGTAGATCATTCAGCCTGGCTGACTAATGAGCTCTGAGGAATTGTCCCCACTCTCCAGTGGTGGGTTTGCAATCATGTGCAGCCATGACAGGTTTTTATGTGGGTGCTAGAAGACTCAGGCTCAGGACCTCATGCTCTTGTACTCTTACCATCTGAGCTACCTCCTCAGCTCTGATTTTTGGGTTTTTTCTTTGGTTGTTTAGTTGGTTGGTCTCTGGTCTCTAAACCATTTAGTTCTCAAAAATATAAAATGCTTCATAAATTTATGGGTTATCCTTCCACAGGGGCCATGCTAATTTTCTCTGTATTGTTGCAGATTTCTCATATGTTCTGCTGAAGTGAATGCTGGCTTTTTTTGAGGCATAGTCTCACTGTATAGTTCAGGCTGGTCCACTCCAGTGTACACTTCCCAAGAGCTAGAATGTAAGGCAGCACCATTATCCTCAGCCATTAAGAACTGTAACAGCACAAAGACTCATTTAAAGTTGTTTCTTATCCAGAAGTCACTGTGTAGATGAACTGATTTAGTTCCAGTTTTATGAAGTCTGATTCTCCCTGATTAACTAGAGATTTATTATTGGTAATTTCTGTCCTTGGTTTTCAGTTATGGAAAACTTTTTCAGAAGGAACTTCATGGTTATGGCTAGCTACCTAGGGTCACTTATGGTTAGTTTTAAACATTTACATAGGCCAGGCGGTGGTGGCGCACGCCTTTAATCCCAGCACTTGGGAGGCAGAGGCAGGCGGATCTCTGTGAGTTCGAGGCCAGCCTGGTCTACAAAAGCGAGTCCAGGACAGCCAGCGCTGTTATACAGAGAAACCTTGTCTCAAAAAACCAAAAAAAAAAAAAAAAAACATTTACATAGCTTATACAGTGCTTTTTGTGTTGGAGGATAAATTATTTGCTTCTTGAACAGAATCTTAGAATTACTGTAATTTAAAAGATGAGTTTGAAGCCAAGCATGATGGCACATACCTGGAACCTCAGCCCTTAGGAAGCAGGAAGATCTCACGTTTGACCTGTCACGGGCTTCATAGTGAAGTGCCAGGCTAGCTAGCACTTTATAAAGAGACTCTGTCTCAAAATTAGAAAATAAAATTAAAATTTTAAAAAAGGTGTGGGCATTGTGATGCACTCCTTTAATCCCAGCACCCAGGAGGCAGAGCTCTGTGAGTCTGAGGCCAGCCTGGTCTACAGAGTGAGTTTGGGACAGTCACAGCTATGTTGTAGAGAGATGCTATCTCAACCCTCCTCCCCAAAGAAGATTAATTTAAATATTCAGTCATTAAAACCATGGCAGACATATATTGGGATGACTGGAGAAAGTGCAATAATTAGATAAGAGGGATGTATCAATGATCTATTGCCTGGACTTGGTCACTGTACTGTTGTTATATGTAGGTACATTAGGAAATACATGTATTGACACTTAGAGAGACATGTTGCATGAAACCTGCTGATGGATTCACTTGCTTCCAGATAGTTCATAAATATGTGTGTGTTTACAAATTCAAGAAGAAAGAGCATAGTAAAATTCATATGATTGTTTGAAAGGTTCAATTTGAAGCTGCAGTATGGTGCCCCATGCCTGCAGTTCCAGCATTTGGGAGGTGGAGGCAAGAGGGTCAGTTGAGGTTGGTCTCAATTCCATATCAAATTTTAAAGCTTGAAAAAAATTTCAGAGACTTATTTAAGATTCATGAGGCAGAGGCAGGTGGATTGGTAAAGCTAGCCTAGTCTACATAGTGAGTTTCAGGCCAGCCAGAGCTACATAGTGAGATCCTGTCACCAAAAAAATAAAGAAAAAGTTTAGAAAGTAAAATTAATGTACTTTTACTAAGTAGTTAAAGATATGACTATTTTGTACCTTTTAATTATCTTTCTTAATTTTGTTATATTTATAATGTTTCTAATTTTTCTTTTATTTCTAGGTGAACCTTTACAAATAGATCACTTAGTGTTTGTAGTCCATGGGATTGGACCAGCTTGCGATCTCCGTTTTCGAAGCATTGTTCAGTGTGGTAGGTTTGCAAAACATGTAAGATAGATCATTTGAGGAGAATTATCTCCTGGGAGGAGGATCAAGGATTGTCTTTCCTCTATTGTCTTAACTACATAAGAAGATTTGTAGAGCTAAGGATGGTGCAAGGGAGCGAAGCTTCCCTGCTTAGATCTGAGTGCTAGTAATTTCCAGAGACTTAATACTCTTAACTAATGATCCCTGAGTGAGTAAACCTGTAATCCCAGGGAAACTGCTCTGTGATTTAGCTATCCTATTTATAACCAAATTTAGAGAGAACTGTATGGATGGGAGTTTAAATAAATAATAGCTCATAATTGTTGTAGTTCATATCACAACAACCTTCTTGATAAACCTTAAGCTTTAAGTCATGAATACAACTTAATTTTGAAAATGTTTTCAAAGCTTGATGGTATTCAAAGTCTCTGCTCCACTTGGGATTACCCTCCTACTTCGTAACAGTTCTAAATAAATTAGAGTTATGTTCTGCAAAGTTAAAGTTGATGTATAAGAATGTTGAACAACAGTGTATTTCTTAAAAATCTAAAGTATTAGGGGCTGGGGAGATGGCTCAGCAGTTAGGAGCACTCATGGGCTGCCCTTCCAGAGGACCCAGGCTTGATTCCAGCACCTACTTGGTGGCTCACAAACTATCTGAACACCAGATCTGGGGGATCTGATGCCCTCTTCTGGCCTCAGCAGCCAATGTGTGCATATGGTACAGGCATACATGCAGGCAAACCACACATATGAGTAAAATGAAAATAACTTGTTTTGTTTTGAGTCAGGGTCTCAATCTGTATCTCTCTGTCCTGGAACTCTCTATAGACCATGCTTGCCTCAAACTCACAGAGATCCAGTTGCCTCTACCTCCTGAGTGCTGGGATTAAAGGTGTGCACCACTATGTCTATCTAAAAATATTTTTTTAAAAAATATGAATTAATTGGCTAATGGATGCTTTTACAAACCAGGGACTTAAGAACAATTGTAATCCCAGCATCCATGAGGCAGAGGCCAGCCAGAACTACTTTTGTAGCTAGCTGTCTTCCCAGTTCACTAGTCTGTTTCTATTCCAGGAGTGTCTGTCTTTTTTTTTTTTTTTGAGACAGGCCCTTATTATGTAGCCCTGGCTGGCCAGGAATGCATTATGAGGACCACCTGGCCTCAGATCACAGAGTTCTGCCTGCCTCTGCCTCCTCAGTGTTGGCATTGAAGGTGTGAGCTACCACTGCCTGCTGCCTTTTCTTTCGTTCTATCTGCATGTAATCTACAGCCAGAAGAGGGCATCAGATCACATTGTGGATTATTGTGAGCCACCGAGTGGTTTCTGGGAATTGAACTCAGGACCTTGGGAAGAACAGCTAGCTGGTGCTCTTAACCCCTGAGCCATCTTTCCAGCCCCCTTTTTTCTTTCTTAATAAACTACAACTATTTTCTTTTAAAAATAAAATTTAAATTAAAAAAAATTACATTTTTTTTAAAGATTTTATTTATTTTATGCATGTGTGTTCTGTCTACATGTACACCTGCATTCCAGAAGAGGGCACCAGATCACATTGTGGATGGTTGTGAGCCACCATGTGGTTGCTGGGAATTGAACTCAGGACCTTTGGAAGAGCACTAGGCAGTTCTCTTAACCGCTGAGCCATCTCTCCAGCCCCCAAAATTACATTTTCTTATTTGCGTTTGTGTGTGGGCACATATGTGACAGCACATTTGTGGAGGTCGGAGGACAACTTGGAGAAGTCAGTCCTCTTTTCCTCCCACGTGGCTCCATAGGTCTTCAGGCCTGGTGGAAGGGCCACTACTTTCTAAGCCATTTTGCTACACCAACTAGTTGATGTTGCTTCTATCAAACGCACATGAAAAATGAAACACAGTAAAACCAAAACAACTAGAGCCAGGAGAAGAGTGTGGTTACAAGACTCTTGACAAGGAGTCATGTGATGTAAGAAATGAAACATTGACACAATGTTGATGTCAGCTTTTCTTTTGATGAGATTTTTTTGTGTGATAAGCCTTATATTAAATGAATGTCTCCTAATTAAATGGCTTAGTTTTCCATACACTAGTTACTTTGTCAGTGTGCCTTCTAAGGGTATGTAGGCAGGGTGCTGCTACATGTTTTGTTGTATCCCAGGTCTGTGTATGGATTGCTTTACTGTTGATGCATAAGTTAATTTTCTTTTCTAGTTAATGATTTTCGAAGTGTTTCCTTGAACCTGCTACAGACACATTTTAAGAAAGCTCAAGAAAATCAGCAGATTGGAAGGGTAGAGTTTCTTCCAGTCAACTGGCACAGCCCTTTGCATTCTACTGGAGTGGATATGTGAGTAGTCCTTTATACCCTCAAACTGTTAACAGCGATTGTACTATTACTGACCATCATCATGCTTAAGGACATTTCTGTTATAGCTGATTATGTATTGTAAAAAGAAAAATATGGCTAATTAAACTATTTAAACAGTATTTATATTATTGTTAATTGGCTCGGCAGTTGTTAATCTTTAAACAGCCATTACAAATGAGTACACAGACACCATGTGGATTTTAACAAGCCTTGGCCTGAATTGTGCAATCCTAGCCCATCTAAGCTAGCTCTTAATTCTATTACCCAAATATGACCCCATATATACATACGTCCCCTTGGACTGCCATTCTCCACGATATGCCGATGTTCCTGGCCATGTGGAATGAGGTTCCTTTTTCTAACCCATGGTGTGTGCCTCCTCCTTCCTGCTGCTCCTGGCTGGAATCAATTAATCCTCTGTCTAAAGCACAGGCTTCCTGTTAGGAAGTCCCACCTTTTTCTGTCTTTGTCCAGTCTCAGGCCTCGGCATTTTATTTTACCAATCAGAGTCAAGGTAAGTAACAAACAGCAGCAGGGTGGTGGTGGTGCATGCCTTTAATCCCAGCACTTGGGAGGCAGAGGCAGGCGGATCTTTGCGAGTTCGAGGCCAGCCTGGTCTACAAAGCAAGTCCAGGACAGCCAGAGCTGTTAAACAGAGAAACCCTGTCTTGAAAAAACCAAAAAACAAAAAAAAAAGTAACAGACAGCAAACAGGGCCAATTAACATTTAGAATGCTTAACACTATTTCCAACAATGTATTAAAATAAAAAAATTAAAGATGGAAGTGTTAGTTAAAACCTGTCAGAGAATGGATAGCCTGGGTCAATGACAGCATCCATTATTTAAAGCGTAGCCTGAACACAAACAGCTGCGTACAAATTAATTGATCATTCCTCATCTGTCAGTATTGAAAAGAATAAGCTTCTGCTGGGCTTGGTGGCGCATCCTTTTAATCCTAGTACTCGGGAGATGGAGGCAGGTGGATCTCTGTGAGTTTGAGGGCAGCCTGATCTACATTGTGAGTCCAGGACAACCAGGAATACATAGAGAGACTCCCAAAAAACAAAGCAAACCAAAACAAAAAGTTTGCTCCCATAACAGCAGCACTTTCCTGGTCTTGACCTTAGTACTCTTTCCTCCGGCCTCTACCCCGACAGAATCACACCAACATCCTCATGTCTTCCTGTAATACAATCATGGCCTCAGGGGCCTCAGGATTTTCAGCGTTCAGTGAGTTTTTCTCTTGTTTGTGCTTTCTGTTTTGTAGAGTTGGGACTCAATCCAAAGGGTTTACCCATCCCAGGCAAGCATTCTATTACAAAGCCTCTTCACAGCCTACCAGCTTTAAGGTTTATTGATTTGTGAGTGGTGCAGGATTAGCTCCTTTCCCCAGTTTACATTCTGCTTTTTAGACAGGGTCTTACTATATAGTCCGTGCTGACTCTCAGGTCTTGATCCTCATGCCTTAGCTCCCCAGTGTGGGGATTACAGACAGGTGCTGCACTACTATGTGCAGCTCAATGTGGAGCTTTTGTATTTTTACAGTTATTTTATGTATATGGTGTTGTGTCTGTTCTTCTCACCCACATAACCAGTGTACAAAGGCATGCTTGGCATATAGTAGATCAAATTTGTGATTAAAAAAAATACTGGTTGCTTCTTGAATTAGCACATCATCTTTGCACAGGGCACATGCTAATCTTTTCTGTATTATTCTAATTTTAGTATATGTGCAGCAGAAGCGACCAGTACTTACAATTTATTGGAGATGTTTCATTAAGTGATGGTCAGTCCTTTGTCTTTGGATATCTCTGGTTAAAAGTAAAGAATTGTGCTTATTTATTTTTATATAAAAAATATTGTGCTAGTAAGATGGCTTAGTAGTTAAAAGTGTTTATTACAAAACTCACAGTAGAAGGGGAAAACTGGCTTCCTTCTCCTCTGACAGCATATGTGCCCTACATTGGCGGTGCCTGAGGCCAGCACTGTCTCATTAGCAGGCACATTAGCTCTCGTGTTTCATAGGTGGTAGGATTATGTGCTATCAAAGAATTACTCGGAATGTTTGCTATATATATATACTTACTTGATGTACCTACATACTCTACGGACTGGGATCATTTAAACATGTTTTGGATGAAAAGGGTTCACAAGTTTAAGAAACTCAGATAATTGGGGTACGTGATGTGAAATTCACAAAAAATCAAAAATTTAAGAAAAACCCCTGATATATGGTCTTTTAAAATAAGTACAATTTATTCAATAAATCAATACCATTTGAAATGCATACTACATTTATATACAAAAATCTCAAAAAAAAAAAAAAAACCCAAAACTACCAAGTAAATGTTCAAGAGGCCTAGTTCGGTAGCAAATGCCTGTGATCTCAGCGTGTGAGAGGTAGAGGTAGAAGAGCCAAAAGTCCAATTACCTTTAGCACACAGCAAGTTAAGGTCAGTCTGGCCTACATGAGATCCTGTCTCAAAAACTCTTGGCTTCCTGACCCTCCTGCCCAAACTTCCACAATGCCAGCACTGCGTCCATGCCACCCCTCGGGCATATGCTGCTTGGCACATGCTACCAGACACGCATCCTGAGCTCTGTCCTTGTCTGTCACACATTCAAACGGATCTTTTCTTTGTTCTGTGACTGTTTTATATGTGTATTCAGTGTATCTTTATAAAATTCACTCCCGACATTTCTCAACAACTTGCTGTTAACCTCCCAACAGGTCCCCTTCCCACCTTCATGTCTGTGTGTGTGTGTGTCCGTGTGTATGTGTGTGTCTCTGTGTCTGTGTGTGTGTATATATGTGTCTGCCTGTATGTGTGTCTGCGTGTGTGTGTGTGTGTGTATGTGTGTGTCTCTGTGTGTGTCTGTGTGTGTGTCTGTGTGTGTGTGTGTGTGTGTGTGTGTGTGTGTGTGTGTGTGTG